>CAWUFW010001319.1:2207500-2662500 GCA_963921515.1 Calotriton arnoldi | reverse complement strand
CTATCAACACAACCAGTCTCTAACTTAACGGCCAAAGATGCACATAGTTTTATCACTCTGCTAAATCTCAACATCGAAGAAGAAAATGAGAATTTAGATCTACAGGCAGCGTGCACCCAAATGGGAGCAGGTCTGAGTAAGAAAAAGCCAAAATCGAAATACTACCCTCAACTTACACCAGGGAACAAAGTGGACTTATTTCAGGAAGCTGTGGTTCGGGACATGTACAAATTCCACAAATCCAAATATAAAGATAATCTAACGAATGCTGAAAGGGAAGCCTTGGAGTGTTTAAAAACAGATACTCAAATCGAATTGAAAATTGCTGATAAAGGGGGCAACGTAGTGATAATGGATCGAAGTACCTACGTGACAGAAGCCCATCGACAATTGAAAGATGTAGAATACTATGAGAGGCTGAAACAAAATCCAACGACTGATATCAAAAGACATTTGGATAAAAAACTATGGACTTGGCAACAGAATAAACTAATTGATGAAGAAGAGGCTAAATATCTAACGGTCCAATTTCCAGTTACTGCGACCATGTACTTTCTACCAAAATTACATAAGGATTCAAAAAAACCACCCGGGAGACCGATTTTATCAGCAAAAGGTTCCTTGCTTGAACCCATAGCAAATTATATTGATTTTTTTCTATCACCTTATGTTTCACAATTAAACTCTTATATAAAAGATACTACCAACCTATTGAGAAATTTACAGAATACCCCTTGGCAAGAAACGTACCATCTCGTTACGATGGACGTCATAGCCCTTTACACAAATATTGAGAATGAGTTGGGAATGAGGGCCTGTGAATTTTTCTTACAAGAAAGAAACATACATTACAGTGACCACAATAAGATGCTGTTGGAATTGATATCAATATGTCTGACACAGAACATCTTCGTTTTTGGGAGGAGATCTATCGCCAGAACAAAGGGACGGCGATGGGATTTTCCTTTAGCCCGAGCTATGCCTGCTTGGCGATGGGTTGGTGGGAGAAAGAGGTTGCTTGGCATCCACAATACGATATGTATGCAAACAGGATAGTAATGTGGAGTCGTTACATAGATGACTTATTAATCATCTGGGACGGAACAAAAACAGAGTTCCAGGATTACTTTACAATCTTAAACACCAGCACCAAAAATCTGAAATTTACTTATGAATTTAGTGCCGAAAAAGTCATCTTTTTGGATACTGAAATATACATAAAAAATGGCCAAATTCACACGACATTGCATCGCAAAGCCACCGCCACTAATGCTATATTAGAAGCAACCAGCTGCCATCAGCCGTCACTCATCGCAAGCATACCCTATGGTGAATTCTTGCGTCTTCGCAGAATCTGCACAGAAGAAGAGGAATGGCAAAAACACAGCAAAGCAACGGCGATAAGGTTTGAACAACGGCAATATAATAAAAGTATAGTAACAAGATGCTGGAAAAGAGCAAATGAAAGATCAAGAGAAGATTGTTTAATCCCAAAGCCAAAAAAGGAAGATGACAAATTGGAACCCATAAGAATGATCATGGATTACTCAAAAGACTGCAAACAGATACAAAAAATCATAAGGAAAAACTGGAAAATTGTACAAATGGATGAAACTGTAGGTAAAACCTTAGGAAAACATCCAATGATTACATATCGAAGAGCTAGAAATTTGAAAGATCAATTAATCCATAGCCATTATAAAGGAAAACAGAAGAACCAATGGCTGAATACAAAGGGTTTCATAAAATGTCACAATTGTAAGGTGTGTCAGATTGCAAAACCAACGACGGAGGTCAAACTAGCTAACAACAAAAGTTGGAAAATCAAAGAATTGATATCATGCAAAAGCCAATTTACAGTATATGTAATAGAGTGCCCATGCCACCTCAAATATGTTGGCAGTACAATCTGTGAACTTAAAAAACGCATACTAGAACATGTTAGGGCAACATCAAACAAGGACAAAACAAACGCTGTGGCGAAACATATGGAACAAGCACATATGAGCAATTGGAAACTCTTGAAGTTTTATGGTATTGAAACAGTCCCACTCAACAACAGGGGCGGTAATAGAGAAAAATTACTACGCCAGAAGGAATCACGCCATATTATTAATTTAAGAACATTGACACCGTATGGCCTTAACCAGAGTGAGGAACTGTATAGCCATCTGTAATAGAACCATATGTATAGAAAGTAATTAAGGATCGCACGTTATTCTCCATGTCAAATTGAAAGTACGAAGGTGCAATCCCTGTTTACATTTCACAAATACAACTGTGTCTTCCCACTGGAGGGATAGAAATGTCTAGTATAGTGCGGTTGGAATAATTCCAAGCTGCAAAATAATCAAAACTAAATGGAAAAAAGGAAAAGACTGTTCGGGATTGCATTTTTGTTATAAGTTACAAATGAACTTATTTTTATCTTTTTTATTATTTATTCTCATCTTTTTGTGGTTCACAAATTTTCACAATTTTTGTATATAATCACTTTGCATTATGTATACAGCACCTGTTAAGGGATTTTGATCTTAGTATGTATTATATCTTGTGGAGGAAACAGGACTACAAATCCCAGAATACTAAGAATGGTTGAACCTGGTTAACAGGAAATGACACGAAAAAAGCAATATATTTGTGAACACTGGGGGTGAAAGTTGATCGTGAGCAAGGTCTCGTGAGGAGACCGAAACGTTGATCATGAACTTTGTTCTTGTTTGAAACCTAAGTAAATAAATTTTGATATTCGGCATTGCGGAGAGCGATCCTGGTCCTTTTTGAGGAGTTGGGTGATATATATATACATATACACATATATATACATATACACATATATATATACATATACACACATATACACATACACATACATATACACATACATATACATATACACATACACACATATATATACACACATACATATATATACACACATACATATACACACATACATATACACACATACATATACACACATACATATACACACATACATATATATATATATATATATATATATATATACACACATACATATATATACATGGCGATTAAATAAGGTATCTTACAAAAAGCACCAACTTGGGTCCGTGTCCGTACTGTGGAGAAATCCTTGGATTACAGCGGCGACTGCGTGATATATATACATATACACATATACATATACACATACACATATACACAAATACACATATATATTGAAAGTCAAGGGGAACTCGAAGAGCATGCCCTACATAATAATGCATAATTGGAACCAACGGCACCAATGTGAACTATAATGAATGAATGAATGGACACTTGTAAAGCGCATGGCTACCCGGAAGCATCCCAGCGCTGAAGCAGTAACCAGAGAACCGAAAAAACTAAGGGAAGAGCCACGTCTTGAGTTGTTTTCGGAATGCCAGATGGTTAAGTTCACTCCGAAGGTCCAACGGAATGGAGTTCCATAGTCTGGAGGCATTAAACGAAAAAAGCCGTCCGCCTTTTATACTAACTATAACAGGATATAACACATGTCAAGACACTGCAAAAGCAACCTCATCATCCCCGTCGGGGAAGGAACCCTGGTCTCGCGCGTGACAGGTGGAGATATTGACCACCACACTAACGATGAAAGGAGTTAGTAATACACATACATAGAAGTCAGAAAAGAACAAGTTACTTACCTTCGGTAACGATATATCTGTAAGAAACATAGGTTAGTTATAGATTCCTTACCTTAGAATTACCCCCTGGCGTCAGACTGGATCCGGAACGTTTTTTGTCAGCCTGCGCGTCGAAAGGTGGCCGGGATGACGTCGCGGTAGCTACATAGACGCTGCCCTCGCGCGCTGAAGTCAGTTCTGTTCACGACTTTCCACGCCAGAAGCGCAGAGCCATGCAAGACACTGACCACTGGTGCACAAAACTAGGGCCCTGAAAGGAAGTCCTTAACCCTAGAAGTCAGTTTGCAGAAAGGGTAGGATGGGTGGGCGGTAAGGAATCTATAACTAACCTATGTTTCTTACAGATATATCGTTACCGAAGGTAAGTAACTTGTTCATCTGAAAGAAACAGTTAGTTATAGATTCCTTACCTTAGAATAGATACCCCAGCAATACCAACCCCGGAGGTGGGTCTGCGAACTAAGTTCACACCAGGAAGTCCTGGAAAACAGAACGGCCAAAGAAGCCGTCACTCCGGACTTGGCTGTCCAGGCAGTAGTGCCTTGTGAACGTGTGCAGCTATGCCCACATAGCTGCCTGACAGATGTCATTAAGGGGGACTCCACGTCCCAAAGCAGTGGTATCTGCCATCGCCCTGGTGGAATGGGCGCGCAACACCACTGGAGGCTCCTTCTTTGCCAAGGAATAGCAAGCTTTGATGCACAAAACGACCCATCTGGAAATGGTCCGCTTGTGCACTGTCCGACCTTATTTGGCGCCCACGTAGCCAAGAAAGAGCTGGTCATCCACCCGGAATGGTTTTGTGCGATCCAAGTAAAAGGAAAGCGCATGTTTTGGATCCAGACGGTGGAGCCTCTCTTCTTCTTTGGAAGGATGCAGAGGCGGAAAAAAGGTAGGCAAAGTGATGGTCTGTCCAATATGGAAAGGAGTAACCACTTTGGGATTGAAGGACGGACGAGTTCGAAGGACAACCTTGTCAGGATGAACAGTCAGAAAAGGAGGATTAGAAGAAAGTGCTTGGAGCTCACTCACCCTGCGCGCAGAGGTGATGGCCACCAGAAAAGCAGTTTTCAAGGTCAGAAGCCTGAGAGGACAGTTATGTAGCGGCTCAAAGGGAGCGCACATTAGATATGTAAGAACCAAGTTCAGGTCCCACTGGGGAATTACGAAGGGAACAGGAGGAAAAAGATGAGTAATGCCCTTAAGGAAGCGATTTACAACAGGGGACTTGAAAAGAGAAGGTTGATCAGGAAGCCTAAGGAAGGCGGAAATGGCCGAGAGGTAGCCCTTTAGAGTGCCCAGAGCAGAGCCTTGCTGGGCCAAAGAAAGGAGGAACAAGAGAACCTCAGAAAGAGGGGTAGAAAGGGGATCCACAGCCTTTGCTGTGCACCATGCCACAAATTTGTTCCATCTGCAGGCTTATACCGTCTTAGTGGAGGGACGCCTGGCTGCCAAGATAACATCGCAGACTTCGGGAGGCAGGTCAAATGACGTCAACTGCCGCTGCTCAATCTCCACGCAAGGAGGTGGAGGCTGGACAGGTTCGGGTGGAGGACCATCCCCTTCTGCTGCAACAGAAGATGCTCCTGAAGTGGCAGTCTGATCGGAGGATCGATGGCCATGTGTAGCAGCTCGGGATACCAGACTCTTCGTGCCCAATCCGGAGCCACAAGAATGACTTGGGCCCGGTCATGCTTGATCTTCTTCAGCACTCTGGGCAGAAGTGGTATAGGCGGACAGGCGTATAGAAGACCGAAACTCCACTCGCGACGAAAAGCGTCACCTAGGGAGTGCCGCCTTGGAAATTCCAACGCAGAGAATTGCTGACATTGCGCATTCTCTTCGGTGGCGAATAGACCTAACCAAGGCTCTCCCCACTGTCGAAAGAGACCTTGCATCACCTCCGAGTGAAGACGCCATTCGTGATCATCATGCACCTGCAGCTGAGTTCGTCCGCCCTGGCGTTCAGAGAACCTGCCAGGTGTTGAACCACCAGGGATATGCCCTGATGTTCCAGCCATGTCAAGAGGCGGAGGTTCTCCTGACATAGGTTCCACGACCCCACCCCGCCTTGCTTGTTGCAGTACCACATGGCAGTGGTGTTGTCCGTGAACACCTGCACTACTCTTCCCCGGACAGAGGGAAGGAATGCTTTGAGTGCAAGACGAATCGACCGAAGCTCCAGAAGGTTGATGTGGAGCCCGGACTACGCCGGAGACCAGAGGCCTCTGATCTCCGCCTCCCCCATGTGGCCGCCCCATCCCAGAAGTGATGCATCGGTCACCACAGTGAACTCTGGTTGGGGAATGGAGAGGGATCTGCCGTCGACCCAATCCTGGTTCGTTAGCCACCACTGCAATTGGTGTGCAGTGCCCTCCGAGATCTGGACGCAATCGGACAGGTTCCCTTGATGTTGTGCCCACTGGAACTTCAGGTCCCACTGCAGAGCCCGCATATGCCATCTGGCATGGTCCACCAGCAGGATGCAGGAGGCCATCAGGCCCAGTACCCTGAGGGTCATCCTGACCGAAACCCGAGATAGAGGCTGAAAGATCGGAATCATAGCCCGAATATCCCAGACTCGCTGTTCGGGGGGATAGACCCGAAACTGCGTCATGTCCAGAACCGCTCCGATGAAGAGGAGCTTCTGAGAGGGAGTCAGGCGTGACCTCGGCACGTTGATGGAGAACCCCAGCGAATGTAGGAGGTCGGCCGTAGTCTGGAGGTGGGAGACGACAGTTTGGGGTGAGCCCGCCTTTAACAGCCATTCATCGAGATAGGGGAAGACTAGAACCCCTGATCTACGCAGAGGAGCTGCGACCACCACCATCACTTTCGTGAACACCCGAGGGGCGCTGGTAAGGCCAAAGGGGAGGACGGTAAACTGAAAATGCTCGTGGCCTACCGTGAACCGCAGGTAACGGCGGTGGGCCGGCAGGACGGGGATGTGAAAATAAGCGTCCTGCAAGTCCAACGCTACCATCCAGGGTCGAGGGCAGACAGGACCTGAGCGAGCGTCAACATTTTGAACTTCTCCTTCCGGAGGAAGCGGTTGACGTTCCTGAGATCCAAGATAGGACCTAGGCCTTTGTCCTTCTTGGGCACCAGAAAGTAGTGGGAATAGCAACCACGACCTACTTCTGGGACAGGAACGCGCTCAATGGCTCCCTTGGCTAAGAGAACCGAAACTTCCTGTTGGAGAAGGGCCAGATGATCCTCCGACATGCGATTGTACTGAGGTGGCATGGATGCAGGGGTAGTCTCGCAGGGGAGGGAGTAGCCCCTTCGGACTATATGCAAGACCCACCTGTCCGACGTGATGGTGCGCCAGTGGGGGAGTTGATGGCAAATCCTGCCGCCCACTGGCGTTTGGTTGCCCTGAAAGGTCGGACTAGGAGGGTTTGGAGGCTGCTGCAGAGGGGGCTGTGGTGGACTGGCCCGCCCGCTGGCCCAAGAACCACGGCGGTGGTTCCCACGTCCCCGGCCGCGCAGGGGCTGAACAGCTTGCGCTGGCCTGTGTCTCTGGGCGGACGTGGCAGGGCACCTCTTCCGTAGCCGTGGCAGGGCACCTCTTCCGTAGCCATGAAAGGGGCGAAAAGCAGACTGCGCAGGACGGGCGGTGTAGAGGCCCAAGGACCTGACCGTAGCCCGAGAGTCCTTAAAGCGATCCAGCGCGTTGTCTGCCTTGTCGCCGAGTAGGCGACGGCCATCAAAGGGCATGTCCATAAGAGTGGATTGGACATCCCCTGAAAAACCAGTCGACCTCAATCAGGCGTAGCGTCAAAGGGCTACCGACGTGGAAATCGTCCTGCCTAGTGAGTCGGCGGTATCCAGCCCACAGCGGATGGTATACTTCGCTGTGTCTCTCCCTTCGGCAACTGCACGGGAGAGTACGGCCCGGGCCTCCTCCGGGCACTGGGGCAGCACTTGCGCCACCGTATCCCACATGGAGTGGGTGTTACGGTCAAACAGACATGCAGTGTTTACCGACCGCAGTCCCAAGCTGGAGGAAGAAAACATCTTCCCAAGATGGTCCAGCTTTTTGGATTCCCAATCAGGTGGTGCGTTAGGGAATGCGCCTTTGGAGGTGGAGGCTTGGACCACCAAGTTCTCAGGGGTGGGGTGTTGGGAGAGGAAAGTGGGGTCGCCCGAAGCCGGGCGGTGGCGTCGGGCAATCATCCTATCCACAGGGGCCCCTGTGTTGGGCCTGGACCAGGTGCCCAAAAGGATGTCGGTGAGGGCTTCATGAAACGGTAGCAGGGGCTCCGAGGAGCTCGCTGCCGGTTGAAGCACCTCTTTCAGGAGGTTAGTCCTGACTGCCACCGTAGGTAGCTCGAGGCTGAAGGCCTCGGCCCCGCCCTACGCAACACCACGGCATAAGACGCTCCCTCCTCCATAGCCACGGTAGGAGGAGACAACATGCCAAGGTCTGGTGATGTATCCAGACCACTAGCTTCCCCCAGTTCCTCTCTCCAGTCCGGTTCATAGCCCAACTGGTCAGTTTGAGGGTCTCCAGACCCCTCCCAGTCCTCCTCACCCTCCTCTGGCTGCCAATCTGGTCTCAAAGAGCCAGGGTAGAACAGGGGCACAAAAGTACCCGTCGGCGCTGGATCCGGCGTCGGTCGACGCCGGTCCGGCTCCGTGTCTACCTCGAGGTGGAGGCCGGGGTCGACGCCGGTTGGGGACACAACCGGCGTCGGCTGCGGACGTGGTTCAGGTGGATTGGACGCCAGGGGAGGTGCAATGAGGTCGACAGGCGCCGATCCGAATCCACGCCTGGATCTAAGGGGACCCTGCGGTGCCGGGGCCTGAGCCGCCGGCGTCGAAGGCCCAGGGCCCCCAGCAGAGTCCGCGGGGCCCGAAGGCGCGCCGGCGGAGTCGGGCTGCCCAAAGATGGCATGCATTGCTTCGTAAAATTGACGAAGCTGGGCAGCGGTCGCTCCGGGTCCCGGGAAGGGGCACCACCCTCATCCCTCATCGCGTCGCCGATGGACGGGGAGAAGTCGAAGAGCGACGATGCTTCTTTGACTTCTTTTTGTGCTTCGACTTACCTGACCCCGAGTGCGAAGACTTCGCCGAAAAATGGTGTTGGCTCCGCGACCGGTCCCTCGACCTCCTCCGCGACCGGGACCTCAAGCGGTGCGGAGCCGACTGCCGGGCCTCGAGTAGCTTTCATGACCGCTCCCGCAAAGACTTCGGGGCCATGGTCCGGCAGTCGGAGCACGACTTGGGGTCATGGTCGCGCTCCAGACAGTAGAGGCACACGCGGTGCGGATCCGTCACCGACATGAGTCTGTTACAGGAACTGCAAGCCTTAAATCCGGGCATCCCTCGTGCACCAGGAGTCGATGGACTCAACAACAACAAAGTCCACAAAAGTCGAGAAAAAAGTTCAGTCAAAAATTGACTGGGGGTACCGCTCTCTCCGGATCTGTGCTTGCTGTCGCGGAAAAAGAAAGAACTGACGTCAGCGCACGAGGGCAGCGTCTATGTAGCTACCGCGACGTCATCCTGGCGACCACGACGCCGATGACGAACGCTGAGTCGACCGACGCCACCTTCCGACGCGCAGGGGGAATGCTGACGAAAAACTTTCCAGATCCAGTCTGACGCCTGGGGGAGATTCTAAGGTAAGGAATCTATAACTAACTGTTTCTTTCAGATATTGGATAACAATTTCGGGGGGAAAAAAGGAATGAGGTAATAGAGAGATTTAAGTTTTTGAAAAGAACTCAACACAGTCTGGGAAATCGGTGGGCAATTTTATGGCTGATCTATGGTCATTAGTGTTCACTTGTAATTACAAAGGCTTCCTAGATGACAATCTCCTGGATCAACTGGTGCAAAAACTGTCTGACAAGAGGATTCAGGAGAAGCTTTTAAATACAGAGGGTTTGACATTACAGAAGGCTATTGATATGGCAAAAAGTGCAGAGAACACCAAAGAAGAACTGGTAGATGTTTTCACCAGCAAGGGTACGTGCCAGACCTCACTTAGGATTACATAGTGGGTTTTAAAAGTGTTGGAGTTCCCTTTCAGGCTAGAGTATGCTCTTGGCAAGAAGAATGTGGTGGCGGATTGCTTGTCAAGATTACCAGTAGACATTCCTGGTGAGGTTGGTGAAAGTGAGGAAGAATGGCTGCTAGCAAATGTAAGTGTACTCACGGAGGGGCGAATATCACAAAAGGAGTGGCTCCAGGCAGTAAAGGAAGTTGGCATTTTACAGGCGGTCAAAGGATACATGTCAGGAGGATGGCCAGCCAAAGGAAAGGAATCGGACGGAGCGGAATCTTTCTGGAATTTGAGTGTGGAGTTATCTGTGTTAAGGAAGGTGATCTTGAGAATAGAATTATTGGTTGTGCCCGAACCATTAAGGAAAACATAATAAGGTTGGCACATGAAGGACACACAGGCATGAGTGCTACATAGAGGAGAGTAAGGATGGAATATTGGTGGCCAGAATTAGATAAAGATGAGGAAAGATTGGTTAGAGAGTGTGTGCCATGTGCCTGGAGCTATAAAGAACGGCGGAGAGTGACAAAATAGACACACTGTGGAAAACAATGAGGGGATATTTCTGGCCCTTAGAGTGCTTGAGACGTGTCCCAAATATGCTTTGGTAGTCATCGACTACTTTTCAAGATGGCCAGAGGTCAAGTTTACAGATCATGTGACCAGACAGGATGTAATATTTTTGGAGGCGATATGGGGAAGGGAGGCTTACCGGAATGTGTGGTGACTGACAATGGGGTGCAGTTTGTCTTGCATGAAATGAAGAAATTAAAAAAAAAATCAAAGGTATGGTACAGATAAGATCATAGGTGTATTACACCCAAAGTAATGGTCTCGTTGAGAGGTGGAACAAAACTCTCAAGTAGAGTTTGTAATTGGTGTTAAGTCAAGGTAACCAGTAGAGGTGTGATGTAAGGAAATTGGTGTGAGCATATCGTATTACACCTAAAAGTATCACAGGAAAAATTTCTTTTGAAATCATGCGAGGAGGAAAAGCAAGAGATGTGATCTCCAATGGTGTGGAAATAAAGAAGCTTGCCAATGGTTTGTTAGGAGGATCGACGGATATCAGTCAGAAGTTTGTAGTAGGAGAATGGGTGCTTGTAAAGAAAGGACGGTAAGATGAGAAGAGGTTAGCACATTTTTCACATTTATTACAAATGAAGAAAGTGCATCCCTATACGGTATTATTGAGTGATGGTAATGTATGGAACTACAAGAAAGTAGTGACGGTTGCTCATTGCTTGCTGAAAGAGAGAGTCGATGGTGGAGGTAGAGTTCAATCTGAAGAGTGTGAGATGGGGAAAGACAGCATGGATCATGAGAGACCCCGGCAAGCACATGAACTGGGTTTGAGTCTCGGCAAGGACGCTGAACATCCTGTGATTCTGGGCAAATCACTTAATCTCCCCGTGCCTAACAAAAATAAATGTGTCCTCATGTAAGACAACTGGTGCTATGTAAAGCGCTCTGATACCCGATTCGGGTCAAGTTCACGCTATATAAAACTCTGTAAAATAAAATTTAAAAAATGATGATTTTTTGTTAAACACATTATGCTGTGATCAGATATTTTTATTTTCTTTGTATTGAGATCCTTTATAATGGATTTTGTTGTTCCATGTAACCTACCATTGTTATAATAGTGTTTTATTGTAGGTGCATTTTAGTCTTTAAGATTGTTGTACTCATATGCTTACACACACGTATATATATATATATATGTGTGTGTATATATACATATATATCGATATCTATATATATCTATATCTATATATCTATATATATATATACATAGATATAGATCTATAGATATATAAATATATAGGGAGATGTGTTGTGTCTTGATTCTACGGTGTACGCCTTGCTTGACATGCAGATGGCATTCCAAGTGAAATACCCTGGGGATTCTAGTTGGCACACCGGACGGAGAATATCGTTGCCGACTGCTGGCTGGCAGCTCCCTACTTGTCAGCTACATACGGACTTGCAAATAATAAACACCTCTTTTCTTACCGACCACAGAGGCTCATCTTTTCATAGACCTATCTCACTTCCCTGATCCAATGTATCTCTTTGTTGATCATGGATTCCTGAGTCTCTGTGAGGACTCCCTGGCTAACTTTGGCACACCCACTATATAAACTAGTGTTGGATCATTGTACTCAATGGATATACACTCCCTCTCAAATGGAAGACTGGGTTTTAAGGATCTGGCCACCACACCTCACCCCAAAACATCTGAGCATTTATAAAACCTAACCGTGGTTCATTACACAGCACAAACTAATTCATCTACAACCTCTCACAACACACCACTTGCATGCAGTCGTTCTAACTACACCTTATCATTCCATTAATCTACTCACTTTACTCACCACATAACTGTTCACTTCCTCATCCACAGCTGTCTTACGACAGGTTTAATCCACTACTGTTATAGGTTAATTTCTTAATCCTGAACTTGGGATGCCCCAATAAAGTCTTTGGCATCCTCAGAGTTAGTTTTATCTCACATACACTTTCTTCATCTTTTTTTCACCCCTCACCACACCCTGCTCATCTACAGGTTTTAGTATACCTCTATTTAACACTAAAACATCCCTGAGTTCCTCCCTCTCAGAGAGGGTCCCGCTTTGTGACCAGGTTCACACTGCGTGGAGGTTACCTTATGATGAAGCATGCCACCTTTGGGTGGGTGAGGGAAACCATCCTATAAAAGGAACACTCCTACACTACTCTGCTATCTATCACTAGACCCAGGGGCCTAATTGTGTTTCACAACAGTAAGTCTGTGCCTCAACCAGCGCCACCCAACTTTTTGTTTAGAAGTATTCTTGTAAAAATTGTCCATATTCAGCCCAACGTATACAACACTTCAGAGATGATACCTGTGCAAAAAGCAGCCTCCATTAGAAAGGGTTGCTTATATGGCTGCAAGTGTGTTGAGGATGAACTATTAAAGGTCTCATTGAGCTCGACAATTCTGCACCTTTTTTTTCTTCATTGTCTCATCCACATGCTTACCAAACAAGCATACGCAACTAGAAGGTAGAGTATACATTTATGCAGATACCTCAGGAGGAAACTAGATACCGAAAGCCACCTATGGTGTCGCAAGGCTAATTAGGTGGCACTTTGCATTGAAAATCTCTCAGCCTGCCCTGAACACATCGTTATGACAGAGTTGACTATGGTCCACGATTCCAGAACTTGCAGAACAATCATCTGGTCCCTCTAGCGGTAAGCTTCTACAAGATGCTGAGTAAGCGCTTCTCTCTCATTTCATTGGCTGTGGTCAAATCTTGCAAGGAGCCCCATGGAGTTCTCAGAATGCATATTACTTTGCACAGGCAGTGTGACCATTCAAGCAAAGTTTAAATTACCTTACTTTAAGCAGCAGTACAATTTAAACATAGCCCAGAAGGGCTCAAAAAAATTAACTTCAGTAAGACATCCACATCATTAGGCAAGAACCAAACTCCAGCTAATCAGGTGACAGCACCCTCCCCATTGAGACTTCACTCCCAGATTGTGAAGCACTAGTAAGACTAATCACATCAGGATAAGGTGAGCCTCTTAGGGGAGGAGGATGGGTTGTATGTGAATCTATGAAAGATGCCAATAGTGGAGAACTACAGTTACAGGTAACTTATTTTCTTCTCCAGTATAGTACTGGATCTTTCATAGATTCAAATGCTTGGATCAGAATAGCTAGCAGACAAGGCACAATAATTAACATGTAGACAAAGGAGCGGATGGTGGGAAAATAGAATAAACAAAGGCTAACTTTATTGGAATAGAGGACGTAGTACTTCTTGTCCCACTGCTGCATCTCTCTGTACTGTTGAATCCAGATAGTAATGCTCTGTAAACGTGTGTCTGCTCTTCCAAGTAGCTTCTCTACCAACATCTAGCAGTGACACTCAGAAAAAAAGAGCAGTTGCCGTACAAACGCTCCTTGTAGAGTGCGCTTGTACCTTGGTCAAGAAAGGTTTTCCAGCCTTCCGATGATAAAACTGGATAGCAGCGGCAATCCATCGTGCAACACTTTGTTTGGAAAGTGGAAACCCTTTCCGTGGTTTACCATAAGCAACATGGTTTGGCAGTTCGGGCTGGACTGTTCCCATGAGGCATAGGGTCAAGTCTGATTTGCATATGGCCAGGTCTAAACTGGGGTGGCATGGTGAGCAAAAGAATGATGGATTTAACCCAGATCTCTTGGCTGTAAGTAACTTTATTGTATATAGTTAATTAAAACTGATACAAAGTTTGCGATAAAAAAAAGAGCGTACAATGATGCTTGTAAATGACTAAAACATTAAAACCAGATAAGAACATTTGATGATTAAAAGAATTGTCATACGAATTGCCAGGCCCAGTTAAAACAATGTTCATGAGTCCTTGGGTTTGATCCTCTTACGCGATTGTTCTTCAACCTGCTTTCGTGGAGGTTCCTATCAGGATATTAATAGTGAGCGTTCTTCCCAGCTGAGCAATGGAGTTCTAACATTTGTCTGTGGTATTACCACCATTTCCAGCTTCTCGTCTATCCGTGCTAAGAATTTTACTAGCTTGCAGTTCAACTGTGGGTCGTCTGAATTAAAGCAGGCTATCACGGCTTGCCTCCGTGTTCGGATCCCTCGCCGACTGAAGTGAAGCTTGAGCAGGCATGATCTTTCTCTTCTTAGGCTAGGGCAGGTGCATATCAGGTAAAGCCATGTCCTCGTCTCCGTTGCTGCACAAGCGGCAATCTGGAGGCTTTTGACCCCGCAGCCATGGTGGTAGATGCTGAGCAGCTGGCAATTTCCCTAATCGATGTTTCAGGAATTCCTCCTTGATGGTCCTGGAGTACCCCTGCGCTGAAGTATGGTTGAGGTCTCAGTGATACATAGCCGTTTATTGTCATCCAAGCGTGTTTTCTCTGTGCGAAGGTTACTTTATCTTCTACAAGTGACATGCTCCTTATTGTCTTCCCCACAATTTTCTTCAAGATGGCATGAGTGGTCGAAATTTCCCAAACCTGGCTGAGACCAGTGTTCTTAAGACACTGATATAGATGTTTGCTTGCCGGAGCCGCTGTTCTCTGTTGTAGCTCCTGCCACAGTAGATGGCTTAGACTGTTTGCTGTGGCATTCTTGATCTTGTGCCAGCAAATTATGTACGCCCCATGCCTTGCTAACTGTTGTTTGATGAGGCCAAATTCTAGCCGAATCTGGGCGGTGGATGCGTATGCGGGGTTGTTAAACATGATTCTGTAGGCCCTGATTAAAGTGCTGTCCAGGGTGTGGGCGTCTCTTCATTTTAGCGCTTCACTGCCGTATGTGATCGTGGGCAGGATTTTGGCTTGCGCAATCTGAGTAAGTGGGGAGAGCATTGGGCCCGTGAGCTGGGTTTTTATTTGCCTCAGCATAGTCGCAAGGGCCACTCCTTTCCTTTTAATTGACTCTAGCTGACTTGTAAACTGGACTCTATTGTCAAATATTACCCCTAGATATTTGTTGTATTCTGTAATTGGTTGTTCCCTAGGTGCCAGTGGTGGGGTTTTTCACCTCGTCTTTTGATGGACATTGATTTCGTTTTTTCCATATTTACTTCCAGAAAATTGGCATCAGAATATTTTTGAAGAGCATTTAAAAGATGTTGCATACCCACATGCGCGTGACTAATTAGGACTACATCATCAGCGTACAGGATGCTGTTTAGAGCCTTGCCTCCTAACCTTGGAGCATGTGCATTGCAATGGTCTAAGGTCTGCGTCAGGTCGGCCATAAAAATGTTAAACAGAGTTGGCGCAAGCACGCAGCCTTGTTTCAGCCCTTTGGTTGTTGGAATTCGCCTTGACCGGCATGTGCCGTTGCCAAGTTTGACCTGCACCCAGGTGTCTGTGTGAAGGGATATTAGTGCGCCTAGCAGTGCCTGAGGGATCTTCCAGTTTGCCAGCTTTTCCCAAAGTTTGGCTCTCACGATGTTATCAAAGGCAGCCTTAAAGTCTACGAAACACGGATGGAGTGACTGTTTTGTTGCTATTGCCTTGTCCATGAGTAATGACAATGTTAAGATATTGGTTAAAGTTCCTGTATTTTTTAGCAAAGCCCATAGCTGAAGATCCTCAAGTACGGTGCCCGCATAGTATTTAGCTTCGTTATCCATTAAAGCAACTAGAAGGTAGTTTGTAGGAGCAGATTTCTCACCGCCTTTATAGATAAGGGCAATAATGGAACCTTTCCAAGAGGCCGGTAGTTGTCCCAATTGTCTGACTTCCTGAAATAATGGGACCAAGGCACCTGCCCAAAAGTCGATGTCCTGCTTGAAAAGAGTGGGGGGGATCCTGTTGGGCCCTGGGGCTCCTTCTCTCCTACCTTTGGCAATTCGACGTTTGATTGTAACGATGTCGGTTTGTTCTTCCACACCCATACATAGTGTGTCTGGTTTGATTTCATCCTTAAATTCAATGGCTTCTTTCCCCTTTGCGGCCCCCGTTTCCTTTCACCATTTCGGCTCATCCCGATGGTTGAAGTGAGATGTTAAAAACTCTGCCCATACCTCTTCTGTGATATATGAGGTTTGACCACCATACGACTGGCGCATTATTTTATTTGCTGTACACCAGAAACAAGCGCTGTTATCAGTTTTGGAGTCATTTAATAATTTTGCCCATAGTTCCTCTTCCCTGGATCTTCTTAATTCCCATCTCAGCTTCTTAAGGCTTTTCCTGTGTTGTTGCAGGGATACTTTGAGATCAAGATCTTCCGGATTAAGCCTCAGGAGTCTCAGCGTTTTGTTTAAATCTTTTTTTATCATCTTTAGTTGCTAGTTTTGCGCTCCGGGGAGCCTACTGGTTTCCACAGGATCATTCGGCGGCCGGTATTTGGCTACTGTTGAGAAGGTACTTGATAAACAGACTGTAAGTTGTTCCCAGTTTTCAATTGGGCACTGTATGTGCTCTTTTGGGTTCTGTAACAGGTCGTTTACAACATGGAGTACCTACCCCGTATTTACTAGGGAGTATTTGATTCTTCGGAGATTGATTGTATAGTTGGAGAGAGGGCCCCCTAGTAGTGGCTCAAAAGTTTGTGGAGCTGCCCAGAGGATGATTTCCTGGGGTCGGTGGTCGCTATCCGCCTTGTCTCCAAGCCGGAAGGTAGCCACATTATGAAATAATGAGAGGGAAAACCAGGTATAGTCCAGAGTTGAGGCTGCCTTTTTGGAATAAAAGGAGGCAGCAGCTGGCGAGTCATCAGAGAATCTGCCATTGAGGGCCCTGAAGTTGATGTGCTCCAGGTCATCCAGAAGCCGTTTTGCTGTAGTGCTCACTCTACGTTGAGGTTTGTGGATTTGTTCCGGGATGCATCATGCCACGGACTGGGCCCGGGTCTCTCCATCCCCCGAGGAGCCTAAGAGGTGGAGGTTAAAATCCCCTGAAAGTACCATATTCAGGGTTTCAAATTTTGTAATGTGTGTCAATAAAAAGTCCACCAGGAGGCATGCTTCTTTAGATTTCTTTCTTGGATTAAGGTATATGTTGAAAATTAGTACCTCTTTTCCCTTTAGAATTGAGATTCATCATAATCGCACTGACATTTGACAGGGGAACCAGGAGTTGTTTGATTGCGTTAGAGATAGTAATTGATACATAAGTGACCAAGCCACCTGACAGGTGGTCATATTGTGAAGTTCTAATTGCTGGCGTGTGAAAGCAGATGTAGCCCTGCATTTGAAACGGTTCAATTGTCCATGTTTCCTGAAGTAAAATTATATTGTGGGTTCTGAAGTATTGAAAGAAATCGGGATCCGCAGTTTTACCTTTTAACCCATTTACGTTCCATGAGCAAAGACTGATGGTTTCGTTGCTCTTTCTAGTTGACCCTTGATCTTGCTTGATTTGTCATTGGGGGCCCCCGGTCCAATAGACTGTTCTGGTAATTTGCTCTGGTACTTGATGTGTGGGTGATTGTCGAGGGGGCTGCTGGCCGTGACTATAGCGATCATTTCTTACAGGATTCCTCATAGGAGATGTGGCCCGGGCCCCCTTGAGTATTGAGATTGTTTTCGTTTTGGGGCCACTATTATGCCCTTTGTTGGTAAGGAGCGGAGATGGGTATCCTATGCTCTGGTAACCTGAAATGGTTATACCCCATGCCTCAAAGGTGGCTTTTTCATCAAGGACTTTGTTGGCCAAGTCCGGGGAGCCCCATGTAGCCTTGGTACTCTCCCGCTCAACGGGCTGATCTTGCTTAATAAATTCTATTGAGAGCAGATCTGTTGATCTTATTTCTCTTAGAGTTGGTATGGTTGATATTAGTTGCAAAATGTTGCTTCTATTCAGGGAATCCCAAGGCCCTTTAGATTTGAATTTTGGCTTCAGAAGCATGCTGCAATTTTCCGTTGGAGAGCTAAGGAAATTTTCCCTTGTGCCCTCTGGTCCCCATAGCGGACCTTCGAAGGGGTGGCACTTTCTTCTCTCCACGCCAGAGTTTGTTTCAGTTGTCGGTTCCAAATGAGGCACACTGCAGTAAGGCCCGGCATCCGCTAGCTGCGGGTTGCTTAAAGGGCCTGGTTTTTCCATTTTTGGCGCTTGCTTCATTGTGCAGTTTTGACAGGTGGTTACTAGCGCATAGTTGCCCAGTCTCTTGACTGGGGGTGAATGTTTTGATTTGTTCTGCATTCCGTCCATCAATTGTGTGTCTTTTACCATAAGCAACCAGCAACTGGTCGGGTTTTCTAAACTGTTGTGTACGGTGTAAATAGAATTTTGGACATCTTTTAACATCTAGTGCGTGTACTGTGATTTCTGGTATGTTATGCAGATTTGGGAAGAAGGTCTTTAGTGCGATAGGCTTGTTAAGATGAAAGTCTGTTGGCACCTTTGGAATGAATCAGGGATTGGTTAGTAATATCACTCTATATTCTCTGAATTGTAGAAAGGGTTCTTTAACTGTGAAAGCCTGCATTTCACCTCCTTTCTATGCAGATGTCAAAAGCTAATAATAGTGCACTTTCCATGAGGGAAATTTTGTGAATGGGTTTGAATGGAAACTTCATCAACTGTGAAAGAATCAGATTAAGTTACTAAGATGGAGGAGGCTGCTTTACTGGAGGAAAGGCTTGGAAAATCCCTTTAAAAAAACTCCTTGATAATTCTATTTGACCACCGAGATGTCGAACCAGACGATCTCCTAAAATCTGGATATAGCTGCTAAGTGCACTTTAATCGAAGTATGAGCCATACCTGTTTTGGCTAGATGTAGCAGATAAGGCAGAATATGTTCTGGCGGAGCTCAAAGAGGACAAATATGTGTTTTTTCAATCAATCAATCAATCATGTCACTTATGAAGCGCACTACATACCCGCGAGGGTCTCAAGGCGCTGGGGGAAGAGGGGTGTGGTGCTGCTACTGATCGAAGAGCCAGGTCTTGAGGAGTCTTCTGAAGGCCAGTAGGTCTTGGGTCTGCCGAAGGTTGGTGGGGAGGGTGTTCCAGGTCTTGGCAGCGAGGTGGGAGAAGGATCTGCCGCCGGCGGTCGTTTTCCGGATGCGGGGGACTGTGGCGAGGGCGAGGCTGGTGGAGCGGAGCTGGCGGGTGGGGGTGTAGAAGCTGAGTCGTCTGTTGAGGTAGGCTGGTCCGGAGTTGTGGAGTGCTTTGTGTGCGTGGGTGAGGAGCTTGAAGGTTATCCTCTTGTTGACAGGGACCCAGTGCAGGTCTCTCAGGTGGGGTGTGATGTGGCTGCATCGGGGGATGTCGAGGATAAGACGTGCAGAGGCGTTCTGGATGCGTTGCAGCCGTCTCAGGAGCTTAGCCGTCGTTCCTGCGTAGAGGGCGTTTCCGTAGTCCAGCCTGCTGGTGACGAGGGCCTGGGTGACTGTTTTTCTTGTTTCGGTGGGGATCCACTTGAAGATCCTGCGGAGCATTCGGAGGGTGTTGAAGCAGGATGAGGAAACGGCGTTGACCTGCTTAGTCATGGAGAGGGTGGGGTCGAGGATGACCCCTAGGTTGCGTGCGTGGTCGGTGGGTGTCGGGGCTGTTCCCAGTGATGTCGGCCACCAGGAGTCGTCCCATGCTGAAGGGTTGGAACCAAGGATGAGGACCTCTGTCTTGTCCGAGTTCAGCTTCAGGCGGCTGGTACTCATCCATTCGGCGATGGCCTTCATTCCTTCGTGGAGGTGGGCTTTGGCGGTGTGAGGGTCTTTGGTGAGGGAGAGGATCAGCTGGGTGTCGTCGGCGTAGGAGACACCACAAACAAAAGCGTTTCCATTTAAGTTGATAAGTTTTGTTAGTAGAATTAGCTCTGGCTCTAGCGAGAAATTCCTTATAGACCTGTGGGATATCCAGGCCCACAAACGCATTGTGTTCAGGAGCTATGCTGATAAGTGTAATGATGTGGGTTCTGGAGGAAGTATTTAGGTGTAGTTCATTGTCAAAAAAGTCAGAGGATTTCAGGTGAATATGATGTTTATGCGATAGCAGGATCAGTTTGATGAACGAATATAACCGTCACTCCGGTGCACGGACGTCAGTACTTTTCACAACTTTCCACCCCAGAAGTGCGAAGCCATGAAGTGACTGACCATGGTGTGTTAAAAAAGAGACTAGGGCCCTGAATGGGAGCAGCCCTAACACTAATTAGACAATTCCGCAGTGCAGGGAGGATGGGTGGGTCAGTAAGGAATCTGTGGCTAGATCATGTCTCTACCAGATAAGGCTTTACCGAAGGTAAGTAACTTGTCCATCTGATGGAGAAATCTAGCCGCAGATTCCTTACGTTTGAACAGGAACACAAGGAATACCTTCCCTGGAGGTGGGACTGCGGAACAGCTTTAAACCAGGAAATCCTATAAGACCGAGCGGCCAAACAGGCCCTTTCTGCGAACCTGAGAATCCAGGCAATAGTGTCTGGCAAACGTGTGCGGAGATGCTCACGTGGCCACTTGGCAGATGTCAGAAATAGGAACACCATGCTGGAGGGATGTGGTGGCTGGTTTCGCCCTGGTGGAATGAGCCCTATAGCCTTCGGGAGGCTGCTTCTTTGCCAAGGCATAACATATTTTGATGCAGAGGATAACCCAGCGTGATATGGTCCTCTTTTGGGCAGCACGCCCCTTCTTTGCTTCCACATAGCCTATGAAGAGTTGGTCATCCACCGGAACACTTTTGTGTGATCAAGGTAGAACGATAATGCTCTTTTTGGGTCCAGACAGTGGAGACGCTCCTCTTGCTTGGAACGATGCAGAGGTGCATAGAAAGTGGGCAAAGTAACCGACTGTCCCAGATGAAAGGGAGTTACAATCTTGGACAAAAAGGATGCCCTAGTTCTCAGTACCACTTTGTCCGGGAAAACTGTCAGGTAAGGAGGCTGTGATCAATCAATCAGGGAATTGTAAGCGCGCTACTCGCCCGTGAGGGTCTCGAGGCGCTGGGGGAGGTGGGGGGGGGGCAGCTCCGCTCAGTCGAAGAGCCAGGTCTTGAGTGCCTCCCTGAAGATGTTCAGGGAGGGGTTGCGTTTGATGTCAATCGGGAGTTTGTTCCAGGTTTTGGGCGCGATGTAGGAGAAGGCTCTTCCACCTGTTCTGGTTCTGCGGCTGCGCGGGGTTTCGGCGAGGGCGAGGTCGGCAGATCTGAGGCTTCTCTTGGGTACGTGGAAGGAAATTCTTTTGTTGAGGTATTGGGGTACGGTGTTGTGGAGGCATTTGTAGGCGTGGGTGAGTATGTGATGACAGTGCCTGTAGTTCGCTCACCCTCCTGGCAAAGGTAATTGCCACCAAAAAAGCTGTTTTGATTGTGTGAGCAACCATAGAGGAGAGTTGTGCATCGGCTCAAATGGTGTGCACATCAAGAAAGTAAGGACCAAATTAAGGTCCCATTGTGGCATAAGAAAAGGAGAAGAGGGAAACAAGTGGGTTAACCCCTTCAAAAATCTCTACACCAGAGGGGACTAAAAAAGTGAAGGCTGACCTGGCATCCGAAGAAAAGCTAAGAGGGCCGAAAGGTTAGCCCTTTAAAGTGCCCAACGCAGAGCCCTGCTGGGCCAGGGAAAGGATAAACAGGAGGATATCTGCCAGGGAAGCAGATAAGGGTTCAACAGACCGTTCTGTACAATATTTACAAAATGTATTCCATAGGCAGGTGAATACCGATTTCGTGGAGGGAAGCCTGGCTGCCAGAATAACCTTGCAGACTTCGGGAGGAAGGTCAAAAGCTGTCAACTGTCGCCGCTCAATCTCCACGCAAGGGGGCGGAGAGAGGACAGGTTCGGGCTGTGACAGAAGATCCTCCCAAAGGGGCAGCCTGATCTAAGAATCGATGCTCATATCCAGAATCTCAGGATACCAAACTCTCCGTGCCCAATCCGGAGCCACAAAAATAATTGTGCCCGGTCGCTCCTGAGCACTATGGGCAGGAGAGTGTATGGGCGGAAAGGCGTATAGGAGGCCTGAGCTCAACTCGCAACAAAAAGCGTTGCCAAGCGAGAGCCGCCTTGGAAACTCCAACGCGCAAAACGGCTGACATGGAGCGTTCTCTTGGGAGGCAAACAGATCTAACCAATGCTCTCACCACTGCTGAAAGAGACCTTGCGCCACCTCCGGATGGAGACGCCACTCGGGATCCGCAAGGCACCTTCAGCGGAGTTTGTCTGCTCCGGCATTCAGAGATCCGGCCAGATGTTGAACCACCAGGGAAATGCCCTGTTGCAGCCAAGTCCAGAGGCGCAGAGTCCACAACCCCACTCTGCCTTGTTTGTTGCAGTAGCTCATGGCAGTTGTGTTGTCCGTGAACACCTGAACTAGCCTTCTCTTGATGGATGGTAAAAAGGCTTTCAGTGCCAATTGGATTGCCCAAAGCTCCAACAGGTTAATATGGAGCCTGGCTTCTGCCGGAGACCAGAGTCCTCTGATCTCCACCTCCCCCGGATGGCTGCCCCATCCCAGAAGAGACACATCCGTCATTACTGTGAGATTTGGGTGGGGAAGGGAGAGGGGTCTGCCTCTGACCCAATCGCAATTTGTTAGCCACCACTGCAGGTCTTTTGCGTTGTCCTCCGAGATCTGAACCAAGTCGGTGAGATCTCTTTGATGCTGTGCCCATTGGCTCTTCAGGTCCCACTGCAGAGCCCGCTTGTGCCACCGTGCATGGTGCACCAGCAGGAGGCCATGAGGCCCAACAGCCTCAGAGTCATTCTCACCGAAATCCAGGATAGAGGCTAAAACATCAGTATCATATCCTGAATATCCTGGACTCGCCGTTCAGGGCAATAGGCCCAAAACTGCACAGTGTCCATAACCGCCCAATAAAAGGGAGCGTCTGAGAGGGAGTCAGGTGTGACTTTGTCACGTTGATAGTGAACCCCAGCGAATGCAGCAGGTTTGCCGTAGTCTGGAGGTGGGAGACGACTGCTTGGGACTAACCCGCCTTCAACAACCAGTCGTCGAGATAGTGGAAGACTGGAACCCCTAATCTTTGCCGATGGGCTGCAACCACTGCCATCACCTTTGTGAACACCCGAGAGGCACTGGAGAGGCCGAAGGGGAGCACGGCAAACTGAAAGTGCTTGTGGTCCACCGTAAATCGCAGGTAGCGGCGATGGGCAGGCAGGACGGGGATATGAAAATAGGCATCCTGCAAGTCCAGCACTACCATCCAGTCTCCCGGGGCCAGGGCAGACAGGACCTGAGCTAGGGTGAGCATCTTGAACTTCTCCTTTTCGAGGAAGTAGTTGAGGGCTCTGAGGTCGAGGATAGGACGAAGGCCTACGTCCTTTTTTGGGACCAGAAAATAGCAGGTATATCAACCACAGCCTATTTCTGGCCCGGGAACCCTCTCTAAAGCTCCCTTGGTTAAGAGAGTTATGACTTCCTCGCAGAGTAGAGCAAGGTGATCCTCCGTTAGCCGATCGTACACTGGAGGCATAGATGGATGGGTAGTCTCGAAGGGGAGGGAGTAGCCCCTTCGGACTGTTTGCAACACCCACATGTCCAAGGTGATGTTTCGCCAGTGGTGGAGATGGAGTATTCTGCCACCGACTGGCCGTGAAGGATCCTGGGGGATCGGGCTAGGAAGGTTTTGCGGTGGAGGAGGGGATCGTGGTATGGCTCAACTTCTGGCCTCCCAACCCACAGGGTCGGGGTGAACCGCGTCCACGGCCCTGCAGAGGCTGCTGAAATTACGGGGCCCTCTGGCTGGAATAGGGTTGACGCGGTTGGTAGCCCCTTCTGTAGCCATGAAAGGAGCGAAAAGCACATACATGCCAAGACGTGGTGGTGACGCCCAAGGACTTGGCCGTAGCCTGCGAGTCCCTGAAACGCTCAAGGGCGGCATCTGCTTTGTCTCCTAAGAAATGGGAGCCCTCAAAAGGCATGTCCATAAGGTTAGCTTGGACATCCTCTGAAAAAACAGATGTCCTCAGCCAGGCGTGGCGACATACGGCCACCGTCGTGGAAATCGCTCTGCCCAACGAGTCTGTCGTGTCCAAGCCACATCGGATGGCAAACTTTGCTGCATTTCTCCCATCTGAAATGGCATTGGAGAGTAGGATCCTGTCCTCCTCCGAGACCCTGGGCAGCCACTGCGCAACCGTGTCCCATATTGAAAGGGAATAAAGGCCCAAAAGGCATGCAGTGTTCACCGACCTCAATGCCAGACTGGCGGAGGAAACAATTGACTTTCCAAAGCTTTCCAGTCTCTTGGATTCCCTGTCTGGAGGTGCAGAAGGGAACGCGCCACGGCAAGTGGAAGCTTGAACCGCCAAGATTTGTGGGGTGTGGAGGGCAGTGAGGAAAACTGGGTCACCCAGTGCAGGGCGATGGCGGCGGGCAACCGTCCTAATCATAGAAGCCCCTGTGCTGGGCTTGGACCAGGTGCCCAGAAGGACATCTGTTAAGGCCTCACTGAAAGGCAGCAACGGTTCTGAGCTGGAGACACCAAGCTGCAGGACCTCTGTCAAGATGTTAGTCTTGACTGCCACAGTAGGAAGTTGTAGGTACAAGACCTCTGCAGTCCTACGCACCACAATAGCAAATGATGCCCCCTCCTCTGTAGCAAGGTTAAGTGGAGACAGCATGCCAGAATCTGGGGAGGTGTCTAGACCACTGGCATCACCCAGTTCCTCATACCAGTCCATGTCTTGTGGTTGCGGGATTCCGAAGGGATCCTGCTCCCCATCCTCCTCATCCATTCCTAACCCTTCAGAATAGGTCAGGTTGAACAGCATGGAGCCGCATGGCTCCGTCGGCACCGGTCTCGGAGTCAGAGGACACCCGACCGGCTCCGTGTCGTCAGTAATGAGGATTGAGGACGTGCTGCCGCTGTGCACCGGTGACGCCGAGGACCTCGGCGGTGGACATGGTGCCGGGGAAGGTCGCTGTGGAGGTGCGACCGGTGCTGGTCCAGACCCGGGAACAGGTCCAGTTGGAGGCGGTGGCCAGAGCCAAAACCGCAGAACCCACAGGGACTCCTCCATCTTCTGGACCTGCGGGGCCTGAAGGTGCGCTGGCAGGGTCAGGCCGCCCAAATATGGCGCACACAGCATCATAAAAGTTCGTAAGCTGGGCGAGGGTCGCTCCCGGACCCGGGAAGGCAGGGAAACGCAGAGCCGACCCAGGCGCCCGCTCCATGGAGCGGGGCCTTGAACGGCGAGGTCCTCTTCCTCGTCGCGAGACGGGCGGAGCAAAGTCGAAGCACACTTCCACTTCTTGTGTTTTTTGTGGTGCCTCTTACCTGACTTGGACGACCTCGACGAAGAGGACTTCGATTCACCGGGAAAGATTATGGAAAGATTCTTGTCCTGAGTCCACCAGGGGAGGGACTTCTACATGGTTGTAGTGATCTGGATGAGGCCCTCGAAAAAGCCTTAGGTTTGCAGCCATTGCTTGTCTAACTCCTCCTGTGGAGTTCGCAACTGAAGCCAGCACAATGGCACCGGAGGAATGCAAGATGGCATCATCCCCATAAGTGATTTGAAGATGCGAACTGAAGTGGACTTTCTTTGCATACATTTCTTGGCTAACAGCTCGAGTCTGTTTCATCTGCCTGTTGTTAAATATGCTTTGTCCTGAATGGTGTCTAAAATGGCTCCCAAAAACATTATGGATGGATGAAGCGACGATTATTGTAGGTTGAGAGTTAAGCCTAATTTTCTGAATAGAGTTTGCCAGGTAGTTGTCCTTTGGCCGTCTCCTGACCAGTAGGAGCTTTCATCAACCAGTCGTCGAGGTATGGGAATATTTGATAACCTTCCTGTCTAAAATGAGCTACCACTGGAGCCAGACATTTTGTGAAAATGTGGGGCTGATTTGAGTCCAAATGGGAGACCTTTGAACTGATAATGAATGGCGGCTACTATGAATGTCAAGAATTGTTGATGATTTGGGTGAATGGGGATGCGAAAATAGGCATCCTGGTGATCTAGAGCTGTCATGTAGTCTCCATGATTTAGGAGCTGGAGGTTGTCTTGGAGAGTAACCATACAAAATGATTGTTTTCTTAAGTATTTGTTTAACCTCTGCAGGTCAAAAATGGGCCTCCACTCCCCAGTCTTTTGCTTGATTAAAAAGAAACGGGTATAGAACCCCATTCCTTTCTAGCTGTGGGGTACTCTTTCTATCGTGCCTTTACTGAGTATGGTAAAAGTTTCCAATTGTAGTTATTAGAGATGAATTGGGGATGACCCTGTCTGAGGTGTATGAGGTGGCCTTTTCGTGAATTCTAAAGTATGGCCATAGGAGATTAGGTCTAAAATCCACTTGACTGTTGTTATTAACTTCAAATTCTTCAAACAGTTTATTTGGACACCATTTGCTTCTGGAAATAGCTTGTGAGCAGCAAGCAAATTTGCTTTGTCACTTTTTCTACCTGTGTCTCTTCCTTCCTTGCTTTCTGTAAGCTGCTGATGGTGGTTATCCGTATTGCTGTTGAGGATATTCCGGCCTATATTGCTGCAGAAAGGGTTGGTATTGTTGTGATCAATAAGGCTGATAGCCTACTCTGTAGGAAAATATACCTCTGCCTCTTGCTCTTCCAAAGGGCATTAGCTTCACTTGCATATGTGTCCACTTTTATTGTTTGCAGAGGTTCAGCAATGTGTTTTCTGATTAGTGCCACCCTAACAAAAGGTATATCCAAGATCTTACTTTGGACTTCGTGTCTGAGGGAAGTAGCCTTTATCCATCCTTGTCTCAGGAGGACAGCAGCACCTGCCAATTGTCAAAAATCTGTAGAAGCGATATACATCACACAGTAAATTTCTGAAGAGGTTCTTTTGTCTTCCTCCAGAATCTTCTTTGCCTCAGTCTTCATATCCTCAGGTTATCGATGTAAGAAAGAATCTGAGAACATCTGTCGGTCCTATCGGCCAAGGATTGCCAGAGAATTGGCACCTCTAACTGTAGTAGCTGACACTGTGGAAAAATGCTTCCCTAGGTTGTCTAAAAGCCTACCCTCCCTATCACGTGGTGCTGAGATGGACGTAAAGGGGTTCTTGCAGTGGTGCTGAGTTGCTTGTGTTATGATGGAATATGGTTTAGGATGTCCTCTCAAATAAGCTTGAGAGTTCTCTAGTGTTTTATATTTCTTATCCAATCTGGGTAAGACAGCGAACACTGTTGCTGGATTTTTCATTATTTTCATGCCTTCTTCCCAAATAAAATCCACAACCGGGAAAGCTCTAATCTATTTTCTAGCAGGCTCCTTAAATTCATACAGAAAACAATCTGAGTGCTTTACTGTCATTGATAGTTCAAATCGTTTTACTGCTCTCTCCATCAGAGTATGAAAACCTCTAATATCATCAGGAGGGGAATCTACCGAATTAGGAGCTGGTGGTGATGGTGCCGGTAGCAGGTAGTCATTCAATTCATTAGATGCACTGTGGTCGTCTGGCACTTCACTTTCTTCTCTTTCCTAGTCAGAGGATATTACATCATATGCAAGCGGAACTGCAATGCTTGGTGCTGATGTTCTTCTTGGTGTATGCACTGCCGAGAAATTATGCAGTGAGCATGGAGTAGGACGTTGACTCGAGGAGAGTGTGGAGAATGAATTAGTTGTGGTGGTGATGTAGCCTTGGAAGATTCCAGAAATCTCTTGTAATAGTCCTGCAACATACTCTTCAAGTCATGAACCAAAGGCCTTGGTATCTACACCATTTCCTCGTGAGGCTGATGAGGTCTATAGGGTAATTCTCCATGTAGAGAATATGCCTATCCATAAATTGTGCCCCTGAATAATAGTAGTCCTCTTCAAAATATTCCTCACTCTCTTCCTGATATTTTATGTTTAATTCCGAAAGACTATGGGCCATTCCAGATTGTCCCTCATTATCTCAATCATCCCCATCTATATATTAGATATATATATATAGATATTCGCAAATTCGTGGCAACATTTTTTTTAAAAAAGAAAGCGCGGGCTCCCGCGCTAGATTTACAATAAAGCCCAGGTGGGCCAGGTCCTGGGGGCATGCAATAAACCCCAGGTGGGCCAGGTCCTGGGGGCATACAATAACCCCCAGGTGGGCCTGGTCCTGGGGGCATATAATGTATGTAAGAGGGGGGCTTATTAATGTCCCGGGGACCACCACCTCCCCGGGGCTATAAATGCGGGTGAGCCCACTGGACCCGCCAGCAGCCCCGGGGACTGCCACCTCCTGGGGCTAATTTAAAGAATATGGGGGGCCCCGGGACCGCCACCTCCCGGGGCACACAAACACTAATTAAGGGGGTTTGTTGCGGACCTCCGGCCCCGGAGACCACAACCTCCCAGGGGCTATACACAAGATGGGAGGAGGGCCGCGCGGACCCCCTCCAGGAGCCCTACATGTCCCTGGGGACCGCCACCCCCCAGGGACGGCTCCAGCAATGTCCCCGGTGCCATAGCAAACACTGCTCCGCTTCATGGAAGCGAGAGCATTAAAAATGCTCTCGCTTCCATGAAGCAGAGCAGAATTGTTTTTGGACAGAGGGAGCTGCATGTTTTTGCAGCTCCCTCTGTCCAAAAGCAATGCCGGCTCCCGCAGGAGGTGGGGAGCTGGCAGGGACTGCAGGGGAATTGAAGCTCCTCCTGCGGTCCCCAACGATGTGGCCATGCCCCGGTGTATGGGGTCCCCGAGGCCAAAATAGGCCTGGAGAGGAGGGCCCAGCAGCCCCCCTCCCTTATAAAAAAAATAATAAAATATCAAGGCCTGGCCCCGGGGGATGGGGTACCCGTGGCCGGAATCGGCATCGGGAGAGGGGGGCACATGGCCCCCTCCTAAGTTTTTTTCAAAATAAAAAATTGGCCTGCCCCGGGGGATGGAGTTCCCGGGGCCGAAAATGGCCCGGGAGGGGGAGCCCTTGGCCCACCCCCTTTGAAAATTAAAAAATAAATAAAAATAAAGGCCGGGCCTCGGGAGATGGGGGCCTCGGTACCAAAATCGGCCCGGAGAGGGGCGCATGGTTCTTCTTACTGGAGGTAATAAGAGGGTAGTTTGCCCCCTGTTACCTCCAGTAAGTCCCACACAGCAGGATTGCTGAGAAGTTGTCAGAGGCCATGTCCCCTTTCTCCGCCACTCTGCAAACGTGCCTCCTGGTGCACTACTAGTTGGGGGATTAAGTCCCCTTAGCTCCAGAGGGACTTTGGGGGGCCAAGAAGCCCTCCTGGTACCTCCGGTAAGTCCTATACAGCAGAATTCCTGAGGGCTGGTCGGAGGCCCCGCCTGCTTTCTCCACTACTCTGCAAACGTGACTACCACTTTAAAAACCATAGAAATTCACTGAAAAAAAAACAAAGGTCACTCTGACGTTATAGTTTGGAATTAGCATTTGAAAAACCTTAGAAATGCACTGAAAAAACCAAAGGTTACAGGGACGTTATAATTAGGAAATGGCATACAAAAAACCTTAGAAATTCACTGAAAAAAACTAAGTTTACAGAGACATTATACTTAGGCTCAGGTTTCACTTGTACAAAACCAGAGAAATTCATCAGTTCGCACCCCCGCATATATATATATGTATATATATATATATGTGTGTCTGCGGGCGTCCACTAGCGGGCGAAGACTTTAAAAGTTAGTGACAAGCTTGTTTGGTTTCATTGCCCCATTGATGTCAGCGGCGCACCTTTGAAAAAGTTCAATGTGAACGGAACATGTCAGGATTGCCGGCTGTGTTTTAAATTAAATGGATAAGACCCTTCGTTGTTGGAGTGCGGCTGTCTCTCTGTAAGAGGAGGGTTTTTGTGAATATTTAACGGCGTGGTTCAGCCGCAGCAACGCACAACCAGCGAGAGCGCCACAGTTTGCCCGAAAGAGAACCCTGTTTGTAAGTACGTGAAAGCGACAGGGCAAACAGGCGCTGCCAAAGATCAACTTTGGCATGGTTCTCGGTAAGCCTCGAAAATGGGCTAAGCCTGAGACGCAACGAATATTGAAATGCAGTAAAAAGGACTTTATTTACTGACATCCCCCACTGGAGGGTAGAAATTTATGGACATAATGAACCGCAAATACCACAATGCACTCTAACCCACTGCGGGCGTCCACTAGGGGGCGAAGACTTTAAAAGTTAGTGACAAGCTTGTTTGGTTTCATTGCCCAATTGATGTCAGCGGCGCACCTTTGAAAAAGTTCAATGTGAACGAAACATGTCAGGATTGCCGGCTGTGTTTTAAATTAAATGGATAAGACCCTTCGTTGTTGGAGTGCGGCTGTCTCTCTGTAAGAGGAGGGTTTTTGTGAATATATATATTTTTTAGCACAAATGACGCGGCACTCCAGAGGTAAGTTGTGCTTATTTACTTATCACACAGGTCTTTGTGATAAGTAAATAAGCACAACTTACCTCTGGAGTGCCGCGTCATTTGTGCTAAAATTGAATTTTGGGCCAGGATCCGGCCCCTACGTAGAGCACCCGCTGTTGTGCGCTCTGAGTTATTGGGTCACTTTGGAAGATATATAGATATAGATATATATATATATATATATGAAAATCCTTGTGATGGAGTATCCCATCCGCCACACTCATTCAGGCCCTATATTCTGTGATCAATGTTGGTGCTGATCCTAGATTCTTGAGTCATTTTAAAATGTTAGAATCTTTTTCAAGTATGGCATGTACGTGCTCGAACACTGCCAGGAAGAAGGAATTTCTGACCCAGCTGTGTGCTTTCAACTTGATAAGCACTGTTAGCATAGTATCCAAACAGGTGGATTTGAAACAGCTAGCTAGTCCTAGCACCCTGATCTCAACTGTAGGCCATGGTTTAGCATGTTTTAATATCTTGGGAACTGAGCTGCCATTTCCGCATTTAGGATTCCCATGAGATGCTGGTTCCTGGAAAGCCTCCTCATCACATTCCCTCCTTCACTGATAAAGTGTTCATCTTTAAACGCTGTTTAACAGTACCTGAGACTAAACTTTGACCTACTGACACAGCGTATAAGGGCAACACTTGGCTCCTAATTTCAAGGACTTCAGAATTGACTTGCGTGCTGACAGAATTTAACTGCACAGCATTAAAACATTCCAAAGTACAAACTCCCAACATTACAAACATTACCAACCATCTAGTATGACTAGCTCTGTTGTTGGAGTCAAAGTAAAATGCTGACTAGATTATCTTTGGGAAAGTGTTTTGTTGTGTGATGTTTTTGCAAACACTGAAGCATTTCTACAAGCAACAAATCCCAATTATGGGAAATAAAATCTACAAAATGCACTGATGAGTTGGGCGTTGAGAAGCAAAAATCAATGTCATAGAGTATTCTCATTACAGACACTCCCAGGGAACACATCCATGATATAAAACGTTGAGGAAAAACAAGTTGAATTTTTACAACACACCACTAGAAAGCAGGATATGCACAGATTATTAATCCTACTGATGACCACACCTGGCCAGAATGACCATCTCAAACCATGCCCTGGTTACAATCAATGTGCATCTGTCGAAAGCAGAGGTACAGCCTAGATATTAAAAGGTAGGAAACTGAAATTGTACCATGTATACGGATTACCAACTGAAGCCTGGAAATTGGGACACTGGCAAAACAATGGTCTGGGGAGCTCTGAAGGTGACAATTAGGTAACACTTGATAGCAGTAGTGGCCCAGAACAAACAAATGAAGACCACCATGTAGAATGAAATAAGTTGAGCTGACTACATTTGGAAAATCCTTAGTTATTCTTCATAAACCATCATTAGCACACCAACTTCCTTCTTGGTTACGCCCTTGTTAAACATCATTTAACGCTCTTTCTTATTTAATCCTAAACCCAATCGGATATAAGCAACTGAAACATGATTGCTAAAGCAAGACATTGCATTCCTTCACATTTGATTGCTTACAAATGTGTTAATGTTAAGTTAATTTAGTAAAAACAACCTCAACAAATATGTGATATTTCTTTGCATCAGTGGTATAAATATTTCTCATGAACTTTGACAACAGTTTATTTAAACACACCTGATAGTAATTTCTGCTTCATCCCACTGGACCTTTGCAGACGTACTGCCCTCTTTGACCACACCAAGCAAGGTGGCATGACGTCCAGTTTGTTTATGTATGCAACGACCACCAACTCGAAGGCCAGCATCGACCCCACCAATGACTGCCATCACAGGCCAAACATCAGTACACAGCATCTTGAGCTGCAGTTCCGAAAGGTCTGCAAGATTGTGCCTGCTATGTTTCACTTTCTCTTCTTCTTTAGTCTCTTCTCTCGTGTCATGCTCCTCTCTGCTTTGAACTGAACGACTCTTTTTAAGTTTTTGACCAGCTTCTTTTATGCATGTTTTAATTTTGTAAAGTCTCTCCACCATTTTCTTGTTAATACAATGTGTCCACCTATCTGTACGGTGAAGGATGCGGATGAGTTGTACGGTGGCCTCTGCAAGCACTGTAGCTACAGGGCTGCAGATAGGCTCACCAGGAAGTAAGTCTCTGGGTGTGCCCCGCATTTGCATATCGCAAATCTTCACCTGCAGTAGACATAAAACACAATTTTGAGAAAACTATGTTATACTGTGCAACCAACTTAGTAATATCCAAAGATTACAGAGCTATGCCTCAAACTCCAATATTTAGTATTTAGGTTCTCATCAACTACCAAATATTGGGAATTGCTGCAACATGAAACTACTCTCTAGGCTGTCAAATATTACCTTAAACTCACAACGTATCCCAGTGCACATAGACTTATTGAGCCATCAGCATGCTATTCATCTGATTTCAATGATGAGTCAGCCAACAGACCTGTTGCCGATTAGTTAGTCATGGATGGACACTGGAAACAGGAATGCCAAACAACAATGTGGGAAAGAGTTACTGGATAACCACCTTTCTCCAACTCCACTCACAATCTCTATTCTATTTGCAACTACTAGGAAAGGACTAGGTAGATCTGGGAGGTTGTGACAATACAAATTTTAACCTATCTTCAAAAAATCAGGTTGCACATAACTTAGTCAAACTTTTATTTAGAGATCTACAAATATTTTGCAGTGATTCTCAAAAGCTTAAATGGATGTAATACAACTTGTCCATGTTTGGTGTAAATCAATACAGACCTTTTTCTGTGTTGTCCTGGGTCATTGAAACAAAATCTGTATGGAAGTTTGAATGACGATGCAACTTTTGGAATCCTGCATTTATAAACCTCCTGACTAATCTGCATGAAATTGAATTAGTCATAAATGCTAAGCCATAAATGGAAATTTTATTAATGTTCATCAAATGGGGCCGAAGTTATTTGCAATGAGAAATACCATTTAATTTGGTGTACTCTTACTGGCGATAACTATAGAGGCCAATTTTGTGCTTGTTTCCTTGAACTCCCTATTGGATTCTAATGGAAAACCTAACTTTAGGACCTTTATAAAACTTCCACCCCATTAACTAATCTGCACCAATCTTTCCAAGTTCAAATGTTAACATATTCATTGTAGGACAAAGCACAAAACTATAACCAGCCATATGGGTTTGCTAGGCTCAAAGACGCCTTTTTATAAAAACCAATTTCATGTTTTAAAAAACTTGATCAAGTAAGATACATTTTTACCATAACCTTTTTCAAGCTTGTGGGAGAGGCATACACTATTCCACCACCCAGCCTTTTAATTTTTAGTCTATGCTAATTCTCTAAAGTGCAACGGTTAAAAGAAATGTAGAAAATCTAGGTCTGATAAGTTTGTGATCAAAGTTACCAAAACATTAAGGCTGTCAGGAAAGTGGGAGGTAGACCTATGAGATTTTCATAAATGTCCTACAAACCATGTACCAATTAACAACTTCCTTACCTTCAGTAATGCTCTTTCTGGTGGATACACCATCTAACCGCAGATTCCTCACCTTAGAATATTCAGCAGGTGCCAAACTTGCTCCCACACGCTGCTAAGCACCATCATGCGGCTTCACAATGATTCCATACTGCCCCAGAAATGATAGGGCAGAGCCACATATAAGCACAGCCACCTCACACTGGTGTCAGCTTCTTGTCTTTTCCCTTTTCACGCCCTCAAGCTAGCAAGAACAATTGTTGTTAACAGTGTGGTAAGTACTAACTTGGCAGCCTTTTAGATGTTAAAAAGAGGCTACTCCACAGAAAGGGTAGGTAGGAGAGAAGTGAGGGATCTGCAGTTAGAGTATCCACAATATAGAGCATTATCAAAGCTAAGTTACATGTTCTTCTGATGGATACTTTTAACCACGGATCCCTGACCTTAGACTAGATATCAAAGCAGTATCTCCCCAAGGTGGAGGGTATGTAGAGTGGGCGCAAACCAAAAACTATTGCAGAACTAAGCGCACAGAATAATTCCCTCTGGATCTGGCTGTCAAGGTAGTAGTGCTTTGTGATCATATGCACCAATGCCCAGGTCACAGTCTTGCAGATATAAAGGACAGGCACCTCAAGCACCAATAGTTTCCTCAGAAATGGTGAAACAAACTATCAGAACTTCTGCCGGCTGCATTTTGGTCAGGGCATAGCAGATCTTAATGCAGAAGTCAGTCCATCTTAACAGGGCCCTCTACTCAAAGCCTTCCCTTTCTTTGTTCTGGAGAATCCCATAAAAAGTTGGTTGTCAACTCAATGGTTCTTTTATGTAAAAGCTTAAAGTCCTTTTGCTCCAACTGATGGAGCCTCTCCTCCTCTTTCAAATGGGTGAGGTAGACCAAACAACGCAGGCAGTGTGATGGATTGCCCAAAGTGGAAGTGAGTCACAACTTTCGGTAATAAGACAGCCTGAGTTGTCTGCACCAGAAAAACCTGATGTAGGCGTGTTTCACTGACAGCACCTGTAATTAACTCATGTGACTAACAGATGCAATCGCAATAAGGAAGACTGTTTTCAAGGTCAGATGACACAGCTATGCATAGGCTTCATAGGCGTACACATGAGGGAATGTCAAGTTCAAGTGAAGGTCTCATTGTGGCATTACAAATGGCTTGGGAGTAAGCGTCTGTCAAATGTTAGCACGGACGGTTGGTCCGGTAAATGCAAAAAGACCAAAAGGCTGGATAATCTTTTACAGTGCCCGCTACAAGGCCTTCATGGGTTAATGACCAAACAAATAAAAGGACGTCCAACAGCTCTGTCTGTTCCAAGCACCACACCGGGCTACAAATTTGCTTCAGTGCCCGACATAAATGGATTATTGTGAGGGGCCTCGGGTGGCTAGGATGGAAGCAGTTAAAACCTGCTCCTCCATCTACACACATGGAGGTGATGTATAAATTGTGTAGATTTGGGTAGAGGACCCTGCCCTGCTTCTGTGACAGGAGGTCCACCCATAGCAATAGCCTGATTGTAGGACAGATGCTCATGTTCAGAAGATTCAGGTACCACACTCTCCTGACACAATCTGGAGCCCCAAGGTATGACTTGGGCCCGATCGCTCTTGACCTTCTTCAGGTATAAAGGTAGCGATTGGTATGCGTACAGGAGTTCCTTGTTTCATTACAATCAGAATACATCAGTTAACAAGTACGAAACGTTTAGATACTATGAGTTCTCAATGGTGGCAAAAAGATCTAGACATTCTGGGGAAGATGCATTGCACTACCTTGGGATCTAGACATCCCTTCTGAACTGCCAGATGATTTCTGCTTAGTTTGCCAGCCCAGGCATCCATGGACCTTGCCAGGGGTTTAGCAACCAGAAAGATGCCCTGGAACTCTAGCCACCTCCAAAGAAACAAAGTCTCATGGCACAGGACCCAGGAACCCACACCACCTTGCTTGTTGCAGTACTACGTTATCTGTGGGAACCTGTACCAGCCTCCCCTTGAGGGACAGTAGGAAGGCCTTGAGGGTCGGACACATGGCCTTTGATGTCCACCTGTCCCAGATCCCTCTACAACCTACTGCGGTGCATCTATCACCACTGTCAAATCTGGGTGGGGCAGGCGAGAGTTCTGCCACTGTCCCAAACAAGGTCTAGTAGTCATGACTGCTGACCTTTTGCAGTCTCCTCTGAAATCTGAGGATACCTGTAATGTACCAAAATGTGCTGCATGGCCTCTCTGAAAGCCTGCTTTTGCTGTGATTTCACCAACAGATACAACTTGGGGTGCATTTGTACTAGACTCTGACTCAAATGGAGATCGGTAGTGAGAACGGGAGGCACATGAAAAACATTGCTGAAGTCTCAGGGGATTACCATTTGGATGACTTCTGCTTTTTCTTGGACTCACCCGAAGACTTCAACCAAGACCATGATCTGCCTCAGGTACGACTTCAGTAACACAAACGGAACCTTCCTTTCAACACTGACCGGTCGTGGTGTGGAGTTATCCTATGTTTGGTGACGTTACGTTTATCCTCGCAGTACTGTATGGCCTTCGGATTCACCTGGTGTAGGAAAGTGCCCCTTCTTTGCATGGTTAACCCCCATTTTTGCCTGACATCTGATGCAACCCGACTTGATGTGCCCTGGGATCCTGCCTATCAGGTTGCAAGGGCCTGTGTTCTTTCCCAAAATTGTACCTTTGTATCCACAATTGGCACATCCCTGGCCACAGGTAAGCCCCTTGTAAAAGGTACCATGGGTACCAAGGGCACTGTGCCCAAGGAAGACCTCTGAGGGCTGCAGCACCCATTGTGCCACCCTTAGGGGTCCTGCACCTTAACCTACACACACAGCCACAGCAGGCTGCGTGTTTTGGAGCAGAGAAAAGTGAAGAGTCGACATGGCACACACCCCTGAGAGCCATGCCTGCAATCCACTGCCTAAGGCCTAGGTAAGTCAGGCCTCTAGTAGGGAGCACTAGTCCTAAGGTGAGGGTACATAGGCATGAGCCCTGTACCCCTAGAGTGTCTAAGTCCATTCATAGACATTGTAAGTGTAGTAAAGCCATAAAGAGTATACGGTCTGGGAGTTGGTTACTACGAACTCCACAGCTCCATAATGACTTTACTAAAAACTGTGAGGTTTGGTAGCAAACTTCTCAGCACATAAAACCTCCACTGATGCCAGTGTGGGATTTAATGTAAAATGCACTCAGAGGGCATCTTAGAGATGCCCCCTGAAAACCGACCAGCCCTGGTGTGGTTCGTGAATGGCTGCCCGCCACTGCCACCACCAGATAGGTGCGAGAAGCGAGGTGAAGCACACATCTGATGCAGAGCCAGCTTCCTACACCTGGGCACAGTCATCACGGACCCTGGAGTTGTGCTCCGACCCCTGGCACCAAAGCTACATCTCATGAGCGCCTGTCACAGACATGGTTTGTAACAATTCCTTAGGGGGTGACATTGTCTATCGTACGCTGGTAAAATATTAGACACAAAATGGGTGTTTAATATGAAGTAGAAGCTCCAGATCCACATCTGAAGGCGCGGAAAGAAAGGAACTGACATCAGTGAGCATGGATGGAGCATGGATGGAGCTTACATGCAGCTCTTGTCATCATTTGCAGAGCAGAACGATGTTGGCTCTGACCTGCACAACACCACCTACCAGCCTACAGGAGTACTGCTTTAAATGTTTCCAGATCAGACTGACTCGTGGGGAATATTCACAAAGTGAGGAATCTGCAGTTAGACGTATACATCATAAATTAGTAGGAAAGTACTGAATCAAAAGATCTGCAGCTACTGTAACAGTGGTAAGTGTAATGACATTCCATTCAACTATAACAACTCAACTTTTCCTCATCAAATAGTTCTGAATAAGAAAACTTTATCAATAAGCATGTTACCTTTTCTCCTGGATTACTGCTGTAAAACATGACACATGGGTACAATTCTGCTGCATCCACATCTTCAAATGCAAGTTTGGGCTCCTAGGGAAAATGCAAAGTAAACTGTTTCTTAAAAAAGCTTAACAGCAATAAACGATTAAAAGTGTCAGGACCATTTTGTTTCAACTTGTTATACAGAAAATATTTTCAAAGAGACAACCTCAACTTTACCTATACAATAAATGGTAAACAACTATTTGACCAATGTGCCTGTTGTACGATGCCCACATTTCCATTTAGCATTAGAAAGCAAGGTCCTACAAAACATGTTATGGTAATAATTACTGCACTCTATTTTAGCCTTGTAATAAATAAAATAAGCATAAATCACATCTATATCATAAAAACATGAATTTAATTAGATGATAAACGTTACCTCTCCATTTTTACCAAATGAAATAGTTCTTGCTTCCATGTCTAACACACAGGTGATGAAATCTCCTTGTGTAAAACTTGATAATGTCAAAGTTTGCTCGCCGTTGTGATACAGATTGCCACTGTAAGCTCTATATAGCCACATATCCGAGGTAGTACGATGGTTAAAGTCGTGCACTGGCCACCGTGAAACTCCTACACAGGTACCTTCATTGCCACGGTTTTCTTTCACAATATAAAACTTGAAAGATAGTAAGTATATTAGTAACATAGAAAGTATCTAAACCAAATACTATGATCAATCAATGTAACATTTGTCTGCAAAGTTTAGATAAAGTAACATTGGTAGCTCTGACTGCTATTCTTTTATAGAAGCTGGCTTAAAGCACATGAAGAGATACAATTATGCAAATGTGGTCTTCGTATCAAACTAGAGCTAGTGATTGCTGAGATTCAAAAGTTCAAAGGAAGGCGCGTCTTGAAATTGTAACAGATGTAGTACTGAGTAGGTTGACAACATTGTATAGAAAGCGACAGTTTCTCCTAAAATAATATAAAAGATAGCTTGCGTATGTCTTTTCGTCCACAAAATTACAATACATGTATCATGCATTCAACACTCTTTATACTAGAGGAAAATATTCCAGAACTATACCCATCTTATTTCAATTGTGTAGGTTTTAACAGGAAAGAAAAGAACAGCCATATACAGTAGGATAGAGGTGCGACCCTTATATTTTCAGGCTGTTTTAAATTTGTATTGGGAAAGAGCCTGAAAAATTGGCTATTTTCCCTTCCACAGTCAAGTCCAAACTACCAACAACAAGCTGGGGACGAGAGCAGTCACTGGATTCTCTAAGGCGATTTTTAAAATCAGAAATCAAAAGGAGCAGTCTCTCTAGCAGGCAATGTTCACTAAAACAAGAGAAATCCACTCATTAAATTAGTTATCTGTAACTGTACCACTGATTTCTGCAGACTGACATCTTCAATTTCTGATAAAACCAAGATGAACATCATGTACTTGGAAACACAACTGCTGATCATGCCAGATGGTACACAAAGGAAAGATGGGAAGAAAGACTGACTAGTATATGATAGGGATATGAGAATAGAGATGAACAAAATTTACTCATCCCTTCTACCTTCATGTTTGTGCTCATCATAAATTAATGTCATAGCATTATTCACATCAACAATAACAAGAAAATAAGGAAAACGTGATATTATGTATAAAAATCACCTCAATGCCCAAAGTAGTAATAGTCCAAGAATCTCTATCCACACAGTGAAAAATATAGTGAAAAAATAACCTTGCAGAATACACGAAGCTGCAGTAAAGGAAAGAATGTGTAGTCCTATTATGTGCTCTTAGCCATATCTAAACCACATACAAATAATGTCCTTAAAACCTAACCAATCTATTTATCAACAATGGTAGATAACAAAAAGGATGTACCTGAACAAGCAGGAGCAATGGGGGTGGGAAGGAGGATTTCTGTTCACGGAGGAGGGGCTTAGATTTAAACTTAGGTAAACTAGTAAGGATCCATTCACAGAATGTTCTGCACATAAGTGCAAATTTTGTGCAACAGTGGAATCTCTAGTGAGAAATCCCAGATTCCAATTTACAAAATCAGGATCTATGAAGATTGCATTAAGATTTGTGGAAAATCTATACGCTTGCAGATCCATGCACACTGTGAGATAGTGGTGGAAAAATGGGTTCCCCGATAGAATTAGAAAATGTGGTGAACAGCCACAAAGCCAGAACATTTCATAGATTAAGCATCCTTAATAACTTTAAATATAAATCTGAAGTTGTGTACACCAATTCCTGCTGCTAACACATCTCTAATTACATTACTTATACCTTGCCAGACTACACCATTTTTGGCTATGGGGTACAGACTCAATGCAGAAGATAACTACAGGTACATAACCTTTTCCTGGTTCTGCATTGCAGGAATCTTCAGTAAAGTCATAAACACCTTAATAATCTCATGCTGCATGTGTGGACCCTGGAACATCTTTTGCATAACTTTCTTCCATAGAAAAGCATCATAGAATCAATCAATCAAAGACTTTATTGCGGCTCACAGACCCACAGATTGAACAGTAAAAGCACAGAAAGTTACATAAAGGATATAATAATTTACAGTAGACAGTTCTTGCAATGCAGATAAGCTTAAATGACTTAAAATCAAGTTACATCCATTAACAAAGTCGATTTGATAGAGTGCCTTGGCAACTGCAAGAAAGGCAAAGACCTCAAGAAGAGCCCTTAGGTAAGCCCCAAGAGGGTCTGCTATGCCACCCGGAAGTCTAAGCTAATAACCAGTCAAAGGTAGCTCAAAATCACTGGCTGTCGCAGATTTTAAAGTGTATAGTGCAATTAAGACCAAAAAGTGAAAATGTATAAAACATTAAACACTAAAAACAGTAGAACGTCTTAAGATGAAGAATTTTTCCCAATTGCTCTTGATCTATTGTGCCAGATTGAACGTGAATAGTTAGACATCGAGTATACTATACTGCTCCCTATTATCTGACTTGCAAACTCTTAAGACATTATGTCGATCTTCATGCTCAAGAAGCCTACAACGAGGAATAATCCAATGTGCACTCTGTTTTGCGTATGCGCAGCAAAAAAATTGTAAATGTTCTTCATTTTCGTCGGCGTGACACCCCACAGGGCATAAGTTAGTAGAGATGTTATTTTTATTCCATGAGCAGGGAAAGGATGCAATAGGCAAAATTCCTAACCTAAATTTGATAAAAGGGGATCTTGGGAATGGGGTGTTTATATGGTCCATACATTTTTTTAAATAAGGGCTGCATTTAAAAGACAAATAAGAGTTTGAGAGACTACCCGAAGACACAGCTGAGATGTTAGTACAAAAGACGACATTCCAATAATGTATTATCATAGTTTCCCTAGGATTGTTTTGGTACTTAAGTGGGATGCAGCCAATATTCAGACAATCCTAGCCTGAACAGCCAGGTTTTTACATGAAGTACCCAGGGGATCATGTGCCACTATCTCCATGAGACAATCTTTATATGGGGTCAGTTCCTGTGTTGTCCAGAGCCTGACCAAATATAAGATAGGTTTAAGACAAGCTATATCTGATATTTGTCTAAGATTTAAATCAAACCTTAGTGGGAGTATGGGGGCACTTTTTGGTAACCTCAATAGAGATTTAATGAAAGAGTTTTCACTTCGGTCAAGTTTGCAATGACCCCACAGATCCACGCCGTACAGGGCTGCCCCGCACAATTAGGCCTTATATATCTCCAGTACGGTGAAATGGGGTAAGAAGCCCTGTTAGCGAACCTTACAATAGACCCTGCTCTGAGATGAAGAATCATTGTGCTTTTTTCAATTTGAGCGGACCAGCTGTGAAAGTCATTGAGTCGCACTCCTAGATATTCAAATTCAGGGACCCTATCTAGGCCAGGTCCCTCCAAAACCACATTTCCCCTAAGCTTTTTCAGATGACTACATACCATGTATTTGGTTTTGCTATTATCAATTTCAAGGCCGTGGTCTTTGCAGAATAGGCTGAACTTCCCCAAGAGGGTATTTAAACCCCAATAAGTTTTTGAAAGGAGAAGTGTGGCATCTGTGAATAGCAGACCCAGCACTTTAGACCTTGTGATTCTAGGGGAGTCATTCACACAGTCCTGTAGATAAGCGATGCATCCATTGATGAACAATAGAAATAGCGTAGGTTCCAGGACACATCCCTGGCAGAGATCTTGCCTGATAGATATATTTCGTGTGTTTTCGCCCCCGGGCCCTCTCTAACTCTAATTGTCTGTATACAGTTGCTGGATCCGTGGCAATAAACTAGCTGGGAGCCCACTTTTCACAATGACCTCCCAGAGTTTTGTCCTGGGACAAGATTGAATGCTGCTCGGAGATCTGCACATGCAACAAAAAGCGACCCCCCCTGTCCATGTCAACACTTTGCCATCTTATAGCCAGGAACCGAAGGACCTGGTCAACCGTGCTAGTATTGGCTATAAAGCCAGCTTGAAAATGCAACAGCACTTTTTCAGTCCGTATCCATTCCCATAATTTTGTCAGCAATTGTTTGCTATAGGTTATTTGTATACTGCCAATGAGACTTAGCGGGCGTGAATTACCAGGGTTTTGTCTCGCTACCTTTTTCTAAATGGGGATAATTTCAGCCCCTTTCCATGAATTGGGTATGGGTGCACCTGCTGCTATCGCATTGGACAGAAAGTAACTGTATGGTGTAGGAAGCTGGGTTTCTGTTGCAGTAACCCCCCCCACTTTTTGCCAGACTACTAATGCACTTTGACTATATGTGCCCTGGATCCTTGCCAATCAGGTTCCAAGGACCTGTGTTCTATCCCAAAACTGTACATTGTACCCCCAATTGACACCTCTATGGCCACATGTCAGTCCCTGTAAAAGGTACCATGGGTACCAAGGGCATGTGGCCAGGGAAGGCCTCTAAGGGCTGCAGCACTTATTGTGCCACCCTTAGAGACCCTGTACCTTTACACACACACACTGCCATTGCAGGCTGTGTGTTTTGGTGCAGAACAAAGTGAAGAGTCGACATGGCACACATCCCTGTGTGCCATGCCTACAAATCACTGCCCTGGCATAGGTCAGCCACCCCTCTAGATGGGTGCACAATACCAGTGATGAGGGTACAGCTGCATGAGCCCTGTACCCCTACAGTGTCTAGACCAATTCTTAGACATTGTAAGTGCAGTAATGCCATTAAGAGAATATGGTGCTTGGAGTTTGTCATTACGAACTCCACAGCACCATAATGGCTTTACTGAAAACTGGGAAGGTTGGTATCAAACTTCTCAAAACATTAAACCCACACTGATTCCAGTGTGGGATTATATGAAAAATGCACTCAGAGGGCATCTTAGAGATGCCCCCCGAAAAACGACCAGCCTCTGGTGGGTTCCCTGACAGGTACACACCAGCCTGCCACCACGAGATATGTTTCTGGACCCCTCGGGTGAGAGCCTTTGCTCCCTGAGCCCAGAAACAAAGCCTTTCCTGGGCGGAGGTGGTCACACCTCCCCCAGGCCAGGAAGAGCCATCTGTGGCAGGGGAGCTTCAAAAGCCTTGCCGCCTTTGTAATGCGACCCCCAGCCTCTCCTGTTATCAGGAGCAGGCCCCCTTCCTGTCTCCCCTCCTTTTCGGCGGGAAGACAGGCGGGGAAAATTAGCCAGCCCAGAAGGTGTGCCCACCTCTGCAACCCCACCCCTTACGTAGGGTAGGTGAGGTGAAGCCCACTCTTCAGTGCCCGACATCTTGCAGATGGCAGGCACTCCCCAATCAGGATTAGGGATTGTGCCCACTCCCCCACGTGGAGTGAGCACATCAAGGGCGTAGTCACCCTAAGGTCAGTAGCCCATTGGCTACTGACCTCAAGACCCCTTAAGCACCCCCTAAATACAGTATTTAGGGGGCAGACCTGAACCAAGAAGGCAGATTCCTGCAACCTATGAAGAAGAAGGCTGAAAGAAGATGCCCAGCAGAGGAGACTGCAGAGAAGAACTGACTTGGCCCAGCCCTACCGGCCCGTCTGCAGTACCCAGAGATCTTGCGCCAAACGTTGCTTTGTCCTACAGCCAGCGACCTCCAGAACCCCTGGGAGGACTGACTGCCTTCAACAAAGACCGGATCTCCTGTGAACAGCAGCACTTTTCAAAAGAAACTCCCAAGACAGACTCTGAGCCTGCTGAGGACAAAGAAACCCGATGCCAGGAACTACCACTGCACCTGTCGCCTATGGCCTGAGTTCGAGTGGCCCACTGGTCCCAGCAAGGTCCCCCAGCGCTCCAGAGCCCGAGTCCACCATGGGTTCACCCCTCCAGGACTCCCCGACGTCGCCTGCAGCCTCTGCATGGAGACCTACCCAACCGCGAGTGGACCAGTAAGGCGAAATCCGACTTCAAAAGACACCCCTGCATCCAGCATGCGCCCTGTAGAAGAGAACCCGAGGTGCACCTACGTCCCTGAACCCTCCAACTTACCTGCCCAGCTGTTGGTTCCTCCTGGAAGACTTCCTGTACCGAGCCTGCAGCTAAAAACCAAAACCAGGAATCCCCATTGAAAACAACAGGGCACCCGACGCCAAAACAGCACCCTGCACCAAGCCGCCTCTGCTCCACTGCGGGTGTACTTTGGGTGCTAACTCGGACCCCTCTTTGCCCTGAGCCTAACACCAGGAGCTTTGCTCCCACAACCTTGTGGCCTGCTCGTGAGCAGCCACCAACCGGAGGCCCACATTCCCCCATTGGATAACATTGGGCCTCAGCACTCTGCACCCGGCAGCCCTAGTGCCGCTGAAGGTGTTTCAGGAGTGCATCCTTGACCCTGGGGGAACCCTGGTTCTAAACCCAGAGTACCAACTCCCACAAAACAGTACTTACCTGCAAACCGTTCACTTTATTTTTCTCCGTAGGAATACATTGACTGTTTTTCCTTGAAAATTGTTCCAAGTGTGGAGTTGGTTAGTATGAAAACGTGAAAAACTGCAACTGCACAAAAACTGATTTACTTACCTTTTGTCTAGAAGATGTCTCAGTGTGATATCCAGGCATATCACACTGATTAGCAAAAGTAACTTAAAAAGAAATCTAAAAAGTAACGTGCAAAGTAATCTGAAAAGTAACTGAAAAATAATTTTGACAAATTTACTTACCTGTATTTCAACCAACTGCATTTGAACCTGCATTCAACTGTAAAACACTGCATAAGATTTTGCAAAGCATTTATTTCACTTACCTGCACCAAGCCTGGCTTGGTTCTAGAAACAAAATGTAACTAAATAATTTTTTTATATAAATCAAATTGGTCTGAGTTCAGTCTTTGAGTGTGTGACATCATTTACTGATTGTGTACAAGAAGCACAAGTTACTAACTTGTGTAACGATATATCTGTAAGAGACAGTAGTTGGTGACAGATTCCTTACCTTAGAATATCCCCAGGCGTCAGGCTGGATCCGGAAAGTTTTTGCGTAGCAGTACCCTTGCGCGTCGGTAGGTGGCGTCGTGCGGCTCCGCGTCCGTCGTCGGCGTCGTGATCGCCGGGATGACGTCGCGGGCAGTACTTAGACGCCGCCCCTGCGCGCTGACGTCAGTTCTGTACACGACTTTCCGCGCCAGGAACGCAGAGCCATGCAAGAAGCTGACATAGGTGTCTGAAAAATACTAGGGCCCTGAAAGGGATGTCCTTAACCCTAGAAATCAGTTCGCAGAACGGGGAGGATGGGTGGGCGGTAGGAATCTGTCACTAACTACTGTCTCTTACAGATATATCGTTACACAAGTTAGTAACTTGTGCATCTGAAAGAGACACGTTAGTGACAGATTCCTTACCTTAGAATAGATACCCCAGCAATACCAACCCCGGTGGTGGGTCTGCGAACAAAGATCAGACAAGGAAGTCCTGGAGGACAGAACGGCCAAAGAAGCCGTCCCTCCGGACCTGACTGTCAAGGCAGTAATGCTTTGTAAACGTGTGCAGCGAGGCCCACGTAGCTGCCTGACAAATAACGGGCAGCGTAACACCGCAGCCCAAAGCCGTGATAGCAGCCGTTGCCCTGGTGGAATGGGCACGCAGCCCAACAGGAGGCTCCTTCTTAGCCAAAGAATAGCAGGCCTTGATGCACAAGGTAACCCAGCGGGAGATGGTTCGCTTGTGCACCGCCCGACCTTTTGGCACCCACGTAGCCAACAAAGAGCTGGTCATCCACCCGGAAGTGTTTTGTGCGGTCGATATAGAAAGAGAGCGCACGTTTTGGGTCCAGACGGTGGAGCCTCTCTTCCTCTCTGGAAGGATGCGGAGGCGGAAAGAAGGTAGGCAAAGTGATGGTCTGCCCAATGTGGAAGGCAGTAACCACCTTTGGCAAGAAGGACGGACGCGTCCTAAGAACAACCTTGTCTGGATGGACAGACAGAAAGGGAGGTTTGCATGATAGAGCCTGGAGCTCACTCACCCGCCGAGCGGAGGTGATGGCCACCAGAAAGGCTGTCTTCAGAGTCAGAAGACGAAGAGGACAGTTATGTAGAGGCTCAAAGGGAGCGCACATTAAAAAGGTAAGAACCAAGTTCAAGTCCCACTGAGGCATCACAAACGGAACAGGAGGGAAGAGGTGTGTAATGCCTTTTAAGAACCTGTTAACAACAGGGGACTTGAAAAGGGAGGGCTGATCAGGGAGCCTGAGGAAGGCCGAGATAGCACAGAGATAACCCTTGATGGTACCCAGGGCAGAACCCTGTTGGGCCAGAGAAAGAAGGAACAGAAGGACCTCAGAAAGAGGGGCAGAAAGGGGGTTCACAGCCTTTGCTGTGCACCATGCCACAAATTTGTTCCACCTGCAGGCGTATACCACCTTAGTGGAGGGACGCCTGGCTGCCAGAATCACATCACAAACTTCGGGAGGCAAGTCGAAAGGAATCAACTGCCGCCGCTCAATCTCCACGCAAGCAGGTGTAGACTGGACAGGTTCGGGTGGAGGACCGTCCCCTGCTGCTGCGACAGAAGATCCTCCCGAAGAGGCAGACGGATCGGGGATCTACGCTCATACTGAGTAGCTCGGGATACCAAACTCTTCGAGCCCAGTCCGGAGCCACAAGGATGACATGGGCCCGGTCGTGCCGAATCTTCTTCAACACTCTGGGTAGAAGTGGTATAGGCGGAAAGGCGTACAACAGACCGCAACTCCACTCGCGACGAAAAGCGTCGCCGAGCGAGTGCCGCCTTGGAAATTCCAACGCGCAGAACTGATGACATTGCGCGTTCTCTTCGGTGGCGAATAGATCTAACCAAGGCTCTCCCCATTGTAGAAAGAGTCCTTGCGCCACTTCCGAGTGAAGACGCCATTCGTGATCCATCATGCACCTGCGGCTGAGTTCGTCCGCCCTGGCGTTCAGGGAACCTGCCAGGTGTTGAACCATCAGGAACATGCCCTGATGTTCCAGCCATGTCCAGAGGCGCAGAGCCTCCTGACAGAGGGTCCACGACCCCACCCCGCCCTGTTTGTTGCAGTACCACATGGCGGTGGTGTTGTCTGTGAACACCTGCACTACCTTCCCTTTGACAGAGGGAAGGAATGCCTTGAGTGCAAGTCGGATCGCCCGGAGCTCCAGAAGGTTGATATGGAGCCGGGACTCCGCCGGAGACCAGAGGCCTCTGATCTCCGCCTCTCCCATGTGACCGCCCCATTCCAGAAGGGACGCGTCCGTCACAACTGTGTGCTCTGGCTGGGGAAGGGAGAGGGATCTGCCCATGACCCATTGCCGGTTCGAGAGCCACCACTGCAACTGTTTTGCAGTCCCCTCCGAGATCTGGACGTGATCGGACAGGTTGCCCTGGTGCTGCGGCCACTGGAACTTCAGGTCCCACTGCAGAGCCCGCATATGCCATCTGGCATGATTGACCAGCAGGATGCAGGAGGCCATGAGGCCCAGCAGCCTCAGGGTCATCCGTACAGAAACCCAGGATAAAGGCTGAAAGATCGGAATCATAGCCTGAATATCCGGACTCGCCGTTCGGGAGGATAGGCCCGAAACTGCGTCGTGTCCAGAACTGCTCCGATGAAAAGGAGCTGTGGAGAAGGAATCAGATGCGGCTTCGGCACATTGATGGAGAACCCCAGCGAGTGCAGGAGTTCGGCCGTAGTCTGGAGGTGGGAGACGACTGCCTGGGACGAGCCCGCCTTCAGCAGCCAGTCGTCGAGGTAGGGGAAGACTGAAACCCCTGCCCGGCGCAGATGAGCTGCGACCACCGCCATCACTTTCGTGAACACCCGAGGGGCACTGGTAAGGCCAAAGGGGAGCACGGTGAACTGAAAATGCTCGAGGCCTACCGTGAACCGAAGGTAACGCCGGTGGGCCGGCAGGACGGGGATGTGGAAATAGGCGTCCTGCAAGTCCAACGCTACCAACCAGTCTCCAGGGTCGAGGGCAGTCAAGACCTGAGCTAGGGTGAGCATCTTGAACTTCTCCTTCCGGAGGAAGCGATTGACGTTCCGGAGGTCCAAGATAGGACGCATGTCCTCCTTGTCCTTTTGGGCACCAGAAAGTAGTGGGAGTACCAACCACGCCCTACTTCTGGGGTCGGAACATGCTCGATGGCCCTCTTGGCCAAGAGGGCCGTGACTTCCTGCTGCAGAAGCACCAAGTGATCCCCTGACATGCGGTGGAATTGAGGTGGCATGGCTGGGGGGGTGGTCTTGAAGGGGAGGGAGTAGCCCCTTCGGACAATGTCCAAGACCCACTTGTCCGAGGTGATGGCACGCCAGTGGTGAAGGTGATGGCGGACCCTGCCCCCAACTGGCGTGCTGTGCACCTGAAAGGAGGGACTAGGAGGGCTTGGAGGCCACGGACGGGGCGGGTGTGTGGCCTGACCCGCACGCTGGTTGCCCGAACCGCCACAGCGGTATCCACGTCCTCGGCCACGCGAAGACGCCTGCTGCGCGGGCCGGTGGCTGGGCTGCTGACGTGACTGGGCGCCCCTTCCGTTGCCACGATAGGGGCGAAAAGCAGAGGTTAGCGGAGGGCGTGCAGTAGAAAGGCCCAGGGACTTGGCAGTAGCCCGTGAGTCCTTAAAACGCTCCAACGCATGGTCTGCTTTGGAACCAAAAAGACCGACTCCATCAAAGGGCATGTCCATGAGTGTATTCTGGACATCACCCGAGAAACCAGTGGTTCTCAGCCAGGCGTGGCGACGCAGCGCCACCGTCGTTGCAATAGATCTGCCCAGTGAGTCGGCGGTATCAAGGCCACAACGTATGGTGTATTTGGCCGCATCCCTACCTTCCGCAATGGCGCGGGTAAGCAGTGTCTGGACCTCCTCAGAACACTGGGGCAAAACAGTCGCCACCGAATCCCACAGGGAGTGGGTATATCGGCCCAAAAGACAAGCGGTGTTGATGGACCGCAAGCCAGCACTGGAGGAAGAAAAACCCTTCTTCCCAAATTGATCCAGGCGTTTGGATTCCCTATCCGGAGGGGCGGTAGGGAAGGCGGTTTGGGAAGCCGAGGCTTGGACAACCAAGCTCTCAGGAGTGGGGTGGACAGAGAGAAACAAGGGGTCGCCCGGAGCTGGGCGATGGCGTCGGGACACGTTCCTATCCACAGGAGCCCCTGTGTTGGGCTTGGACCAGGCGCCCAAAACAACGTCAGTGAGTGCATCGTTAAACGGCAGCACAGTCTCCAAGGAGGAGGCTGCCGGCTGAAGCACTTCTGTCAAGAGATTAGTCTTGACCGCCACAGTAGGGAGTCGGCGATGTAAGGCTCCAGCTGCCCTACGCAACACCGTTGCAAAATTGGCTCCCTCCTCCGTAGCCACGGGAGGAGACAGCATGCCAGTGTCAGGGGAAGTATCTAGACCACTGGCATCCCCTAGTTCCTCTGCCCAGTCCTCATCATACTGACACTGTTGTGCCAGAGGGTCCTCAGACCCTCCCAGTCTCCTCCTGGTCCTCCTCCGGTTCAAAATAAGGAGGAGGAGGGACATTTGGGACCCAAGGTCTCATCGGCGCCGGAACCGGCGTCGAGCGACGTCGGTCCGGCTCCATGTCCGGAGCCGGAGAGTACAGGGGGACGCCGCCGCCCGGAGCCCCGGGCGGCGTCAGGAACGGCACCGGAGACATCGGCGCCGGCGGAGGCGTGGTCAGGTCGACCGGCGTCGATGGGGGTTGCGGTACCACCGGAGCCAAGATCGAGGCCGGGGCCGAAGCCGGAGCCGGGATTAAGGCTGGAGGCACGAGCGACGCCGGGACCGGAGTCGTCGGCAACGCCGGGGCAACCCCATCAGGGCCCGGGGGGCCCGAAGGCGCACCGGAGGGACCTTGAGGCCCGAAGAGGCGGGCCATGGCCGACAGGAATTCCTGTATTTGGGCCGGATCCGCCCCCGAACCCGGGAAGGACGGGTATTGCGGGGGCGACTCCACAGGCATGTCCGGGGCCGCGGGGGCGGGGACGGTGCCGGGAGGGGCCTCAGCCGAGTCGCGAGACCGGCGAGGCGAAGTCCTAGAGCGATGATGCTTCTTGGACTTCTTGTGTTTAGACTTACCGGACGACGAAGACTTGGATTCCGACGACCGGCGAGGACTCCGCGACCGACCCCTCGACCTCTCACGCGACCGGGGCTTGGTGCGGCGCGGAGCCGACTGCCGGGCCTCGAGGAGCTTTCGAGACCGCTCTCGCAAAGCTTTCGGGTTTAGGGACCGGCAGTCGGAACACGACAGAAGAGACACTCCAGATGCGGGTCTGTGATGGACATCATCCGAGCACAGGCGTCGCAACGCTTAAAGCCGGGCATCCCTAACGACACCTTGGAGTCGATACGAAAAGAAACAGTGAAAAAATTCACCAAAAAATGACTAGGGCACTGCTCTTCCCGGATCTGCGCTTGCTGGCGCGGAAAAAGAAGAACTGACGTCAGCGCGCAGGGGCGGCGTCTAAGTACTGCCCGCGACGTCATCCCGGCGATCACGACGCCGACGACGGACGCGGAGCCGCACGACGCCGCCTACCGACGTGCAAGGGTACTGCTCCGCAAAAACTTTCCGGATTCAGCCTGACGCCTGGGGATATTCTAAGGTAAGGAATCTGTCACTAACGTGTCTCTTTCAGATATGCTTAACACCACCCTCTGATAAAGCCTTAATGCTCGCCCACACTACCACAAATAGAGAGTAACATGCTATCTACTTTCACCTCTGCTTACCTTTGGGATTCCACTGGACTCTGTGCACACTATACCTCATTTTGGTATAGTATATATAGAGCCAGCTTCCTACATAGGGGCCCCAAATTAGTCGTTCGGAACAGTATATGTCATAGGGCGTTCTATACAAACCAGGAGGTTTCCCTTTTTCTTTTTTGCACATGAAGAGCATTAAGGGTTTCTTCTAGCATGAAGACCAATGGCTTCCCTCCTGTGACCATGATAGTGAACGTAATCCCAGAGCTGGAAGAGATATTGTGGGTCTTGACCTCTTTCACGGACAATGTTTTCAAACTTGTGAACAAATCTTCATGAGTGGCCACAGTCTGAGATGGTGTGAGATCTTGATCTTTGAGTGCTAACAATGCTACGCTGACTATCCCATAGATCTCTTTCAGAGTAGTCTAATTTTCTTTATTGTTGACCCATTTCGCCTATAATTAGTCAAGGCTATTTTAGATGTTAGCGTTTCAGGGAAAGACAGGTTCTCAATTTGAAACTCCTTCATTTTGAGTTTAAGTGGAAAGTGATCACTGTCCAGTCAGTTGAGGACCTCCATGTCAGCCATCTCATGCCAGATTCTAACATCTAGCAATATGTAGTAGATATTACTATTATAGTCCCCTCTCTTAAAAGTTGATTTAGCTCTAGGATCCGAGGTAGTGTGACCAGTGCATACTCTTAGACCATAAGATACAGCTATATCTACTACCTGTAGGGCAGCTGTGGTCATCCTAACTTTTTTCTTAGGGTTAGGATAAAATTCCTCAGCATTCATCTTCAAGCTAAGTCAGTTCTAGCATGGGTAGATAGGGCACGAAACAAGCATTAAAAGCGCCTGTGATGACCACATGGTGTCCTATCCCATGAGCTTCTAGAAGTTTGTGCAAAAATGTTCAAAGTTTGAGAGGGCCTCTTCAAAGGTAAAGACCTATTATAGATATTAATCAGAAGGTAGGGAGTCACTGACTTCGGGATCAGTTTAGGAGCTAAAAGATCTAAAGAGTCAGTCTCAATTACCGTGATCTGCACGTCTTATCCTCGACATCCCCCGACGCAGCCACATCACACCCCACCTGAGAGACCTGCACTGGCTCCCTGTCAACAAGAGGATAACCTTCAAGCTCCTCACCCACGCACACAAAGCACTCCACAACTCCGGACCAGCCTACCTCAACAGACGACTCAGCTTCTACACCCCCACCCGCCAGCTCCGCTCGACCAGCCTCGCCCTCGCCACAGTCCCCCGCATCCGGAAAACGACCGCCGGCGGCAGATCCTTCTCCCACCTCGCCGCCAAGACCTGGAACACCCTCCCCACCAACCTCCGACAGACCCAAGACCTACTGGCCTTCAGAAGACTCCTCAAGACCTGGCTCTTCGATCAGTAGCAGCACCACCCCCCTCTTCCCCCAGCGCCTTGAGACCCTCGCGGGTATGTAGTGCGCTTTATAAGTGACATGATTGATTGATTGATTGATTTTAGTCCATATAATAAGCCCTCCTGAAGGCCTACCCATTTTTGAAGACATGGCTTCAATGCTATGTGTAATGACCCCTTGTCTGTAGACCATCTTTATTGCCCAGGCCTCTTGGAAGATGCAGATTTGGAATTTATCAATAAAACCTCCCCAGTCTTCATCAGTCAGTTTAGGGATGATTACAGCAATAGGCCAGCTTAATAACTGTATAGAAGTTATCAAAACTTGGGGGATGGAGTTTGGGCCTGGAAAAATATCCATCATATCAGAAGCGATCTTATGCATTGTGTCACAATCCCGGTCAACAGTAAAATTACAAATGCAGACAGCTTTCTTGCTACCCCTAGTAATGGACTGTAAGTCAAAATCGAGGGGTGCATGAGATCCATCAGCCACTAGAGGGGCTAAGGGATTCTGCAGTCATTCGACCGCAGTTAGTTCGCTATAGGCATAAAGTACAGGTGAAGCTCTAGGTTTTAGGCCCTCTCTCCATCTTTTAGTTTTCCCATCATTAGCATCATCTGTGGGCCTTAATTTAAAACATATTTTTGACCCTTTGGGGTAAAGTCCGCTGGTCTAAGAAAATCAAACCCTCTACCAATTCAGGTGCCACACGTTTTAGTAGTGTAGGAAAGTAGGATCCTTCTAGCATGGTTACCCCCACTTTTTGCCTGGTGTCAGTGTGTTTTTGACCTAGTCTGCTGGGATCCTGGTAATCAGGACCCCAGCAACTGTGCTTTCTCCCCTAAATTGACCATGGTAACTATTTTTGTACATCCCCTATGGCCACTGGTGTACCCTTGTGAGTCCCTAGTATAAAGGTACTATGGTACCTAGGGCATAGGTACACCAGGGGTCTCCAATGGGCTGCAGCAAGTATTGTGCCACTCATGGGAGCACACAAACTGTGACTACAGGCCTGCCATTGCAGTCTGTGTAGGTTCATGCTTGCACCTTCCACAACAGATATGAGTTTCTTCATATCTGAGGTTACTGCACTTAAAAGCTATGTCACCCCTATGGCAGGCTCTTTAGTCCTGAGGGCAGGGTGCTTGGTTATAAGTGTGAGGGTGCCCCTGCATGAGCAGGACAACACTACAAACCCCGGAGTCGATTCTCTAGGCTTTTTAATTGCAGTCAGCCATTTAAATACATATAGTGGACATCAGTCATTACGAGATGTCTAACTATATAGTGGCTGCACCGAACCCGGACATGTTTGGAAGTATGATCCCATGTACTGGGGGGCTCTCTTGGGTACCCTCCTGTGCTCCCGGTAACAGCCTTCACAGTTCTGCCAGCAATCTGACACGATTCTGCCGTCCTGCTGCTGGTCCAAGCTGAAGCAGGGGAAGATCGAACAATAGGTTTCCTGTCACAGGGGGGTGTGACCACCTCACAGACAGGACTTAGTGTATTGGACAGGGATGGGGACGCTTGCCAGCGCCACCAGACTGCTTTGAAGGGCACATTTGGGACCGTTCTTCCATACCCCAGTTTGAGCCAATTCATGGAGTCCATTTGGGACCGTTCTTCCATACCCCAGTTTGAGCCAGTTCATGGAGTCCTTGGCTCCAGCTCTGGCGCAAAACTGGACAAAGGACATGGGAGTATCCTCCCCTCTGTCCAGCCTCTCCTCTGGGAGGGATCCCCAAGTTGTTCAAACCCTTTCCTTAGGGTACTTAAGGGCTTACCTGTGGGTGGTTCCATAGATTCGTCGTGGGACAAGACTCAAGCCTGAAACTACATCGCTCTTGGATCGTCTGGACACTTGGACTTCGACTGGAACTGAGACTGCACCAAGGAAGACTCCTGTTGTTTCTGGTCTCGCTGTTCTTTGAATCTTCTTAATCGTCTGTGTCTGTGCTTCTGCCAGGTTCTTCAACAGATCTGTGGGCATCAAGGACACCCGTAGAAATCTCCCTTGGAGTGAAGGAGTTACTCCCCTGCATCTGCAGGCAGCGCAACGAAGCTGACACGTCTGCTGCTCCTGCATCCTACGGACTTCCCGAGGCTCTGCAACACAGGTGGTGATTCTGCAACTCCCTCAAGGCCTGACCTGTCCTCTCTGCAATTTTTAGGCCAGTATTGCTCATCGGAACAGCTGGGACCGAACCCATGTGCACTACTTCGACTTACCGTTGCCAGGGCTTGTTGGGCACACCAGAGATCTTCGGGCTACAAGAAGCTCCAGTATCTCTTCCCTCCATGATCAGCGTCCTTGCCGCATCCTCTGAACCGTGGGCCTTCATCTTTGGTGAGCTGCTCTAGATCCTCTTGGGACTCCTGTGCCTCTGCCCTGTGGGTTCTCCTGAGGGTCTTCTACTGCTTCAGTGGGCTCCCCTGCTTGCTCGGGCCTGCTCTGAATCTCATGCTGTTGGTGAGTGCCTTGGACATTGCGGGTCACGTCGTCGCCTGGTCCTCACAGCTGCAGTGACAAGGACACCGTCGACTCTTCTGAACCTCCCGACATCGGTGGACATTGTGTCTTCTTGCCTCCTGGTCACTCCCGAGTGGCATAGACTCTGTCCCCTTTGCTAGCAGGTTCTCCACTTCCAGAATCTTCCCTTGGATTCCACCGGACTTCTTCACCATCTTCTCCAGAGGCATTTTCTTCGAAGTCTTCCGTTGTTGTACACAGAGATTTCCGACGTCTCTTCACCCCTATGCACCTGGCATCCCTTGTGTAGGTAACCTGGTTGCCAGGACATCCACGGGTGAGGTGGCTTTCCAACCTTCCGTCCTCCAAAGGAATTATTCAGGTACCTCTGGGAAGGGGCCTTCTTCTGCAAAACTGGAACCGCGACTTCTCCATTGACATCCATTGGGCATGCAGCTGTATGCACACTCTGCACACAGCCTGTGTGGGGTTCTTGGGTACTTACCTTGGTTGGTTCCTTGTGTCCCTGACTCCTCTGGGTCTTCTGGTCCAAGTCTCATTCTCCTTTGCAGTTTGCATTCCACTTTTTTATTATATGGGTTGGCCTCCCCCTGGAGACCACTGTATTTTGTTCTACTTACCCGATTGCATTTGAAGTATTCTTGTGTATTGTGTTGATATCTCCGAGTAGGAGATGTACCAATGTGTTAGTGAGGTTTGCGTAATAAATAGAAGTATTTTAATACAAACACTGTGTGGTTCTTTTTCATTTAACTTACACTACAGACTAAACTGCTACAACAAGCTGCTTAACACTCCTTCAAGATCAGCCTTTGAGAGCTTTCTATGGTTATCAAAGTCCACTAAAATCACCATAAGGGTCGCCTGGATTAGTGCAGGGTGCACCACTTGAATAAGTGTGCACCATATATTAAACCAGCCTCCTACAGATAGTATCCCATTCAGTCGCCTGCAAGGGAAAATACCTTACATATACAATACTGGAAAAAACAACCGAATAACAATGTCTGATGTTTCTGATCAAATGTAGGACCTTATTTTTCAGTTAGTCTCTGTCTTCAATGGTACCAGGGGATAGTTTAGGGATCTTTGACACAAAAACAGTATGGCCATCTTTGGGATGCCAGGTGTTCGAGTTACTGTAAGGTGGAACAGCCTTCAGAGCCCCAGGACAATTGGCCTCAAGGATCATTGGAGACATGCCGACGTCTAAGGAGGGCATGGAGGCAAGGAGCTGAGTGAATGTAAGCCCTTGTTAAAGTTCAGGGCCTTAGGTAGATGCTTGAGATGATACATAGATGGATAGTGAAGAAGGGATAGTGGTGTGTCAATGCTCTTAATATGCAGGGGCATGTGCAGTAAATGTTTCCATAACCTCTTGCCGGACCATTAGGGAGCACCTAAGAGAAATCTTTAAGGTCTCGATGACGAGGAAGGGTGGTAAGAAGACTTGGTGGCCTGCTGTTTGGCAAGGAAGAGGAACTAAAGTGGCCCCCAAACAGCTTAGCAAGGGGACTTACTACTTCTAGTATCAACTGTTTTAAGTCATGAATCTCACCCCTCAATGATTTAATAAGACTGACTGCCTCTTCCAAAGTTGATGGACTGGAGCAAGCGCCAGAGTAGCAGTAGGGGTGATCCGGTCACGGATTTGTGTTTGAGGTTCAGTGGTTAAAGGTTGGTCTGGTTGTAGAGTCTCAAACCTATTTGAGTACCCAACAGTGGGAATTACTTGTGCAGACCCACTTGGTGTAGTAGATGAGCACTTCTGTGAGTCAAGGGTGAGTTACTCCGTCGAAATGGAGGAGGGCACAACAATATGGCCCTTAAGTGGCTTAGGCTTCTTAAGAGAATATTTCTGCCACCTTCCCTCCCGTGCTCTACCTTTGCTAGGTGCATTGGCATTTAGTATGCCTTCCACTTCTTCAATTAAAGTGTAAATGTCTCTGGCCACACAATTTGCAGACATGCTCTTGTGCTGTTTAGGGTGATTAATTTGCGTGGAAGCGCCTAAAGGGCTAGTAATTGCCTTTCTTTGGCCCACAATGAAAAAGGAAGGTACAAAATATGCAATAGGTGGGCATGCCCCGAGACCAATCAAGCTTTTTCAATCAGGCAAACAAAATCATTTAATAGAAGATGGTACCTCTGATCTTCAATGTGACCTTGGTCGTGGTGCTCTCAGGATTTCCTAATCTTAAGCCAAGGAGGGTGGCCCTGCCCTGTCTTATCCTGGCGTTGATGGGAGAGTCTCAGCCCTTAAGTGAGCTCAATGAACCAATGGCCACGGTCCCTGGCGGGAAAGTACAGAGATGTCTCTGTGGGGATGGAGTGCCCCTTACGGTGGTGCATCCCCTGCAGTCAATGCGTCTGTTCAAACCTCGTGGCGGCTGCTCTGTCCAAGGGTCGCCACCCGCAGGCCCCTAAGAGGTAGGGACTCGCAGTGGGCCGCCAGGGACGCAAGAGATGAGGTAGGCTGTGGGGAGGAGTGGCAGGGGCGTCCTCACGTGCAGGTCGGCCACCCCGCAACTACAGCAGGACCCAGGAGTCGCCGCTGCATGCCCTTAAACATAAAGGTTCCATGGAGCAGGCCACAGCACAGCAGGTCCCCAGCAAAAACAAGCCTCCTTTATCAGTCACTGCAGGGCCCAGGCGGGGGAAGTGCCCATCCCACAGGAGCAAAACAGGCAAGTGCGAGTCCCCTCTGGCCTTGCCCACAGTGCCTCACCTCAGAGGAGACAGTAGGCAGCAGTCAGCAGGATGGGAGCTCTTGCGCCATCAATCCGAAGCGATCCTCCCGCAGCCTCCCGCGACCAATCTCCAGTCAGGGCTAGGAACCGCTCGGAGGCAGGCTTGGGCTGTGAGTTCAGGCCGCTACATCTGCTCATAGGTGGCAGTGGCAGTGAGGCGCCAATCACCAGGCACCCCCATGCATCAGTGCCCCTCTGCGGAGGCTCACCTACTCTGTCTTGGGTATCCACGGGCCTGGCAAGAGCGGGATATGGCAGGATAGTGTGCTGACCCAGACGGAGCTCGTTAGTGCACGTCTTGCTCTGTCGCCATCACAGAATCTCTTTGTCCATGAGTTCATATTCAGGTCTGTGGAATAGAAGCCTAGCAGAGGACTAATTTTTCCCTGAATGTTCAAAATAATTCCCCAGATTAATGTCGTAAAACTACATTGGCACATTCAAATACAGATAAGAATGCGTTACTAACATGTGGTAGCGCTCCTTAGACGGGTGAGGCAGAGCACAGTAAGCCGGCAGGGTGGTGGTTTGACCAACATGGAACGGCATCACAACTTTCATAAGAAAGGAAGCCCTAGTTTGCAAAACCAGCCTATCAGGGTAGGACGAGTTTGAAGTACCATTGGGGCATCACAAAAGGAGAAGGGGAAACATATGCTGCAGCCTTTTCAAAAACCTCATCACAATTGTTGATTTAAATAATGAAGGCTGATCACGCAATCACAAGAAAGCTAAAAGGGCTGAAAGATAACCTTTAAAGCGCTTAAAGGAAGGCCCTGCCTTGTGCAATTGGCAGACAATTTAACCGGGTCCAACTTATCCCACAGACATGCATATACAGTCTTTGTTGAGGGACGCATATCTGCCACGAAGACAGAAACTACCTTTAGAGGGATACTGAAGTCATTCAGCTGGCGCCGCTCAATCTCCATGCATGAAGGTGGAGACTGTGAAGGCCGGGGTGGAGAACCCAACCATTCTGCTGCGACAGCAGATTCCCCTGGAAGGGCAGCCTAATCCGGAGGGCAGATGCTCAAGCCCAGGAGTTCTGGATATAAAACTCTCAGTGCCCAGTCCGGAGCCACTAGGATGACATGGGCCTGGTTGGTCCTAATCGTCTTGAGAACTTGGGGCAGAAGTGGTATCGGTGGAAAGGCATACAGGAGTCCAGAGTTCCACTCCAGGCGAAACGCGTCTTGGAGCGAGAGAGGGCTTGGAAACTCCAACGAAAAGAAGTGCTAACATTGCTCGTTCTCGGTGGTGGCGAACAGGTCGAGCCAAAGTTCTCCATATTCGCAGAAGAGACTTTTCGCCACATCCAGGTGTAACTGCCACTCGTGTTCCGCTAGGTGTTACGGCTGGGTTTGTCCGCCCTGGTGATCAATAAGCCCACATGGTGGTTATCCACCAGAAAGATTCCCTGGTGGTCCAGCCATTTCCAGAGGTGCAAAGCCTCCTGGCACAGGGTCCCTGACCCCACCCTACCCGGTTTGTTGCAGTACTACATGGCGTGGCGTTATCAATGAGCACCTGTACCAGCCTCCCCTTGATGTACGGCAAACACATGGCCTTCAGCTCCATAAGGTTGATATGGAACCAGGACTCTGCCAGAGACCAGAGGCCTCAGATCTCCACCTCTCCCAGATGGCCGCCTGTAGGAAGCTGTCTCTGTATATACTTTACCAAAGTGAGGTATAGTGTGCACAGAGTCCAGTGGAACCCCAAAGGTAGGCAGAGGTAAAGTTAGATAGAACCTTACTCTCTATTTGTGGTAATGTGGTCAAGCAGTAAGGCAGTATCAGATGACAGTGTTAAGCATTTGTTGTACACACTCAGTCAGCAAATGAATTCACACACTCAAATACTGAACTTCAGACCAATTGTTTTTGTATAAAAATATTCTTTTAGTTATTTTATTTTCTAGAACCAAGCAAGCCTGGCACAGGTGAGCAATACATACTTTACAGTAGTAATGCAATGGAAATACAGTTTGAATGATAATTGTATATGCACTTTGGTTTGATTTACAGTATGGCTGCAGAGAAATGCAATACTTAGTAAATGCAGTACATAGACTTGAATCGGCTTTTTAGTAAAATAGCAGGTATGTAACTTTTGAGATTACTAGGCTTACACAGAGTAGTATATCTAGATACAACTCTGGGACATTTCCTGAAAACAGGTAAGTAAAATCGTTTTTGTTAGATTATGCAATTTTAAAGAATTTCTTTAGTTTCTCAAACTCCAAACTTAGAAACTTTTCACAGAAAAACAGTCAATGTTATCCTATGGAGGAAAATAGTGTTATCGGTTTTGAGGTAAGTATTTGGTAGTGGGAGTTGAGGTTCTGGGGGTAGACTCAGGGGACATCCAGGGTCAAGGATGCACTCTAGTTACACCCTCAGCGGCACTAAGGCGGCCGGGTGCAGAGTGCTGAGGCCCAATGTTATCCAATGGGGGATAGGGGGCCTCCGGTTGGTGGCTGCTGACTAGCAGGCCATTTGGCTCTGGGAGCAAAGCTCCTGGACTTTATCTCAGGGCAAATGGGGAAACAAAGTAGCACCAAAGGCGCACCCTCAGTGGCACTAGGGCGGCCGGGTGCAGGGTGCTGTTTCGACGTCGGACGCCCTGTTTTCAATGGAGAACCTCCTTTTTGGAAAGACACTGCAGGCTTGGGGATGAAGGTCTTCTGGGTGCGACCACCACTTCGACAGGTTAGTTGGGAAGTTAGGGGTTGGTTAGGCACCGTCGGTTTGGGCACACAAGGCCGTGGGGCGTCGGGTGCAGGGGTGCCTTTTGGGGTCAGATCTTCTTACCAGCTCCTGGTCGCAGTTAGGGGGGCCTTCTGGATTTAGGCTGCAGGCGTCGGCTGGAGGCTTAAGGCTTGTCAGGGGTCGCCGGATCTCGGGTCAGGATCGCCGGGGTGCAGAGTGGGGCGGATCCGCGGTGTCCGACCGGAGCCAGAGGTTGCAGATGAACAAATCCGGTGTTCACGGGAGACAAAGTCTTTGTGCTTGAAGGCAGGCAGGTCCTCCGGGGTTTTCGAGGTTGCTGGCTGCAGGACACACCGGGATTTCGCAGGGGCAGGTTCGAGGGGGAGACAGGCTGGTAGGGCTGGGGCCAAGTCAGTGGGCGTCTTCATCTGGTTAGCTGCTGCATGGCTGTTTGGTTTTTCTTCTTCTTGCAGGTTCTTGTCTGAGGAAGCAAGGTTCAGGGGTGCCCCTAAATACTAGATTTAGGGGCATTACAGGTAGGTAAAAGGCAGGGACCAATGGGTCCCTTCCCTGGGGTGGGTACACTCCTAATATGCCACCCTCCAGTGGGAGGGGGCATGAGCCTGTCCCTGGTTGGCTGAGTCCCCCATCTTCAAGATGGCGCGGACTGAGAGTTGTGCTTCACCTCGCCTCCCCCACCTGAGGGGTGGAGTTGGCAGAGGTGGGCACACCTCTCTTCCTCACTTGTTTCTCCCGCCCAAAGTGGGGGTTAGAACCAGTGGGGACCAGTTGCTGAGAGCAGCAAGTGGCCTGGGGAAGCTCACAAAGGCGGCAAGCCTTTGAAGCTTCCCCTTCGTGAACCCTGCCCATCCTGGGGGAGGAGACTTGGCGCCTCGTCCCAGGATGTGCATTGTTTCAGGCCCCAGAGAGCAGCAGGCTCTCAACCCAGGGGGTCCAGAAACATGTCTGGTGGTGGCAGCTGAAAGAAGCCACTCAGCCTGGACACTAGTGTTAGGTTAGTTTTCAGGGGGCATCTCCAAGATGCCCTCTGTGTGCATTTTTCATTAAATCCCACACTGGCATCAGTGTGGGTTTAATGTGCTGAGAAGTTTGATACCAAACTTCTCAGTTTTCAGTGTAGCCATTATGGTGCTGTGGAGTTTGTAATGACAAACTCCCAGCACCATATACTCTTAATGGCAGCACTGCACTTACAATGTCTAAGAATGGACTTAGACACTGTAGGGGTACAGGGCTCATGCACCTGTACCCTCCCCACTGGTATAGTGCACCCAGCTAGAGGGGTGACTGACCTATGCCAGGGCAGTGGGTTGTAGGCATGGCACACAGGGATGTGTGCCATGTCGACTCTTCACTTTGTTCTGCACCAAGACACGCAGCCTGCAAAGGCAGTGTGTGTGTGTCAGGGTACAGGACCTCTAAGGGTGGCACAATAAGTGCTGCAGCCCTTAGAGGCCTTCTCTGGTCACAGTGCCCTGGGTACCTGTGGTACCATTTACCAGGAGCTGACCTGTGGCCAGAGATGCCAATTGGGTTTAGGCTTCAATGCAGTTTTAGGGAAAGAACATAGGCCCTGGGTACCTGATTAGCAGGAGCCCAGGGCACACTCAGTCAAAGCACATCAGCAATTCAGCAAAAAGTGGGGGCAACCATGCAGAAAGAGGGCACTTTCTCACACCACCCCAGCCCAGGAGTGACGCATCAGTCACCACTGTCAGCTCTGGCAACTGCCCATAAGCCAACGAAAAGACATCACATCCTCTCAGAGATGAAGTGGTGACAAAGACAGTGGCACAGGACCAAGGACACCTCGAGATAGGGGTAAGACCCTAAAGCACAAGTTACTAACTTGTGTAACGATATATCTGTAAGAGACAGTAGTTAGTGACAGATTCCTTACCTTAGAATATCCCCAGGCATCAGGCTGGATCCGGAAAGTTTTTTGCGTAGCAGTACCCTTGCGCGTCGGTAGGCGGCGTCGTGCGGCTCCGCGTCCGTCGTCGGCGTCGTGATCGCCGGGATGACGTCGCGGGCAGTACTTAGGCGCCGCCCCTGCGCGCTGACGTCAGTTCTGTACACGACTTTCCGCGCCAGGAACGCAGAGCCATGCAAGAAGCTGACATAGGTGTCTGAAAAATACTAGGGCCCTGAAAGGGATGTCCTTAACCCTAGAAATCAGTTCGCAGAACGGGGAGGATGGGTGGGCGGTAGGAATCTGTCACTAACTACTGTCTCTTACAGATATATCGTTACACAAGTTAGTAACTTGTGCATCTGAAAGAGACACGTTAGTGACAGATTCCTTACCTTAGAATAGATACCCCAGCAATACCAACCCCGGTGGTGGGTCTGCGAACAAAGATCAGACAAGGAAGTCCTGGAGGACAGAACGGCCAAAGAAGCCGTCCCTCCGGACCTGACTGTCAAGGCAGTAATGCTTTGTAAACGTGTGCAGCGAGGCCCACGTAGCTGCCTGACAGATAACCGGCAGCGGAACACCGCGGCCCAAGGCCGTGGTAGCAGCCGTTGCCCTGGTGGAATGGGCACGCAGCCCAACAGGAGGCTCCTTCTTAGCCAAAGAATAGCAGGTCTTGATGCACAAGGTAACCCAGCGGGAGATGGTCCTCTTGTGCACCGCCCGACCTTTTTGGCGCCCACGTAGCCAACAAAGAGCTGGTCATCCACCCGGAAGTGTTTTGTGCGGTCAATATAGAAAGAGAGCGCACGTTTTGGGTCCAGACGGTGGAGCCTCTCTTCCTCTCTGGAAGGATGCGGAGGCGGAAAGAAGGTGGGCAAAGTGATGGTCTGCCCAATGTGGAAAGCAGTAACCACCTTTGGCAAGAAGGACGGACGCGTCCGAAGAACAACCTTGTCTGGATGAACAGACAGAAAGGGAGGTTTGCAAGATAGAGCCTGGAGCTCACTCACCCGCCGAGCGGAGGTGATGGCCACCAGAAAGGCTGTCTTCAGAGTCAGAAGACGAAGAGGACAGTTATGTAGAGGCTCAAAGGGAGCGCACATTAAAAGGTAAGAACCAAGTTCAAGTCCCACTGAGGCATCACAAACGGAACAGGAGGGAAGAGGTGAGTAATGCCTTTTAAGAACCTGTTAACAACAGGGGACTTGAAAAGGGAGGGCTGATCAGGGAGCCTGAGAAAGGCCGAGATAGCACAAAGATAACCCTTGATGGTACCCAGGGCAGAACCCTGTTGGGCCAGAGAGAGAAGGAACAGAAGGACCTCAGAAAGAGGGGCAGAAAGGGGATTCACAGCCTTTGCTGTGCACCATGCCACAAATTTGTTCCACCTGCAGGCGTATACCACCTTAGTGGAGGGACGCCTGGCTGCCAGAATCACATCACAAACTTCGGGAGGCAAGTCGAAAGGAATCAACTGCCGCCGCTCAATCTCCACGCAAGCAGGTGTAGACTGGACAGGTTCGGGTGGAGGACCGTCCCCTGCTGCTGCGACAGAAGATCCTCCCGAAGAGGCAGACGGATCGGGGGATCTACGCTCATATTGAGTAGCTCGGGATACCAAACTCTTCGAGCCCAGTCCGGAGCCACAAGAATGACTTGGGCCCGGTCGTGCCGAATCTTCTTCAACACTCTGGGTAGAAGTGGTATAGGCGGAAAGGCGTACAATAGACCGCAACTCCACTCGTGACGAAAAGCGTCGCCGAGCGAGTGCCGCCTTGGAAATTCCAACGCGCAGAACTGATGACATTGCGCGTTCTCTTCGGTGGCGAATAGATCTAACCAAGGCTCTCCCCACTGTAGAAAGAGTCCTTGCGCCACTTCCGAGTGAAGACGCCATTCGTGATCCATCATGCACCTGCGGCTGAGTTCGTCCGCCCTGGCGTTCAGGGAACCTGCCAGGTGTTGAACCACCAGGAACATGCCCTGATGTTCCAGCCATGTCCAGAGGCGCAGAGCCTCCTGACAAAGGGTCCACGACCCCACCCCGCCTTGTTTGTTGCAGTACCACATGGCGGTGGTGTTGTCTGTGAACACCTGCACTACCTTCCCTTGACAGAGGGAAGGAATGCCTTGAGTGCAAGTGGGATCGCCCGGAGCTCCAGAAGGTTGATATGGAGCCGGGACTCCGCCGGAGACCAGAGGCCTCTGATCTCCGCCTCTCCCATGTGACCGCCCCATCCCAGAAGGGACGCGTCCGTCACAACTGTGTGCTCTGGCTGGGGAAGGGAGAGGGATCTGCCCATGGCCCATTGCCGGTTCGAGAGCCACCACTGCAACTGTTTTGCAGCCCCTCCGAGATCTGGACGTGATCGGACAGGTCGCCCTGGTGCTGCGCCCACTGGAACTTCAGGTCCCACTGCAGAGCCCGCATATGCCATCTGGCATGAGTGACCAGCAGGATGCAGGAGGCCATGAGGCCCAGCAGCCTCAGGGTCATCCGTACCGAAACCCAGGATAAGGGCTGAAAGATCGGAATCATAGCCTGAATATCCCGGACTCGCCGTTCGGGAGGATAGGCCCGAAACTGCGTCGTGTCCAGAACTGCTCCGATGAAAAGGAGCTGTGGAGAAGGAATCAGATGCGACTTTGGCACATTGATGGAGAACCCCAGCGAGTGCAGGAGTTCGGCCGTAGTCTGGAGGTGGGAGACAACTGCCTGGGACGAGCCCGCCTTCAGCAGCCAGTCGTCGAGGTAGGGAAGACTGAAACCCCTGCCCGGCGCAGATGAGCTGCGACCACCGCCATCACTTTCGTGAACACCCGAGGGGCACTGGTAAGGCCAAAGGGGAGCACGGTGAACTGAAAATGCTCGAGGCCTACCGTGAACCGAAGGTAACGCCGGTGGGCCGGCAGGACGGGGATGTGGAAATAGGCATCCTGCAAGTCCAACGCTACCAACCAGTCTCCGGGGCCGAGGGCAGTCAAGACCTGAGCTAGGGTGAGCATCTTGAACTTCTCCTTCCGGAGGAAGCGATTGACGTTCCGGAGGTCCAAGATAGGACGCATGTCCTCCTTGTCCTTTTTGGGCACCAGAAAGTAGTGGGAGTAGCAACCACGCCCTACTTCTGGGGTCGGAACATGCTCGATGGCCCTCTTGGCCAAGAGGGCCGTGACTTCCTTCTGTAGAAGCACCAAGTGATCCCCTGACATGCGGTGGAATTGAGGTGGCATGGCTGGGGGGTGGTCTCGAAGGGGAGGGAGTAGCCCCTTCGGACAATGTCCAAGACCCACTTGTCCGAGGTGATGGGACGCCAGTGGTGAAGGTGATGGCGGACCCTGCCCTCGACTGGCGTGCTGTGCACCTGAAAGGAGGGACTAGGAGGGCTTGGAGGCCGCGGACGGGTTGGAGGTGGTGGCCTGACCCGCACGCTGGTTGCCCGAACCGCCACGGCGGTATCCACGTCCTCGGCCACGCGAAGGCGCTTGCTGCGTGGGCCGCTGGCCGGGCTGTGGACGTGATTGGGCGCCCCTTCCGTGGCCACGAAAGGGGCGAAAAGCAGACGTTTGCAGAGGGCGCACAACAGCAAGGCCCAGGGACTTAGCAGTAGCCCGTGAGTCCTTGAAACGCTCCAGCGCATGGTCTGCCTTCGAACCAAAAAGACCGACTCCATCAAAGGGCATGTCCATGAGAGTATTCTGGACATCCCCTGAAAAACCAGTGGTTCTCAGCCAGGCGTGGCGACGCAGCGCCACCGTCGTTGCAAGCGATCTGCCCAGCGAGTCGGCGGTATCAAGGCCACAGCGGATGGTATATTTAGCCGCATCACGCCCTTCCGCAATAGCGCGGGTAAGCAGTGTCTGGACCTCCTCAGAACACTGCGGCAAAACATCAGCCACCGAATCCCACAGGGAGTGGGTGTATCGGCCCAAGAGGCAAGCGGTATTAACAGACCGCAAGCCAGCACTGGAGGAAGAGAAAGCCTTCTTCCCAAAGTGATCCAGGCGCTTGGATTCCCTATCCGGAGGGGCGGTAGGGAAGGCTGTTTGGGAGGCAGAGGCTTGGACAACCAAGCTCTCAGGGGTGGGGTGTTGGGAGAGAAACAGGGGGTCGCCCGGAGCCGGGCGATGGCAGGCACCCAAAAGAACGTCAGTGAGTGCATCGTTGAACGGCAGCACAGGCTCCGAAGAGGAGGCCGCCGGCTGAAGCACTTCAGTCAGGAGGTTAGTCCTGACGGCCACTGTAGGCAACTGGAGATTTAAGGCTCCAGCAGCTCTACGCAACACCGTTGCAAAATTAGCCCCTCCTCCGTTGCCACGGGAGGAGACAGCATGCCAGAGTCGGGGAGGTATCCAGCCCACTGGCATCCCCAAGTTCCTCAACCCAGTCCGGGTCAAACTCGCACTGTTGTGTGAGAGGGTCGTCAGACCCCTCCCAGCTCTCCTGGTCCTCCTCAGGTTGAAAAGATGGAGGAGGAGGGACATAAGGGACCCAAGGCCTCATCGGCGCCGGAACCGGCGCCGGGCGACGCCGGTCCGGCTCCATGTCCGGACCCGGGAGAACCGTGGAACGACGCCGCCCGGAGCCCCGGACGGCGTCGGAAACGGCACCGGGGACGTCGGGCGGAGGCGTGGTTAGGTCAACCGGCGTCGATGGGGGTTGCGGCACCACCGGAACCGGGGTCGAGGCCGGGGCCGGAGCCGAGGCCGGGACGAAGGCTGGTGGGACAGGCGACGCCGGGACCGGAGTCGACGGCGACGCCGGAGCAACCCCACTGCAGGCCCGCGGGGCCCGAAGGCGCACCGGAGGGACCTTGAGGCCCGAAGAGGCGGGCCATGGCCGACAGGAATTTCTGCACTGGCCGGAGTCGCCCCGAACCCGGGAAGGACGGGTAATGCGGGGGCAACTCGACAGGCACGTCCGGGGCCGCGGGGACGGTGCCGACAGGGACCTCAGCCGAGTCGCGCGACCGGCGAGGCGAAGTCTTAGAGCGATGACGCCGCTTAGACTTCTTGTGCTTCGACTTACCGGAGGAGCGCGAAGACTTGGATTCCGACGAACGGCGGGGACTCCGCGTCCGGCCCCTCGACCTCTCCGGGACCGGGGCTTGCTGCGGCGCGGAGCCGACTGCCGGACTTCAAGGAGCTTTCGAGACCGCCTCGCAAAGCCTTCGGATGAAGTTTCCGGCAGTCAGGGCACGACTTCGTGTCGTGGCCTCGGCCGAGACAGAAGAGACACTCGAGGTGGGGGTCCGTGATGGACATCATACGACCACATTCCTCGCAGGGCTTAAAGCCGGGCATCCCTACGACACCTTAGGAGTCGTGAAGACTCGTTGAAGAGAACAGTGAAAAATTTCACAAAAAAGATAGTCAAAAAGTGACTAGGGCACTGCTCTTCCCGGATCTGCGCTTACTGGCGCGGAAAAAGAAGAACTGACGTCAGCGCGCAGGGGCGGCGCTGAGTACTGCCCGCGACGTCATCCCGGCGATCACGACGCCGACGACGGACGCGGAGCCGCACGACGCCGCCTACCGACGCGCAAGGGTACTGCTACGCAAAAAACTTTCCGGATCCAGCCTGACGCCTGGGGATATTCTAAGGTAAGGAATCTGTCACTAACGTGTCTCTTTCAGATCATTGCATTAGACAGACCTTTGCCGAGTCATAACCTAACAAGGAGCTCGAGAGAGCCATGTCAGGAAACCTTGCTGCCAATACAGAGTAAAATATGAACAACAAGAAGTTAGTCTTAGGTCCAGGCTAAAATCCTGCCCAGACCACGGATCCTACCCCACTTTCCAATGCTTCCTATATGGAAAGAAAGCTACATGATGGCCACAGGGGGTGAAGAAGTTAACTCACTGGTAAGCTGCGGAAGCCACAAACACTTTGTGTTCAAACACAATACTGTAGCCCTGTAGTGTAGCTCCTATTTCCCTAATAGGCTTTGCGCATTGGAATAATATATCCTATAGGTTTGACATAGGACTGAGGTCGGTATGTCCCTATCGAGTATATTAAACTTAATTACTTGTGCCAGCTAGCTCAGAGGCCACTAGAAACTCCTTGATAAACAAGAAGGGAGTAGTTTCTGGCAGCCGCAAAACATGACCACTTTGTTTCCCTTTAGAATCAGAACGTGTCCCAGAGTCGTGGAAACAATAGATAACTATTTCACTCAGCTCAATCGTGCATACTTAGTTTTCCTCAAAGTTACACAGAAAGAATAGACGGGCGTTTCAATAAAAGATTTATTGAACAGTCTTGTTTCTCGTGTAAGTTAAATGTGCTGTTACGATCACAAGACAGTATGCAAGATAAATAATGTACAGCGTAAGCAGTAGAAATAAATAATACTGCGCTAGCATGATCTTTAGCAGATATTCATTTTCATAAATAACATAGACTAAAAATGCGAGTACTCATACGATGAGGTTCTAAGCTAATTCTACCCCAATGTACCTAACCTAGGTGTAGGGAGAGGTATGAAGTAGGTGAAGTATTCCTTACTATGGTATACTAAGAGTATGTTACGCCTAGTATCCCAAGAGTCCCTCTAGGTTCTAGTCAGCTCCATACCTTAAGATTGAGAGAGGTAGGAATCTCTTGCCAGACTCGAACTCCAACACCCCGCAAGGGAAGTCAGATCACTGGAAGCTGGACTCTCTGCGTGCAGGGATGACAGCGTCTTCTCAGTGCGTCAGGCCGGTAAACGGGCTCCTCTGAAGTCGAGGTCTCCTCTAGTTTACAAGGGCTAGGGAAGGTATATTTATACCGGAGAGGTACCTCACAATGTTACCCTTGACGTGAATCGGACAGCGGAAGACGTCATGAATGAACCCCTAAGGTAGAATGGTTCATGCATAATAGATGAGTCCTTGAAGAAATCAATAGTCCTGTGCTAGGGAAACTCCCGAAGCCTAAGGGTCTGTTCTTCAAGAACTCGTTGTGACGTTAGGGTGGACGGATGTCGGAGACCATGCCTGTATTTGGAGTGCACGGTTTAATGCCTAAATAAGGAATGGGATTTTATGCCTATATAAGGGCAGGGCGAATTGTGCCTATATAAGGACATGATACAGGAAAACCTATATACGGACACCCTAAGAGGAATACAACACCCACTCCACTTTCGTGTGTACGATAATACTAAAATGCTAAACATTTAAAATGCTAAACATTAAATGGAGTACCGCATATTTAAAAAATATTTCTTAAAAGCAGTAAAAAACATTAAAAATGCAAAAGGTACTGTACATATTAAGCATTGCTTTTCATTTCAGGCATATATTTGGAAAGTAAATGCAATTTAAATGAAAATAAGCAGTAATATTTACATTTGACAGAAAATGATCGATAAGTTGTTCAAAAATCAAAGTCATTTCATGTCATGAAAATTAATTATTGTTATTAGACAAATAAGATGCGAAGTGTCTGAGGAAGTACCGCGAAGTCTGTACTATAAGGCTAGTTCTACTTCAAGCAGATTGAATTGCCAATTTAGGTCGAAAAAATGGAAAAAAGTTCACTTTGGGAAGAGTTCCAAGTTTTTGAAAATATGAAGGCCAAATTTTACTGCGTCTCTGGTACACTGTTGGTGAAATCAGATTCAGTGTACGGGTCTGGTGAAAACATGAGATCATCTATTTCTGTAGACAAAATATCGTCCACTGAAGTTGGCGTCAGTTGGAACACCTCGTGGAGGAGATTAATTGCACAGAGATGGGAAGCATCGCTCTCAGCATAGAACGCCGCAGCAATGTTCGCGTCCGTTTTTACCTGTGTGCCTGTAGATCCATCTCGTACCTCAGCAGCAGCTGGAAGCGACTGTGAGATCTCAATGAATGCTGTCATCAGGATGGGTAGCCTCTGGGGACAACACAGAGCATGGGCCGTTATAGGGACCAGCAGAGTATCGACATCCGTTGGCGTTGCTGATGGAAATGTTAGACAGGTGTCTAACACGCATTCTTCACCGCATAGCAGGCATCGTAGAGCAGGTAAGATGCAATCTTGCCAGATTGGTCTGAATGACAGGAACCACGTGGTATTCAGGTCCCGTAGACGAGTCATGCCCAAAAGCTGTACTACTCGCTCACAGCACTTTCGTTCAAGGAGAGCTTTCTCCATTTCGCTCGGAGTGATGTCTGCGAATAGGCTGGCCATAGCGTAATAGCAGGAAGAGAAATAGAATTCCGGCAACAAGTGCTAGAATTAATGGTATGCCACCAAAAACCGAATGTGCAAAGTTCGGAATGATTCCGAGTATTGCCTGGAAAGGTGCTAACAGACCGGAACAGATGCTCTTAAATACATGTACAATTCCGCTTGTATCAGACATGTTAAAGATACGTCCTATCATTTCCACGAAATGTATAGGGCAATTTGTACGTATTAAAGTCTGTATCTCAGCCGAAGTCCTTGCTACTTGTAGATCATAGGTTTCTTTGGCCGAGGTCAAAGGCACTGTTTGCTGTAAAAGCATGGCTTTCATTCTGCTTAAAGTATCAAATCTTATAAAAGAGACGTTCAGCGAAGGCCACAAAGGCGACTCCCTGACTGTGTCTATTGGGGCAAACAAACATTGCATACAGAAAGTGACCCTGGAGTTGACCCTTACTAGATATGGGATGCCTGGCAACATGCCGCAGCAACTTTGATCATTCAACATGAGGTAACTCCCATTAGAAAGTTGTCCAACTGTTGGATTAATCACAGCAGCTGGTGTACCCTGCTGATGGCAAGACAAATTTGCCACAGAACCATTACAAGCCCCGTGTAAAGAAATGTCCTGACATATAAGTGAACCGCTCAGTGCACTTTTACAGTGTGTACCGCTCAAAAACACTTCACGATCCCCACTCCAACATCTATATGTGTACGGTAAAGTCCAAGATGTCTTAATCTATTCCTTACCCAACCTTTCATATTTGCCTGCTTGCATCTGTCTGAGGCAATACTGAAACTGAAAAGTAGTCACAGGTAGTGTTATTTTGCCAAGAATTAGCTATTCAGTAGCTGGTTTTTCTGCCACTGTGAATGGTAACTTTTCCAGTTTTTCAATGCTCAGCACTGTATACTTTGCTCCTCTTTGTGCCAGTTCGATCTGTTTATCAGTTAGATTGTATTCTGCAAACAGAGCTGACGTGTTGATAAAACGCCAAGGCACATAGCCCGCACGCAAAGATTGCAGCGTCCAGCTTAATAACACAATAGAACGTAATTGTGATTGGCCTTGCTGTAACATCGCCAAATCTTGTTCCAGTATGTCGATAGCAGAGGATACAATGCCATCCAATGAATATATTCTGGAGGACAAAGTTGTTAACCCATTGTCGACCACAGTGAGTGTTTTCTCTAAATTAATACGATCAAGTTCACGTATTCGTTCTGTGGCCTCCATCTGTGACACTTTCCATGCTTCATTATAAGCAGCATAGATGCCGGCATATATGAAACGTTTTTGACGCGGTTTTCTTGGTCCAAGCAAGAATTCCCCACGGTCTGCGTCTTCTTTAAGTAGGGATAAGTGTTGTTTCACATCCTGTAGTGTAGATTTCTGGAGCCAATCGAGGCATAATTTTCCTACACTGTATGTTGTTACTACCCCCGGATGCTGTCTTTGGACGTATCTTGGGTCTGGCCTATGAATAGTAAAGCCCTGAGTTTTATTCAGGAATCTTTCCTGACAGTTGTTCGTGTCTGTGGGCCAGATCAACCATTTTCTCCAATCAGGATTAGATCTGTTGAGTTGTAGTATTTTGTCAACTGTAACTGCTGCCTGTGTATTGTTATCACTTGCAGGTGTTGGTACAGAAGGTGTTTTCATCTCTTTGATCTTGGCTAGTCCAAGACAAGATGTTTGTTGGACAGTTTCATTCAAAAACATTATTTGTTCAGGGATGATACAGGCTCTAAATAAAGCTTCTATCCCCTGCACTTGCCAATCTTTAGTACCCCAGACAGTTTTTGTGTCTATTGTGTCTTTCCATAAGTCGAAACCCTGTCTAGACAGTTGGGCAATAAATGTTGCAGAGTAAATCTGTTTTGTATTTGTTAACATAATTTTCAGTCCTGTCTTGTTTATATTTTTATAGTAAAACGTTTCTGGATCAGATGTATTGTAACCTGAAAAATATGGAAACTTACTAGCAAATGTTTTTGAACTACCTTGTGGTGGTGTAGGACAATGCGCCCATTGGTTAAACAAACACATTTCCAGGGTATGCAGATTTATGCAAATAATGATGACCATAGTGGTTATAGCAATACAGCTGTTCATAGTCTGATGAACCCTCTAAATATTCATTTTTAGAAAATGCAGCAGATTTTTCTAGGTCAAACATATGTCGTTTACAGTCTCAAAGTCCCAATCATCAGAATAGGTACTGGACGAAATTAGATCACTTAGTGAAATTTTAAACAAATGTGGAATGTTCAATTGTTCCGTCGGGCCGAAGATATCAAAATCCGTTTTGTCCCACACTACACCATCCTGTATAGGAACGGCTGTGATGTTCACTGTTGACAAGTCTCTTGCTTCACCATGGGAAGATTTATGAGGTTTCAAAAGTAAGTTCACATCTTTTGTTTCAGTGTTCACATGGATGTATCTGCCATTTATAAGCACGCTCATAGTCATAACCAAAGCTAGCCAAAGCAGGAAAACAAATATTCCAGAAATAATCCAGAGTTCAATCCATGGGGAAACCAGATAAGTCTTTTTCAGAAAGTGAAGAAAGTCTTGTACTTGCTGCTTGAGTTTTAATGATGCTGGCGTCGTTTCAGGTTCACTTGGATCTTCTGAGAACGTATCAAAGTTAATGAAATAGCCAGAAGCAGTTCTGTCAATTGTTGGAATTGCATCAGGATTTGTAGAAATCACTGGAACCAGTCGATCACTTGCTACATTGGTGTAGGCAGGTGTATTTGGACGAACTGTTACTTGATTTTCAAGAGGGATGAGTTCCATTGCATTGTTGCCTAGTCCATCTATTACAGCCGAATTCTCGATTGTTATCAGTCTTTCAGTCTGAACCTCTTGGATAGTAGCGAGAGGAGTGCGTCTGCTACTAGGTCGGAGTCCACGAGGCCTACTATTTAGTATTGGCCACATACTGTGGTTTGATGAGGTCGATTGACACAAATCTTTTCTCCTTTCTTCCAGCAAGGGGCGGCAGAAGTACTGTTCTTGTTCCTTGAACTGCTAGGACAGGTACTGGTTGTCTGTAAGAAGGTCCAAATTCCTTCTTGTCCGCAATTTTTTCTCTGACTAGATCCCCAACTTTTGGAATCCAGACAGGCCTTGCTGTGACCGCCGGTTTTTCCCCAGTGGTGGTTGGCTGTAGGAATACGTTGCTTTGTTTTGATCTCAGTTCATTTATTTCCTGTAAAACAGCCAAACGATCTTTCATATCAAACGGTTTATTTTCCACCACTGTGCCTACGTGATCGAGGTCTGGTACCCACATTCTTGTCCCAAATAGGACCTCATATGGAGCGACCCCCCCCTAGAGAACTTCTTGGCAGGTTATTTAATGAGCGTTGGACCCCATAAAGATGTTTGACCCACCCATCACCCGAACCTAATACCCTAGCTGTTATAGACTGCTTTATGTCCCGGTTTTTCCTTTCCACAACCGAATTTCCCTCAGGATGGAATGGAGAGGAGTACCGCAATGCAACGCCCAGACTGGCCATGGCTTCTTTGTAAGCCCGAGAGCTAAACGCAGGGCCCTGGTCAGAATGTAGCGTGCCTATTGCGTATGTGCCGATAAAGACTCGCAAATCTTTTATAACAGTTCGAGCGTCAGCCGAGCGCTGAGGCCATATCCAGAGGAACCTTGATTCAGTATTTGTGGGATTGCATTTGTCCAGAAGGACGCATGCGCGTAGATAGTCTAATGCTGTCTAATAATGGTGTCTGTACTGGGCAGCTACATTTGTAGCACGGTGTCTGGTGGCTTTCTCGCTGTAATTTACAGTCTATGCAGTTATTGATGAATATGTGGATTTCTGTATTCATCCCAGGCCACCAGTACATCTCTTTTAATGTCAAGATTGTTTTAGAGATTCCTTGATGTGACAGACCCTCCCCCAAATGTGCTTCATAAATCAAAGCTGCTCTACGTTCCATGTTTGGAATGACCCTATCCCCCACTCCAGGGATTCGAGCAAAAGGAACGCTGTTCGCATCAATTACATAAGAGTACTTGAGTGGAAACTTTTTTGGTAACGCTGCACCACTGCCTTTGCTTGTAGCATTGACAGCCAACATTATCTCACGGTCTATTTTTGTTTTTGAACGAGTGATCGCAGCTACGGAAGCAGTCTGAACAGCCCCCTTTGCGGCTTTGTCAGCCAATGAATTCCCTGCAACGTGAACGCCATCACGTTGATGACTCAGTGTGTGGATCACGTGAGCCTTTGGTAGTTCGTTTTTCAACTGAACTACTTGTTCCCAAAGCGTTTTGTGCTTTATTGTGCCACCTTTCGCATCTTTGAATCCATTTTCAAGCCAGTTTTGTATATATTCATTATACGACTGAACACAGTAAAAGGAATCGCACACTATTAGTGTGGGGAATTCTCGATCTGTACTTTCAAGTGCCAGTTTGAATGCTTGTAGTTCAGCTCGCTGAGCTGTACAATCTCCTAGAGATTGAGTTTTTGTGACCATAGGTCTGAAGATGCCATCTCGCATGCGACCTTTAACGATTGCACATGCTGCACTGTAAGCTTGCTTACCCCCTGTTGCGGGTTGTGCGGATCCGTCAGTGTAAATTATGAATTCGTACTGATCGAGAGGCAGAATTTCAGTGGGCAGAGGACATTCTTGTTCATATTGCAGGAATGCTTGTGTTTTTAAATCGGGATCAAAAACATTCAACATCTGTTGCAGCAAGAGAATTGACCCACTGTATCCATCTTGGATGTAATGCTTTAGCATTTGGAATGCTTGCTTGTGTGACCGCTTCTAAAGCTGGTACTGGGGTTACGACTATAATGCGTTTCCCTTGGGCTAAGGCTCTTTCTTTTGCTACAGCGGTTTGAACTGCTGTCAGAATTTTTTCAGGTGAATTGTAGCGCATTTACGCTTGTGTGTACAAATGAGATTTGTATGCGATTGGTATTTTCTCACCCTCATTGAAGGTTAAGTAGGTGAATCCGCATTGACCCGAAATTATTCAAATCACCAAATTGTGTTGACTTACGCGTGTTTGTAAGTGATTTGTTGCTAACATGTTAGCCTGTAGTGAACGCAAGATTTCTGTGTGTTCTTGTGTCCAATTCTTGATTGAAAAATCAGGTTTGATTAATGCGTAGAGAGGTTTAACCCTTTCTGCGTAGTTTAGAATGTATGTTCTTCCAAAATTTAGGAAACCCAGGATGGATTGTAAGTTTTTAGCGTTTTTGGAGGTTGGAGCAGCGCACACTTTTCTAAAAAGTTAGCTGCCAAGCTCTTGCCTTCACTTGAAAGCTCATATCCTAGAAATAGGACATTGAGATGGGCAATTCGGGACTTTTTAAAGTTGAACTTGTAGCCCTCAGAGGCGAAGCCCAGTATAATGGTATTTACCCTGTTCAAGTGTTTGTCCAGGTCATCGTCTGTCAGATAGATGTCATCGACATAGGCCAATGCCTCGTTGTCATAAATTTGTAGTAACTCCGTTACCCTCGCTGAGAATAAACCTGGGCTGTTGTGGAACCCTTGTGAGAGTCGACAAAATTGACGCTGGGTCCCCATTATTGAGAAAGCTGTTAAGTACCTGCTTTCAGGTGCTATGTTTTGACAAAAGAAACATTTGAGATATCTAATGTGGTTTTATATTTTTTACGCACAATGTTATTCATTAATGCTGTGCTATGTGCATTTTGCACTGCAAAAGTTTTAGAACAAGTGTTTAAGTGTCTGTAATCCAAAACTAGACGATAGGTGTTGTCTGGTTTGGAGACAGGAAACAAAGGATTGTTCATTGAGGAGGTGCATGTTTCAATCACCCCTTGGTATTCAAGTTGATCTAAGATCTCCCTGACCTGTTTTTTAGCTTCTTGCTTTATTGGATACTGCCTTTGTGCAGTGGGTTCATGCTTCAGATGTATTTTATGGTGAGGTGAGTCCTCATCCCATCCTACATGATTTTTATATAATGCTGGGGCCTGGGCTACTGCCCATTTCCTGGCATATGTATATTTTAGATGAATTGGAATATGGTTGGAGAAGGCAGGCATAATAATGTCCTCGCCGTGTGGGCATTCCCTGACAAATTGTGGTGGCCAGTCTTTTTCCGCTAGAAGTATGTCATAGCCCCTTGAAAGTTTTTCCCAAAAGAGTGCTTTCACCTGTCTAGGTATGTCTCCCTCCATCCGGAGTGTTATTTCATATAACTTTTGCGGAGTACTAACCCTGGTGTCTACAGTCTCGACTGTAATGTACTCATTCAAGTCCACTATCTCCCGAAGTTCCTTCAGGTTCTGGCGAGCTATTGTGACTTCTGCTGCACTTTCCAGCATTGTATGAGCCCATTCTCCGTTCTTGAGTTGTGTTCTCAGTATTCTCGGCATGTCTGATCTTCAGACCTGCTACTTTCTTTTTGGAGAATTGAGGTTGTTTTAATTTTTGGAGCGTGCTTTTCTTCCTTGGATTTCACGCGTTCTTCTCTGTGTTCTGACCGTCCTCTTCTTTCCAAAGTCTGTGACGAGATCTGAAAGGTACGAGAGGAACGTGCATCAGTATCTTGATACCCGTCAGGTTTTCTCAAATTATCCCTATTCCTGAGGTTATACCGCCTTTCAGAGGGCTCCTTTTGAGGAGACCTACCTCGGGATTGAGAACGTTTCTCGTTTGAATTTTGTTTATTAGTCTCCCACTTCTTTTAGAAGATGTAGGAGTTTGTTTAATAGAGTCCTTCTCAGGACTTTCAGATAGTTTTGGCTTCACTGGTCTTCCACCCAAACTATCTCTGCCTAATTCTGCATAGGATTGTTCTATAATTCTGGGTAGCTCAGTTTGATGTTCTGTAACATCAAATTCCCTTAATTTTTGGCGGATCGCCACTGCTGCTGCCTCCCTTTAATATTAGACAATATTATTGTTGAGACCTGGTCGAAATTTTTTCAGTAATTTCATACCTAAATTCAGAGCAGGCTCTGCCCCGTATTCATTTTGAATTTGTTTCAGGACATCAGGTATTACCGCAATTGATGGAATACCATGTGTTTTAGTATAGATGGCAGCAAAGACTGAGCCCCAAGTGGTGCAGTCTTCCAGTTGTGGTGTGATCCCCATTGGTAAACTGATTGTCAGTATTCTGTGTTTCTCATACGGGCTAGTATTTGGAAATACTGCTTCGATTTGAGTAATTTTTTGAGCTATCCAAAATGGAATTTGCTCACGTTTTGTGGGCATTTTACCCATGACTGCGTATAGAGTCTGTGGTGTAATTTTTAGTGTACTCCCCGATTGAGGGGTCTGATTTGGAATGGTTAATGGTGGTTGGACTGTGAAAGTCCGCCTGACATATTGGACCAATTGTCTGTAGATTTTTATTAACTCTGTGAGTTGAGTAAGTAATTCCTCGTCTGACATCTCTTCAATGTCAGGATGAGGTGTGTAGCCGGCTAGAATCGGCCATGTTGCTCCTGGTCTACCTAGTGGACCGAGCCTGGTAATGTTTTTGTGATATTTTAGGGCGCCTTTAAACCAGAGCTGATGCTCCTGGTATGTTAGTGGAATTTCAATATCCTCGAAAGGAATATATTCCTCTGGTGGATCATCTTCTTTGTAGAAGTGAAACATGTGTGTTACTGGATTGGATTCAGGAAATGTTACCCATGAATAGAATACCTCTGTCTGAAAGGATTCGTGTGCCTCTATCTCGAAAACTGCTCTACCGCCTCTTGGTGGTAGGCCGTGTTTTATGAGTTTTAGAGTGATGGCTCTTCTTAAGTTTGGAGTGATGTCTATAACACCCTCCTCGGTTTCAATAAAACCTGTAATGTTAAAAACTGCTGCTAGGGCTGGATCAGCCGCAGCTCCACCGTTTCCGGTGGCATCAGTCTCGGATGCAAGGCATTTTGTTGTTTGAAAAATGTAGAACAAGTTTCAAGGAAACAAAGATAAGGTGCACAATATTTTGGAACACTGTATCCTTCAACGTTGAGCAAACCAAACAGCTAGTATATAGGGTACTGCCCTATGTAGCCGTGGCGGATACTTAACCCTGCCCACTCCAGACGTCTTTTGGAGTATATGGGTAGGGGTCTCTGAGAGAAAAAGCACGGCTGAGTTACTCAGTATCTAACGTTGAATTACCGCCTTACCAAACGTTGGGCGCCATGTAGTGTAGCTCCTATTTCCCTAATAGGCTCTGCGCATTGGAATAATATATCCTATAGGTTTGACATAGGACTGAGGTCGGTATGTCCCTATCGAGTATATTAAACTTAATTACTTGTGCCAGCTAGCTCAGAGGCCACTAGAAACTCCTTGATAAACAAGGGAGTAGTTTCTGGCAGCCGCAAAACATGACCACTTTGTTTCCCTTTAGAATCAGAACGTGTCCCAGAGTCGTGGAAACAATAGATAACTATTTCACTCAGCTCAATCGTGCATACTTAGTTTTCCTCAAAGTTACACAGAAAGAATAGACGGGCGTTTCAATAAAAGATTTATTGAACAGTCTTGTTTCTCGTGTAAGTTAAATGTGCTGTTACGATCACAAGACAGTATGCAAGATAAATAATGTACAGCGTAAGCAGTAGAAATAAATAATACTGCGCTAGCATGATCTTTAGCAGATATTCATTTTCATAAATAACAGACTAAAGATGCGAGTACTCATACGATGCGGTTCTAAGCTAATTCTACCCCAATGTACCTAACCTAGGTGTAGGGAGAGGTATGAAGTAGGTGAAGTATTCCTTACTATGGTATACTAAGAGTATGTTACGCCTAGTATGCCTAGTATGCCAAGAGTCCCTCTAGGTTCTAGTCAGCTCCATACCTTAAGAATGAGAGAGGTAGGAATCTCTTGCCAGACTCGAACTCCAACACCCCGCAAGGGAAGTCAGATCACTGGAAGCTGGACTCTCTGCGTGCAGGGATGACAGCGTCTTCTCAGTGCGTCAGGCCGGTAAATGGGCTCCTCTGAAGTCGAGGTCTCCTCTAGTTTACAAGGGCTAGGGAAGGTATATTTATACCTGAGAGGTACCTCACAATGTTAGCATTGACGTGAATCGGACAGCGGAAGACGTCATGAATGAACCCCTAAGGTATAACGGTTCATGCATAATAGATGAGTCCTTGAAGAAATCAATAGTCCTGTGCTAGGGAAACTCCCGAAGCCCAAGGGTCTGTTCTTCAAGAACTCGTTGTGACGTTAGGGTGGACGGATGTCGGAGACCATGCCTGTATTTGGAGTGCACGGTTTAATGCCTAAATAAGGACTGGGATTTTATGCCTATATAAGGGCAGGGCGAATTGTGCCTATATAAGGACATGATACAGGAAAATCTATATACGGACACCCTAAGAGGAATACAACAGCCCCTATAAGGGATATTACGCATACAGAGGAAAAACTTAAAATGCCCACTAGGTATACCAATGATAGTCCCTGTAGAACAGGGAACAAGGCCACAGTGTATCTGCACAACACAAAAAAAATACACACAATAGAGTAAGTACTCGGGTAGAAAGAAAACAAGCTGCTTTACCTGTTCGCCAGTATTGGAAACTTTCATAGATTCACATGCTTGAATCATTCCCCGTCGTCGAGATGGGAGTCTAGGGTGTATATATAAAAAAGCAATGCAAAGCCATTACAAACCAGAAACCAGGCCTAGGCCCATTCCAGTTTTGTAACATATCCACCTCTTTTTGTAAAAGAGACCAAATAAAATCAACAACCAATCAGATCGGCCTCACCCTCTAGAACCCTCCTGAGAGAACCTCAGACCCTCAGATTTTCGTAGGCGTAGTGCCACAGGATAACCATAAAGATACAGAAGGTCGAGCTTTCCCAGGGGAGGAGGGCGGGTCGCATGTGAATATGAAAGCTTCCAATACTGGAGAACTAAAGTTACAGGTAACTTGTTTTCTTACTCCAGTATTGGAACTTTCATAGATTCACATGCTTGAATCAGAGTAGCTAGCAGTCATGAGCACATTTTTTGTTCTTATTATCTTGAACAACCATTAATAATGCACCTGATAAGATTAGAGAAAGGAAAAAACATTTCGTCAATTTAGACTTCTTTTCTTTTTTTTTTTAAATTAAGACTATATAAAGTCTAACTCAACGGAAAATTCAAAGAAGTAGTAGGGAAACAAAAGACATCATCAAAGCTTATATGCAAATAAAATACCTATATATGTACATATAGCCAGAAGCAATAAACTTATCAAAGAATGTGCGAGGATCTTATGAAGAAAAGGAAGGAGGGATGAGAGGGAAAGCTCACCGCTTACTGAAACAGGTTCCTCAGGACTGCTTGGCCGACTGCAGTGTCGCTGCGTGTCGAAGAATCTAAGCAGTAATGTCTGGTGAAGGTATGGATACTCTTCCAGGTCGCTGCTCTGCAGATGTCCCGGATTGGTACCCCAGCAAAAAGGGCTGTAGAGGAAGAGATTGCCCTCGTGGACTGAGCACGGACCTTCCCCTTGAGGGGTTTCCCAGCTAATTGATGACAATATTGGATAGAGCTGGAAATCCAATGTGCAATTCCATGTTTAGAAAGGGGAAATCCTTTACGAGGAGCGCTGTAAGCTACAAAGAGCTGAGGTGACTTCCTGAAATCTTTAGTTCTTTGGAGATAGAATTTCAGGCAACGCTGAATGTCAAGTGAATGAAGTGATCTCTCAGCCGGAGTCGTAGGTTGAGGGAAAAAAGTCTTAAGGACCACAGGTTCATTTAAGTGAAAATCCGAAGGCACCTTCGGGATGAACTTCGGGTTAGTACGGAGTACTAGTGTGTCATTCTTAAACTGAAGAAATAAGGCTCCTGGATAGTGAGCGTCTGTAACTCGCTAACCCTTCTAGCTGATGTCAGAACAAGAAGAGCCACCTTCCATGAAAGGAATTTTAAGTCCGCTTTATGGATAGGCTCGAAGGGATGTTTCATGAGCTGAGCCAAGACCACATTAAGGTGCCACCGTGGTGGAGGAGGCTTCACCGGAGGGAAGGCTCGAAAAAGCCCCTTCATAAATTGTTTAATTATCCTTGCTGACCAAAGAGAAGGGCCTGAAGAAGTTCTTCTGAAGCGAGAGATGGCAGCGAGGTGAACCTTAATAGATGAATGAGCCAGTCCAGCTTTTGCCAAGGAAAGGATGTAAGGAAGGATTTCATGAGCCGAAGAAGAGAAAGGGTGAACTCCCGATTCTTGGCACCAGTGACAGAACCTCTTCCACTTCATCTGGTAGGTTCTGTTCGTACTCTGAGCACAAGATTGGGAAAGGATGTCCCTACATTCCTTTCAGAGCTTTAAGTCGAGAAACTCTCTGTGCTCAGGAGCCATGCTGATAATTGCAGGGATCGGGGATCCGGATGCAGCACTTGGCCCTGGGACATTGTCAGCAATGATGGAATAGGATCCAAGGGAACCGGTTGCTCCAAGGATAGGAGAAGAAGCTCCGTGTACCAGTACTGGCGAGGCCAGGACGGTGCTATTAGGATCATTTTGCAGGGTTCCGTTTTTAACTTCCTGAGAAGTCTCGGGATCAGAGGAATGGGGGGAAAAGCGTAGACAAAGGCGCCTGACCATGCCATCGAAAACGCATTCCCAGAGGATCCCGGATGGTGATGCTAGCTTGCGAAGAACCAGCATTTTCTGTTCTCTGGTGTAGCAAAGAGATCTATGGATGGTCTGCCCCATAGTCGGAAAATGTCATCCAGTGTCCTCTGGTCCAGCTCCCACTCGTGGCAGACTGACTTTAGTCTGCTTAGTGTGTCTGACATCTCGTTGAGACTAACTGGGAGATGCTCTGCCTTCAGTGAGACCCCATGTAGGATCGCCCCTTCCCAGATAGTTTGAGCTTCCACAGACAGCAGACGGGATCTCGTGCCGCCTTGTTTGTTGATATAATGCATGGCCGTGGTATTGTCTGTTCTTATTAGGACCGACAAATTCTTCATTCTCGGGAGAAAAGCCTGTAAGGCTAGGCGAATTGCTCTGAGCTCTAGCAGATTGATGTGCAAAAGACGATGATGTAGCCATCGACCACTTATCTGGAGGTCCTGTAAGACCGCTCCCCAACCCTCCAGAGATGCATCCGTTGTAATTATCTGAGGAGCTGGGGTGACCGTGAAGGAGAGACCCGGGGAAATGTTCTCCTTGTGAATCCACCATGAAGCGGCTTCTTTCATTGGTGCAGTGATCATGTCCTCGAAAGATCCTTCCACCTGACGCCAGTGTAAGTCCAGTTGCTCCTAGAGAGGACACATACGTAGCCTGCAGTGAGGAATTAGAGGAATGCAGGACAAAATGGATCCCAGTAATGGAATAAGGAAAAAACTGAGCAGAGCTCAGTGGAGACTCCCTAGCACAACGTGCGGTAGAAAATCTGAGGTTCTCTCAGGAGGGTTTTAGAGGGTGAGGCTGATCTGATTGGTTGTTGATTTTATTTGGTCTCTTTTACAAAAAGAGGTGGATATGTTACAAACTGGAATGGGCCTAGGCCTGGTTTCTGGTTTGTAATGGCTTTGCATTGCTATTTTATATATACCAGGGACTCCCATCTCGACGACGGGGCATGATTCAAGCATGTGAATCTATGAAAGTTCCAAAACTGGAGTAACTATAGGTCAAGCAAGACACCTGTAAATACTGGTGTACATAAAGTTACAAAATAACATACATCCCAGATCACTGGAATCTTAACCTGTCAAATACAGAATCAAGAGAACAAAAGTACCTGCAGCAAGCAGGACTACCTCACTGGGTATCACCGTAGGAAAGGAAGTAAGAAAGGAAAATCAATGGGCATCACCCTGTGATTGTTTCATATGCAAATGGGACCAAACAAACTATTAGAAGAGAACTGAGAGAACAGTCAGCAGAGTTAAGAATCTGCTCCACCTTGACTATCTCTAAATATCCATAAAGCAGAGTCAGAATGCAAGCCGAATACATAACCATGCACAGCGACGGAGTGCTACGAAAGAGGACATAGTCCAACCTACAGAATCAGTGGTGTCCATACCACAACGAATAAGCAATTTAGCGCCTGCTGCTTGTCCCGTACTAACGGGACAAGAACATTCCGTGTCTCTTCTGGAAGGGAGGGCAGCAAGCGCTCCAACAAATTCCACAATGCATGGGAGAAGCGTCCAAGGACACAGAAAGTATTGAAAGACAACAGTGCCGAATTAGTGGAGGTGACAATATGTCTGCCACAAGTATCTAATTTATTGGCCTCTTTTTCAGGGGGGACAGCAGGGAACGTATCAATATTTAGGTTGGCAAGGCGGCCAGAACCACAAAACTATGATGAGCCGGATGCCTGAGGAGACACGTTAGATCTCCAGGGGCAGGCCGGTGTCTGATGAACAGAAAGATCCACAGGGGTTCCCGTCTCGGGCTTATCCCAGGCCCCCAACAGAATATAAAAAGGAACCTCAATATAAGAACACACCGGCTCTACCCCTGATTGGCCCTAATACAGGACTCTAAGTTATGGATCTGTCGCCAATTCCACAGAGGGAAGAGCTACCTCCAGAATGACAGAAACTCGTCTGAGCATATCCGCCAGAGAAGAGCACACCTCTGTAGCCAAACCAGGAGGTGACAGGAGGCCCGAGGCTGGAGAAGACTCCAAACCACTAGCTTCCCCCAAGTCAATCAACCAACTAGACTCCATAGGAGGTTGAATCATGCCAGAAACGGGCTAGAAAACTCAGAACCCCCTTGATTACCTCCATCATCATGTTCTACAGCTGGAAAAACAGGAGGAAGGACTTCAGAAAACAGACGGCTCCACTGATGCTGCATCCGGCGCCGCATCAGACGCCGACTAGGAGACGTCTCAGCGTCAGAGTGAAAAGAAGGTGGAGCGCCGAGCGGAGCCATCATTGAAGTCAGCAGGCCGGACCTTGACACCATATCCTGAGTCGGAGGACCAGACGCCGAAGGTGGTAACCCTGAAGGGCTGTGCACCTGCGTCGAAACTGATTTAGAATCTGCAACCGGGCTGAAGCAGAGAGCGAACCTGCCAGTGTGCACACAGTCACAGTCTTGTGCACCTCCTTGGGGCCCGGGTGCGCTCCAGGGGGTGGTGGAGAGAGTTGTAATATTCTCTTGTTTGGGTCAGAGTCGCCCCGGCTCCTTGGTAGACTGAAAGGCGCATGGTAGGCTCATGCACTGAGTCTTTAGCCAAAGATCGGTAGCAGGCCTTCTGCGTCGAAGTCGACTGACGCCTTGATTTAGAATGCCTGCTTATCATACCTTTGGAAATCGATGGAGAGTGACACCCACAGGGACGGCTCCTGGAATGGACCAGCAGCGAGTCCTTGGAGCGTGAAGGGGACCAAGGCTGATGGGACGTCTTGGAAGACTGCGACAACCACGCCACTAAAAGCTTCATCCAACGTTCCTTTAGCGCCTTCGTCGAAGTCGCTGACAAGAGTCGCACCCCTCGGAGTCATAGTTCTCAGCTAGGCACCACATGCAAATAGAGTGAGGGTCCGTGACCAACATTTGTCATCCACAGGACCCACAAAGTTTGAACCCCTAGGACATATGAAAGGTAAACTGGTCCGTTCGATGAAATCGTCAAGGTAGGCCAAAAAATGGCCTCAGGAACCGCTGATCGGATCCGCGTTGTAAGTGCGGAAAAGAAGAAACTGATGTTGGTGTGTCAGGGGAGGGCTTACATGGACTCCATCGACTTCACATCCAGAGGACGACAACGCTACAGAGTCGCTCGACACCCTCTACTGATGCACAGAGGTACTGCTGTACAAAAATTCCGGATCCAGTCTGGCGACTAGGGAGAATTCTAAGATAAGGAATCTGCGGCTAGATGTCTCCATCAGATACTTTAGATCCCTCTGCAGTGCCCACATGCCAACTGGCATGCTCGACATGCAGGTTACAGGAGGTCATCAGTCCCAGTAGCCTTAGAGTTGACCTCACTCAAATCCAGGACAGGTACTGAAATATCAGGATCGTAGCTTGAATGTCCTGGACTCTCTTTTCCAAGGGCAACGGCATGAAACAGAACTGTGTACAGAATAGCTCCGATGGGGAGTGTCTGAGGAGGAGTTAGGTATGACTCCATCATGTTAATAGTTAACTGACTAGATATCGCCTAAGAAAACGGTGGACCGCTGCCAGGCATGGCTGCGAATGGAGACACTGGTGGCAATGGCCCACTTGATGAAATCAATGGTATTCAAGCCACAATGAATTGTAAACTTGGTGGCGTCATGACTATCCTGTATAGCCTGAGCAAGGACAGGTTGGAGAACTTCAGTAGCACCAGAGAGGACTTCAACCACCAGATACCAAACGGGGTGGGAAATGCACCTCAGTAGGCTGTTGGTGTTTACAGATCGAAACGTCAAGCTGGTGGACGAGAATACTCTCTTTCTAAATGTCTCCACCTTAAGGCTGGCTGCTCACCCACCTGTGCCTCTTTTGTGGGTGCTCCAAACTGGAGACAACCCTACTCATGGATGGGGATCAGACAGAATGAGCTCAAAAAACACTGACAGAGAATTCACATCCACAGTCTGCTGTACCAGTGTAAAAGTGGGAGCTGTTGACCCACTTATTCCAAGTTCCCTATGACCAAGATGGGGGTGCTTCACAGGGTATCCTGAGTACTACTGCGCAACCAGTCTGTCAGCTTTAAAGAGGTGACGGGACATAATCTGTAGCTGATTTGGAGAAAGAGCAGCCTCAATGTCCAGGAACATCTGGACAATCCTGCCTGGAAGAAGTGGAAAGGAGCGAGCCAACCATGCAGAAGGTGCAGATTACTAGCATGGGCAAGAGCAGTTAACCCTAGTGAAGCAAGTCTGTCTAATAGACTCCTGAGATTATAAGTGGCTCGGAGACTATCAACATCACTAAAGCATAGGATTTGTGGCACTGCCGAAGCATGCTGGAGCAGATTGCTCCATCGAGACCTGCTGTCGCAGTCCGAGAAACCTGCCCAAATATGCACAAGGGTTCTTCACCACTGAAGAGGGTAACACAAATCCTGTGGCACTGGCCAAGTATGCTCGAATTGACTTAATACAGGCTAGCTATGCAGTACTTGCACAACGAATGCCCGGATGGACTAAGCCTCCAGAAATTACGCTGTTGCGCCCTATCAAAATGCACAGTCGCTATTGTAGTTTGAAGCAGCAGAACTGTCACTTTCTGACTTCAGCTCAAAAGAGGACTTTACCCCATAAGACCTGACAAGCTGAATTGGTGACTAACCAAGTCATCCACCTGGAAGAGGCCCTGCCAAGACTAGCAGGACTCAGCCTTGTGCCCAAAAGAGGGCTGCTGAATGAAGACAGCTGCACTCCTACTGCTGTCTCCAGACTCAGCAGTGTGGTCACAAATCTACTCCCAGGTCTGAAGCAGCAAGCTGGCATACCGCCAGCTGGTGCGCCTTCCCATCAGGAGGGAGAGCCACGACTGTAGTGTGGTAGGACAAATCGAGGGCTACTGCAGACTCATTTAGTGAGCTATCTAGACTGAGAGAATGATACTGCCTAAAAGGAAGGGGGTGAGCCATACCTCTGCCTGAAACACAAAACAGGGTACAAGAACACTAGGGGATGTGGGGGGAAGCAGAGTTGGCATCCTCATGAAAGGACAGTGCCCCTGCACCAGAGACTCTGGTGTATTGATGTTTAAAAAAAGGCTGAAAACCTGGCTCTCTCTCCAGGATTAAGACAACTGGATTTACTTTTACCTTTGACCTGTGCTTGGCACCGGGGCACTCCTTGGAGTAGCTGTGCACATTACAAGTCACTTCATCATCATCATCGAGTTTTATGGTGTATGAAAGTAATTCTGTTTTTATAAAAATAAGCACTGGTTACACAATCAAGTTATTACACTGTTGGTGTCTTTTGAGTGCTGAGCTTGTTGAAATTTCCCACTAACCTCCATGAAAAGCCTTTGACTGCTCACTATCATAACTAATGAGAGTCAAGAGGTGAGGGGGTGTACTTGGCACATTTTGCAGAGCCCCAGTAGGACAGATCCCTGGGCATCCTAGTCAAACAACCATAGCCCCCCATGGCTGTGGTCCAGTAGCTCCTGCATGCCCCGTGGACCCCTGCATGGGTCTGACACAGGTTTTATGCAAAAAGAGGACTAGTCTGAGCATGAATTGCTTGATTCTAGCTATTGACGGTCCCCAAACCACTTTGCTAAGCTTCACTATTATCTATTGTTAATTAGCATCTCCTTCTGAAAGATTAACAAAACTAAAACATTCTATTTAAAACAAGGACCATGGTTAGCGGAACCTTGCAGATACCACATTCCAAAATCTCACACATCCACCAACACAGATAGGGCAAGCGTGAGTTCTTAAAAAAGCTAAGAGTGTTCTTACGAAAACCAAATTTTCTAAATCAGTTATTTTCTCAGATTTTTACTATGAGAACACAGTCTAGCATTTCACCATTTCTATAAAGCCTTCCTAGTTTGAAAATGTTCATGTTCACTGCATGAAAATAAACATGTAATATAAAAGCTAAATAATGAGTAACACCTGTAACATGGTCCTGTATTGCCATCTTGGAAGTTAAGCTGATGTTTTCAAACAACTTGCGGGTTATTACATCCCCAGAACCCCTGGAGACAAGTTATATATTTTTCTTCAAACATATGTTTATTATATTTTTCCAAATACATCGTAAGATATCAATATCATTCCGCTCAGCGCAGTGAGCACCAACATGTCGATAAGACTCAAATGGTGAAGCATTATACATTATCCAATAGGTGCCCAGCCCCGATTCCAAAATAAATGCTAATAGAAGATACAGTGGCTGTCAAGGCGGGGGTGTGGGCAGTCCCCTGTGGCATCAGCCGTACGAAGCACCGTAATTGGGCGCCTCAACGTATGTCTGGAATGACATCTAAACAAATCTTTCCAGCTGAGGGAATCTTGTAAGGCGTATTCGAGTCATTTAAAAACCAACTCCCGAACCAAAGAACCCAAACCCCCCCCTCCCTCCCAAACTGTGGTGGCAGCAAAACCATAGCTAAAATATCAACTGGAGGTAGTGGCAAAGTAATCAATATTGAAAGAGGTGTAATGCGCGGACCTTATTGGGACAGACAGCTGACGGGAGCCCCGGGAAAGGAAGGCAACTAGCGGTCCCCATTTGAATTCAAAGTTCTTATAATTATCTTGAAAGATATCAGCCATTCTTTCCAGGCTAAGAAGCCGCCATAGCCGTGAGTGCCAAAGGGAGATCGCCTGGGCCTCCCTCTGTTTCCAGGCGGCCGCTAAAGTCACCTTAGCCGCTCCTATACACAGCCACATGATGGCTTTGTCCGCACGGGTCTGGTGTTCTAAAGTAGGGTCTCGAAGCCCCAAGAGAACCTCTGCCATAGTGGTTGGAATGGGGTACCCCAGAATATCTTTAATATGGGCTAGTATTTCTGTCCAAAAGGGGCGTATCGTTGGGCAATCCCACCAAATGTGTTGAAAATCACCCAAGAGGCCACAGCCTCTCCAGCAGCGGTCAGAAGTGTTGGGGAAGATCTGTTTAAGCCTAGAAGGGTGGAGATACCAATCCATCATGGTCTTTAGGTGTGCTTCTCGGAGGTCCATGGAGTGATTAAATCTAAAAATGTCGGACCACAAGTGAGACCAATCTCTCTCTGACACATCGCGCTGTAATATCCCCTCCCACATAGCCATGTATCGCGGGCGCGGTGAGGTGGCGGTGGTAAGTAATAAGTTATAGATGAACGATATCACCCCTTTCATTGTGGTGGTCTTGGAGAGGAAGGATTCGAATCTAGTGGGCGGCCGAGTGGCCGCATCCCGAACCTTTGGGGTGAGAGCCCAGTGAAGCAGCTGGGCATGATGGAACCGTTCCGAGTCATCCAAGTCATAGAAACTTTTACAGTTGTCAAAAGTCAAGGGGTCATAGTTGTGAAAGAGGTGTGTCAAGGCAACCCCCCCCTCGCCAAGCATCAAAGGGCCCCTCCTGCATGCCGGGGGGGAAGGCAGAATGAAGTGCAGCGGTGTAAAGGGCGAGGGGAAAGTGGTCCATCTATCATCCCCTGTTACAGAGTCCCACACTCGCAGGGTGGTTCACGTGGGGGTGCTACAGTACACGTTCTTGGTTCTGTCTCGTTTGGGGCGCCAAGCAAGGTCCCATATCGTCCGTCCTGCGACACTACGGTCCATATGTAACCAATGTTTATCTGATTCCGGTTTGGACCACTCAATTAACACTCTCAGTTACGCCGCTTTGTAGTATAAGTGAATGTCGGGGAGTCCCACTCCTCCCTCCGCTCGGGAGCGACACAACAACGAGAACGACAAGCGGGCACGTCCTTTTTGCCATATGAACTGAAGGAGCATAGATTTAATTCGGCGGAAGAAGTCCCTTTCTGGTTCTATCGGTAAGGCTTGGATGCGGCTAAGCCAAGAAAGAAAGAGTGGTTTCCACCTCGTGAGTTCCTCCTGAATTCGTGCGAGACTGGGGGGGAAGTTGGCAGCATGTAACCCTTCCACCCTGGGCGTTAACTGAATTCCTAGGTATTGTATGGATGAGGCTGCCCATTGTAAGGGAGTGAGGGGTTGGAGCCTGTGCACCTCCGCCGGCGGAAGTGTAAGGTTAAGAATATAGGACTTGCCCATATTTATTTTAAAGCCTGCTACCTCTTCAAAGCGCTCCAGTTCCTTTTGTAAATGGGGAAGGGAGTGCTTGGGCTCAGAGAGCGACAAGAGGACATCGTCCGCGAAGAGAGAAACCTTATGGGAATCCCCACTAAAGGGGATGCCATGTATGTCGGGGTTGGCTCTAATAGCCACTGCTAGGGGTTCGATACTCAGGGCAAAAAGGAGGGGCGAGAGGGGGCATCCCTGTCGCGTACCTCTAGAATGCGAAAAGGTGGATGACGAGATGCCATTCACCTGCACCCGGGAGCGAGGTTGAACGTAGTTGGCCCGAAGCATAGTGAGAAATTTAGAGGCGAACCCAAAGCTTGTAAGGGTAGTAAATAAAACGCCCAATCGACCCGGTCGAAAGCCTTTTCGGCATCAAGTCCTACCAATACTGCGGGAATATGTCGTTTGTTAGCTTTTTCTATGAGGTGAACTATGCGACGGGTGTTATCGTGCGTTTGCCGGCCCTTAATAAACCCCGATTGGTCCGGGTGGATGAGGTCCGGCATAAGGTCATTCAAACGTTTAGCCAAAATAGAGGAATAGAGTTTCGCGTCGAGGTTTAGTAGAGCGATGGGGCGGTAGGAGGCGCATAAGTGAGGTGCCTTCCCGTGTTTTGGTATAACTGAGATCACCGCCTCAGATAGTGACCCAGTTGTCTCTCCCTCTGTCGCCATCCTATTAAACAAGCGAGTGAGGTGCGGGATGATATCGGAGGCAAAAGTTTTATAGAAAAGAGCGGTGTAACCGTCTGGGCCCGGGGCCTTGCGGGGCCTAAGTGCGTGTATGGCCGTTCACCTCTTCGGACGTGATGGGAGCAGCAAGAGTTTCATTCCAGTCATGCGAAACCTGGGGGAGGCATAGTGTCCGTAGATACTCACATTGGGCTTCAGAATCTAGTTGGTCCCATGTATATAGCGTCTTATAGAAAGAGCCAAAGAGTTCTGACTTTTCTTCATCCTTGTATGTAGTCTCCCCGCTGGGCCCAAGAATACCTCCTATATATTCCCGTTCTCGTTTTCCCCTGAGCTGCCTAGCTAGATGCCTACCCACCTTGTTCCCCTGGGAGTAAGAGAGGTGTCGGAGCTTGAGAAGCGTGAATTCTGCCCTGTTATTATAAATGGCTCTAAGTTTGCCCCTCAGTGCCGTTAGTTTGCGAAGATTATCTCGAGTGGGGTTTGCTTTATGTGTGCGCTCGACAGAAGCCACTTCAGTTTCCAACGCCTCCCGCTCCATAACTCGCTGTGCATTCAGTGCTGAGTTGAGGGCGATACATTTCCCTCGGATGACCGCTTTAAACGTGTCCCAGTAAGTATATTCCGAGGTGTCTTCAGGCTTATTAAAATCAAAAAAGTCGGTGATGTTTTCTCTCAATTTAGTGCGGGATTCTTTATCGCGCGTGAGAGATGGTGGGAAAAACCAACGAGGAGTGGTGGAGACATTGCCGTGCCAGGCAACGCAAATGGAAAGGAGACTGTGGTCCGACACTGAAAGGGGAAATATCTTGGCCACCTGGAGGGCGCCCAGCAGGGATTGGCTAACAAAGATGTAGTCCAGTCTGGAGTATGTGTGGTGGACGTGGGAGTAAAAAGTGTAGTCACGGGATTGAGGATGGAGTGTTCGCCAAGCGTCTATCAGACCTAGATCGTGAAAGTGTTGTTTAGTGGTGGGGGTAAAGGAGCCCAGGTCAGAGCGGTGTGTGTGAGTACTGTCGAGATCTCTTTGCCAGGTCAGATTAAAATCGCCCAAGATCACTAATGGCCCTTCTCCAAAGTCCAAAATCTTCCCTGCCAGTGTGTTTAAAAATGCTGCCTGCCCCGTATTGGGAGCATACAATGCTACGAAGGTGCATAGTTTGCCCAGCAAGCGACCCTTGACCATAACCCATCAGCCATCTTTATCTGAACGGAAGTCCAGCGGTTGAAATTTAGTGGAGGAATGAAACAGGAGTGCTACTCCCCTATGTTTTGTCAGGGCAGATGCTTTGTATATTAGGGGGTAGCGCTTATGGCGGAGGCGTGAGTCCTCTGATCTAGCCAGGTGTATCTCTTGGAGGGCCACTATATCAAGGTGATGGTCTATAATGTATTTCCACACTTTGTGGCGTTTCTGAGGGGAGTTAAGCCCCTTAACGTTCCAGGAACCGATAGTGATCGTCATTGCACTGAAGTAGAGGAGAACAGCTCAGAGACACCTTCAGCCGACCCAGCCGGATGTGTGAGCGAAACCTCCCCAGGCGTGTCTATCTCCCATGTCAGCGCCTCGCACATGTAGACAGAAATAAACGAAAAAGCCCCCAGTGAATAAAAATGAAAAAGCTGCCACCATCTCCCTCCCTACCCCCCTCAACCCTCAAAAATAACATAACAAACAGTAATAACAAGTGCGGCAAAAAGCCGCTAACTGGTCCCTGATCGCGGGCAACCTGCGCAGCAGGGACTAAGGGGACCAAGAGTCCGAGGACCCCGTCCGCGCCGTCCGAAGGTAAGTCACAGAAAACATCTTAAGCGGTCATGGCGTAGATGTCACATCGGAGCTTTTGCGGGAAAGAAGTAAAGTCTCCATGTGGAGTTAGAGAGGTGGACCATAGCTCTGCATCCCTAAAGAACAGGTAGGGGCCTGGGACCACACCCCAGGACTATGGTGGGTTCCAGGTCGCAGAAAAAAGTCGGGAACAGTTCACCCGTAAAACCACCGGGCCACTCTCAACATTGCTCTAAAGCATACATCACAGTCAGGTGTGGTAAGATTCGGTGTGAGCTTTCGTTAGTAGTGATTCCTCAAGAGGTCGAGAGACATAGCAGTACCTGTCTAGAATATATTCGCTGGCATTTTATCTGCGGCCTCTACGTGTGCCCAAAAGCCATGCCGTCGTCTGTGATGGCCCGCGCCGAGCTTCTCGGGAGCTATCATGATCGGAGCCAATCTCAACCGGCGGGAGACCCAGGAGTTCCAGGCCCTCTCTGAAGTCAGTGATATGATGCTGTTTGTTGTTGAGCTCAAAACTGAGTCCGAACGGGTAGGTCCCACCTGTATCGGATTTTATCATCTCGTAGTTTGGTGGTGATGGGTCGGAACATCTGTCTCCGTGCCAGGGTGGTCGGTGCTAAATCTTGGTAGATCGAGCATGAGTCGCTTTGAAAGGTGGCAGTTCCTTTGGACCTGGCCGCTAGGAGCACTGCCTCTTTAACTTTGTATGAATGAAATTTCGCCAGTATGTCGCGGGGGCGTCTCCTCTCGCCGGGCTGCAGGACTCCCACACGATGGCCCCTTTCCAGCTTTATTGTGAGGGTATGTGGACCCAGTACTTCTGCAAATAGCCCCTCTATGAAGGCCTCAAGATCCGGCCCCTCTGCTCCCTCCGCCAGGTCCCTGACGCGTAGGTTCTCCCTCCGTGCCCTATTCTCGAGATCTTCTGCCTTGAGCTGCGTCTGGTGAAGCTGGTCTTAGAGGGCGCGAACAACCTCACGCAGTTCGGAGGAGAGCTTCTCCTGATCTTGCTGGTGCGCCTCCAAATCGAGCACTCTGGTGCCCACCGAGTCGACATCTTGTTGTAGGGAGGTCAGTCTCCCTGTAAGGTCTGACCTCAGCTGCTCTATGGAGGTTTTAATGTCCTGGGCGAGGTCATTGCACAGCTCAGTTTTGAAATCCTTTAGCGTAGACAGGAGATCTGCCTTTGTAAGGGCCATGTCTGCAGCCTCAGCGTCTCCGTGCAGCGTCAGGCGTTTATCTGATGGGCCAAAGAAGTCCGAAACCTTGTTGGGTGTCTTGTTCGTCCCTCTCTTAGGCGGCATACGGACTGGCCCAGGAGGACCCCCACAACGGCGACGCCTGTGGAAGGAGGCTCGGGAGCCAGGACGCGGGAACCTCCACCTCAAGGGGTTGTCGGCAGACCAGTGGCGCAAGTCGGGGCAACGTTAGCAGGCAGGTGTCGCAACGCCGATCGGACCTCTGCTCGGTGTTCTAGGCGTCTTACGGCATAGTCGGGGCCGCTATGTGGAAGCGCACCCCCCTCGGAGAGCTGAGTAGCAGGGGATCCGGTTACAGCGAAGGTCTCAGCCAGGGGAAGTGCCACAGCTCGTCGTTTCACTCGAGCCCTGCCGCAGTCATCGACCCAAACTCCCAGCTCGTAATCATAGCCCCGCACGGTCTGGAGCGGGCGCCATTTTGGGTATGCAGGTACTAGCAAGGAAAGGGCATCCACGGTGATAAAGGCCTCCGTGGGGCACCCGCCGCTCAGCAGTCAGGGCGAAAAAAAGCAGGAGATGATGATGGACGTTGAGGCGGCACTCGGCAGGGAGCACGGCTGGGGGCCACAGGGACCAAAGACGTGATATGGCATTGCCTCACAGTTTAGGCCCCATTTTAAAGTCAGGCATTGCGGTGTATCGCGGGAGAAGCTGCAATCCGGGCAATTTCCCTGAAGTATTCCCCCTGACCGCGCCTACCGTAAAGCTCACTGTGACAGCGAGAAGCAGACTCGGAGGCAGGGGTTTCTCGCCCCGCTTCGGCCTGAATCTTTCAGCCCAGCCGGGAAGCCGCCATTTTGGGATGCGCCTGCTGGTCTCCCGACAGACCTCACCGGGTCCGCTCCTGTGGCGATGGAGTCGGATAAAGGCTCCCCCTCTGTGCCTCACATCTTTCGCTGTGTATAGAAGTGGTTTGCAGCGTGCGGGATGCGGTAAGACCGCTGCTGTCTGCTCCGGAGCAGTGCGCGGACCGGGAGCCGAGACGGGCTACGTCCGATCGGCCATCTTGCCTGGCCACGCCCCAAGTTATATATTTTTAATATTTTTCTTAAATACTTTACTAGCTCTCTTAAACACATACAACTGCCTTTTCAGCTCACCAACAGCCAGGAATTAGATACTTAGGAAGATACATGGATGAAGGTAATGGTTTCAAAGCAACATCATTCCATTACATTGACAAATGACAGAAGTACCTATTCTGTTTCAAATAAATACAGACAGATATCCATCAGTGTTCAAAACGAATTGCAGTTCTTGAATCAATGATACATCAGAATAATACTTTGATCATGAAGTACAATTGGTCATTCCAGCGTTCCAAGTTCTCACACATTGACTATTTTAAAGCTATTAATAATTGGAGCAGGTTATGCCTACCAGGGTCAGGTGAAAATAAACTTTCAAAAAAGTGAGGCAGCAGTTAACATCATTTGCCTGAGAGCATAATGGTGGACATTACAACAAACTGAATTCACACAGTAATTAACGAAAATTGACAGAAATATCAAGTACAGCGCACTAGCAGTGTACATTTCTTTGCTAAATATATATGATGGAAAAAAAGGACAACAGGCAACAAAAAAATAACAATATCTCTTTTCTCCTCTGAAAACAGATTTAGACCTTCAATAATCCAACATATTATGTTTAGTCTCACTCTACTTGGAGGCTAGTCTGTGTGGTTTACGCTCAGGCCCATTTCTGTACCTCAGAGTCCAGTGGCACTCCTGCTGCCAAATTAGGCCTAAGGTTGCTTGCGTTCCAGTCTAGAGTTGACTTGTTCTGGTAGTTTAGGCTGGAGACTTGCAGGACCAACACTCATTCTCACATTTGCATTCTCTGTCCTTAGAGGCACGGTTGTCAAAAAAATGATGAACAGCAGCGGCTGATATTAATTTAAAATTCCACTCATCCCTCTTGATTTCCTATTAAATTTCCTGCGCACTGCAGTGCATCACATACAAGACACACCCCAGGGAAACAAATGCGGAAGTATTTTCTGCCTTTAACTGGCACCAGCCTAAGCAACCAAATATTCCATAAATGGTTTGAGGCCCAGTCCGATACTATTGATAGAAACTTTATCAAAAATTGCTACAATGTTCTGAGTACTGTAGTGGTCCACGTCATGTGAAGAAATTATCCAAGTTTATACACATATTTAGATCAGTTTTCAATGATAGCAGGATTGATTTGGGAAGTTATATCCTGGTCCAGCTCGTCTGACCTTTTCACATGGATCCTCAGTGAAAAGCAGCACATTAGTCAAACTGATTTAGTGGCCATTCAGGGAATTGTGACACTTAACATTTATATTTAAGAAATTATATAGTAGAGAAAAAAGGAAAATACAACTTTATTTATAACTACTGCAAAAATAATTCTCACATTTTTGCCAAAGTTGTCTAGAAAGTTTTATATTTGTAAACCGCTTTATAGTAATTATAACGTAAGGGCATGGACAGAATTTAAGACTAAGACCCTCATGATGAGTGTCCCTTGAAATCGCAATATGTGTGTTAACCTACGCTACAGCACATAACGGAATTCAGATTTTGCGGCCAACGCCACACACCCGCAATTTTCACCAACGTAAATTCTTATCAGATCAAACCTGCCGAAATTTACCAGGGAAATATTCCCAGAAAATACCCGAACGTGTGAATTTTGGTGCAGTAATTATAGACAGTGGTGTCCAGGTGGTTACTGCCCATCAGCTATGCCCCAGTTACCCATCGATCTATGATTACATTACAAAAATGTATGAATAAAAACTACGTTGAAGGATAGATGCCCAGGGAATATCTTTTGTTTATTATTACTGTGGTGATCTTTTAATGTATTGAGCCTGTTTCAAAGTTCTTATATAATGACACACAACAGGGCATAGGAACAACATGATTTAGCCAGGATCAAACAATAGTGCAAGTAGGATTCACAGGATTACAAGGCAGAACGGCTTGTTTATAGAGTACATAACTTTCCAACGACATCAATTATTTGTGAAAGGCCTAGGAGCCTTGGTGTTGCTTCCACCATGGCTAAAATCCTATACATTTTCCTAATAAGACACTTACCACTAATGTTTAGTTTGATGCTAAGTACTTCCTAGCTATGTTAAAAAAAGGGTAAACTGAGGCTTAGATGTTAAGTCTCCTGTTGCCACGGCCAAAACCTTCCCATCACTGGATCACTTCAAGTGGTGGGTATTGTGTCTGTCCGGCAATAAAATATATACTTTCCTAGTTGCTGTAACACCTAAGTTGCAAGAACATTACAATGACTTATTGTCACTCTCTTTGATGTCCTTCAGGTGCATCTGGAGGCAACATTTGCACGTTATCGGGATTTTGTCCAGTCCCAGCGCCACATACCTTGCCTTTGGGGGCTCGACACAGAGATCTAACATTTCCATGGTCTTCAAAAACAAATTATGATTGTAAATGTGAGCAATTCAGTGAGTTGTGGATGTTAAGCATCTGTGTAACTGACAATAGCAGCATGGCAGTGTCTTTTCTCTTGGAGCCCATGGTTTCCCACAACACTGATGAGTCACTGTGATACTCTCTACTGCCATGCTCTGAGTTAAGGTTTCTGAATCTAGTCTGTAGTTCACAATAGTTATAGAAATGATAACTTAAAGGGAAGATGTATCAATTAGAAATCTTATTGTCTTAAAACCTAATAAGCATAAAATATAAACTTAGATTGTATAAGAAATAAGGAAGAAGGTCTATTAAAAGGCTGAAAAAAAGATTTCTCGCATAATTTAACATTAGTAAAGCAATGGTTAGCTTATGAGTGCAAGCGAAAATGTGACTGCACAGTATGTGGATGTTCATTGCTCTGGGAGGGAAATATTTGGTTATTAAATATGACCAACAACAACAGTTTGAAAACCCAGGTTTTGTCAAAGTATTCCTCATTTTTCTATCTTCTACGAGGTCAATGAAAACAAACCTTGCAATGCTGTATTTGATTAGTTCTGGGTGCAATGGAACATTCATCAAAGAAACACACTGAGAAACGTATATACCTTCCACTGGTAGCATCCAGATGTAACAGCAGTCGAGGCTAACCCATAGCCCTTCCCTCCGCTTCCATGAGTTAATATCTGTCCATTTTCAACCAGACAACATTGGGCTTTCTCAGGGTCAAAAGATACCTCTTGTATAGGCAGATGTTCATCCTCCTCCTCAACTTCTCCCTGCTTCTGTCAAGAATGAATCCACATCAGTTGCTTTCTGATGAAGCGATCTTTGCTAATATTTAACACTGAGACTGTTTTTTTCTTTTGCACAAAAAAAGAACCAGTTCCTTTACCTGAAGCTTCATTTCCTGTTCCTTTTCTCTTATTTGGATCGTGCGCTTTGCCTGAGCTATAGGTGTCTCCCACATGCTGTCTGAGAGCAACGAGAACAATCTTTCAACCACCTACAACATTACAAAAATGTAACAACGTATTACAATGTGTTATATATAATTTTTGCTGATGAACAGTCTAAAAGAAAAAGTTACAGTAAGGGGAAATGACATCTTTTAAAATTGGCTTGTAAACTAACCTGTGCCATTTGGTCATCCTCCACACTGGTGTCAAAGGCAGGCAAGACTGCTTCCAAGACGTGAAGTGATAGCAGCCTTGTCCTCAAGTTTCCGACCAGAGGAACACCTAGGAAAGCACAATACATTAGAACAACCCCACATTATTTCCTGGACACTAATGAAAACAAAAGCAAAGCCAATTAAATAAAGTATGCTAAAAGGCTAATCAGCTTGGCGTGGTTTTCTCTACATGAGCGTACTTACAACATTAAATACAACATCAAATAACCGCCTAGTAACCAACACTATCCCCATGCAATGTTTGCAGTCATATGAGAGGCCGATATTCTGTAAGTTCATGCAACAATCTGAACACTAGGAAAAATATTTTTATGTTAAATAATAATGTAAACTAATGTAATGTTTTTAAAATGTAGAACAAAAGTAAAAAACTACAGCACTATTCACTTAGTTTTAAATTACAATTAAAATTTACAAATATAAATTCAAATAAATATTTTTCTGAAGTTTAAACTAAAATATAAATTCCCACCCAAAGTAAAAAATGTATTATGCATTAATAATATTAAAAGTGATGTATAGAATGAATTGAAAATAGTTAAATTATATTTTAATAGAAATGAACATTACATTAATTTATATATGTAAAAAAGGTTGCTAAATATTTCGTATTTAAATAATAAATATGGTATTTTTAGATGCTTTTAACGTTAAATTATATTTATTTATATTTTTAACAATTTTAAATAATTTAATTTAACATTTTTCCCTATGGGGTTTTATTTCAAGTCTTTACCACCATTATTTTCTATGGGAGGGTGTTGATGTACCAGTGGTTGGCCATGTGATGCTAGGCTTACTCCAGCTCCAAGCTGGAGTAATTTACTACCGTTTTGGGTCCTTTTTTGGCTGCAGTATCTTTAGAAGTAAAGTTTGTGAAAAGAAATGGGCTTACTCTTTTCAGGGTGGGTGCATGTCCTCCCTAAACTACTTCATAATCCTCTCTAAACCCCTTTTTACTCCTTCCAAAAGCCCTCCAATTTATTAATAAGTATGCCTTTCTTTTTTTTCAAACCACTCCTCCTGTTCCCTCACACATTTACTACTAAGTAGTAAACTTTCATGTAGTACTCTTACATGTGTAATGGTCTCCCCATAGAAAAGATGAGAGGTGGAGCTGGAGATGTATACTTGGAGGTTTGTTAATAAAATTTTGTAGTACATTTAGTAGTCCTATTATATGCACTACAAAATGCAGTCTGTCAAAAGGTCTTTGAGTTAACAGTTTTTACGCAACTGTGTTTAACATTAATTCCTGCACCTAAATAAATACACGAGTTAGCAAAAATGCATTGTAAAATTAAACATCAACATATGCTCCAACTTCTTGTTCTTAAAATTACTAGTATACTCACATTTGAAAGCACAAAAATGAGTTATTATAATTTCAACTACTCTTGTTACATTCTATGTCAAACAGCCTGAAAAAAATAAATTTTTACTTACCAATAACAATAGTTTTCTGTTTTAGATTCTTTACATTGAGGAAAACGAAATGTAATGGGTACAATAATGTCAAAAAGTCTCAGCTACTAGCAATTGTTAGGGCTACATTCTTGTTAATATTTTTGTCACCCACTATGCCACTCCAGACAGAGACTAGCTACATGAAAATCAGCACTTCGCCCTGCTCTAAAGAAAGCAGTCCAGTCCGATCTGCAACAGCAGGTCCCCTCTGAATGGGAACACAAAAAACCCCAGACCAACTTAGGCCTTGTCAGTGAAGTACAGTTTGAGTCCTATGGCATAGTCAGCACCGAACCCAAGTCAGAGCATACACATTGCACTTATGAAAACACAAAGGTGATGGGCGGAATGCGTGTAAATGTCTCAGTCACTGGCAAACGCTAAGGCCACATTCCAGTCGATTATTATTCTAAACATTCTGGTGAATAAAACATACCTTAGCTGTCATTTGTGGGTCAGGATCGTAAGTGAGAAAGCCAAACAAAGCGCTTTCCGGAGAGGAGCTCACATTGAACATGTGGTAGAAATCTGAGCCATGGTGGCCACCGTAGACAGAAAATAGAAAAGCAATTCCACCTCATCTCCTGAAGTTTGGGTTGTTTAACATCAGGTGATGTGCTACTTATACAATGGTGTTGGGCCTATAGACATTTTAAACACTTTTATTGCGATTTTAAAATTACTGTGTATTCTCAACCTGATGATGGAGAATGATTAAAGCTCCAATGATGGATAGCCAGTGTTGGGAGAATAATTTTCCATGCTACCGAATGGGATATTCTTAGCCTTAGCAACAGCTTAGCAAGTAACATAAAACAGAAAGAGTGAGAATCTTTGATGAACAACCCTTGCTCAATAAGAAATAGACTGAGAAAACGAGCCCATCTACGAGCCAGTACAAGAACAAGCAAAGCCTCCTGTCCATTAAATTATGGCTGAACCGGAAACAGAAGTCTAATCTGAATGAATGAATTTGTTTGGCTGATAAAACCAATAATATAAACAATTCTAAAATTGAATAAATATATACGTCAATAAGGTATCGCAATGTAATGAAAGATTTTTCATAGAAAAAATATAAATTACAACTACTACAAGACTGACCGCCATAAGAGAATATGAAAACATGTTCATCAAGGGTTGCAGACATTTTTCAAATTATGATAAGAATTTCACACATTTAAAGTCAGCTAATTTGATGAATTTGACAGGGCTGTTGGCTAACTGCATGTCAGACGAATTAAAATAGTACAACACAGCATCATGACGATTCCTACTTCCATGTCTATGTAATGAGCATTTTTTTCATACCTCTAGAAAAGTTGGATAACACAAATATGGCCAGAACCTTCAACCCAGCTGTATCATGTTTCCATGACTGTTGTAATAAAAGAGTTCATAATGCAGACTTTACATTCCTTCTTGATATCAAATGGCATTGTCTCTAATAAACATGGGTAGTAAATACCTGATTCAAAGGATCAAGTTACTTACCCTAGGTGTAAGAGAACAGGCTTTTTGCACACTGACCCCCATTTGTGTGCTCCATTTGGGCTACCAGGTACTGGTTTAATGGCTCTGAAATGCCCAAAACACTGCTAAACAAGGCTCAGTCCATGTGCTTTGGCCCTTAAAATGGTATATGGTTAATTAGGTTGTCCCCTGTTGGCATAGCTCAACTTACAAGTAAATCCATAGTATATGGTACCAGGGATACCTAGGTCCTGTAAGCTGAGGTGTCTCTCGTGGATTGCCGCACTAATTGTGCCACCAAGAGTACAACAAGGTAAAACATGGCTCCCATTCTGCCACTGCAGACTGGTAGAGCAATTTGAAACTGCTAAGTTGATTTTGCCTTTTAAAGTAATGGCAAAGCCCAAACCTCTCTTTTTAGCATATGTAAGTCACCCCTAATGTAGGTCTAACGAGCTCTGAGGCAGGGTGCTGTATATTTAAATGTCAAACATGTACTTTTACATGTTCCAACAATAAAAAACCTAAATTGAAATTTTTCCAGTGGAAAGGCTAGAAGCCCATTTGGAAAGTACAGAGTTAAAGGCTGACACTTCAGCCCTGCTATCTTCTCAATGGGACTACTAAAGTTGGTATTGTAAGATATCAAAAGAATCAGTACATGAAATCAGATTTCATGGTAAAATCAAATGTAATGTCACTCTTGGGCTAAGTGCAACTTTAGAAGTTGCCACTTCAGTTGGTCAAAGATTCCAGTGCCTGTTTACAGTTGTACACAGGTCTGTCCCAAGGACAGTTTCTGCTCTCCCCGGGAGACATGCAAACGGCTCCCAGGAAAGGTAAGAGTAGAAACCTCCATGGGAGAGAGGTGTTACCTCTTTCTCGCAGGAAGCAACACAGGTTTTGGCCCAAAAGGTGAGCTTCAAAGGTGATGCTGCCTTTGAAGAGCAAATGGGTAACAGTTGGGAGAGGAGCTGCCCTATTGTTGAGGTAGATAGGCTGGCACTCGGGAAGGAGAGGGGAAACCAGTTGTCAAATCCTTTTTTCAGGAGCGTGTAGCCCCCTTGGTAGCCACAACTTTCGAATGGGCTAGGAAGCGCCACACGGCAAGAGAGGGGTCCTGCCATATTGGAAGTGGGTAGAATGCTGCATCCTGGTATGGCCAGATGCCACACTTCGCAGGAAGTGGTCATCAGGAAGGAGTGAACCTAATAGGCCATTGGCTACTGTCAGCATCCACCCTGAGGGCGTAAAAAGGGCACGCTTGAACCCTGAACTTAGATCTCGGCGGACTGGAAAGAAGGACCGAAGGCTTACCCTGTTCCACGAGAAACCAAAGAGAAACGATACTCGCATGGACTGTACCTGCTGATCCTGGTGACTAGCAAAAGAGACGGACTGTGACTGCTGTGTCTTGCTCGTGGAGAAGTCATCTCTAGAGCCCAGCCAAAGCAAGATACTCCAAGGGTCAGCTGGCTGACCTCCTGTCCACAACATAGGGCCACAGCAGCTGTAGAAGCCTGTTGGGATGAGTTGGTAACCCGAATTTTCAAGCCACCATTCCTTGTTGCTGAAGGAAGAAAACAACTTCTTCCCAAATGCATCCAACCTCTTGGATTCCCTGTCAGAAGGGAACGTGCCCTGGGAAGTAGAGGCCTGCACCACCAAACTCTCTGGGGTGGGGTGTTGGCCTCTCTCTATGGCTCCTGTACAACATCTGAGCAGCTTTCAAGAGAACGATGTGCATTAAAAGGACAAATGATCCTCCGATAGCCCGCCCTATGTAATGGAAGATGCGGAATGACAAAGAAATGACAAGGCATTGCCCGGTCTGACTATCTGCAGGATCCATTGGTCGAATGTTACTGCCTGCCTCCCATTGAGAAAATAACTTATTTTGCCCCCTGGCAGGGTGGGCGAATGCTGCCAAGGGCAAACCTAAGATAAGAAGCCTGGAGGCTGATGCTGGAGGAGCAGTGGACTTGGAGTTTGTTTGTCCCTATGGCCCTGGACATTGTCTACGAGATCCCCTACCCTGACCCTGTCAGGGTGATGGTCCTTGATGATGCTTGTAGGCAAAACCCCTACAGAGGTCTCGAAAGTTGGAATTAATCGGGGGCAGGTGTTTTGGGACTGAGCTCGAACTTAGCTTTGGTCGAGAGTGAGTTAGCTTGGAGTCAGATAGCACTATGAGATCGGTGTCCTCGTCCTGCGTCTGTGAGGCAAAAACCGGCATGGATCTTGGTGCCTGTCATGGAGTCTGCTTTAGAGTTGGAAGTAAACCCAAAGCTGGTTCAAGAGGCACAGACCTGCTGGAGGTAACCTGACTGAAGGCCTCCCGAGATCTATATGGCCCGAAGGTGTACCAGAGGGAACCAGTACGACCTGTTGTGGAACGGGCTTGACCAGGTCAGGGCCATTGACTTCGAGCGGGAGAGGCCTCTACGTGACTTCCTGTGGTGTTCGGAGATGTAGAAATTAACTTTGCAGTCCTGGATCGCCTTCAGGTGCACACTTCTTGATTTAGAGTCGTGGCACAACCCCAAACACCTGAGTCACAGCTCATGGGGGATCTGTCACAGACATTTGTTTGTGAAAGCCCCTAAAAGGTATAGGAGGGTAGTTCTACGAGGGTACATGTTCCTTTGCACACTGGTAATAAATGAGACAAAAGGGCATGTCGAAGGATGAAATAAAGTAGGAACTTAAAGAAAGAACGTCAGTGTGATGGGGGTGGGACGTATATGCAGGTCCTTTCGTGGTAGAGCAGAGTAAAAGCAGAGCTGCAAGACTCCACCTGCTGACAGTCCGGAGCTAGAATCAAAAATCTTTCGGATCCAGTCTGGTGAGAGGAATCTGCAGTTAGAAGTATCCATCATAATGACTCACACAGAAAGGTGATGCCACTTTTGAGAAGAAAAAAAAAAAAAGGAATCATGTCCTCCGAGTACCATTTTGTCATAAAATAAGGCATACGGGGGTTGAACTGAAAAGGCCTGAAACTCACTCATGTGAGAAGCAGAAGGGATTCCATGAGAGAAAAAATGTACTTACCTACGGTAACGACCTTTTTGGTGGATAATCCATGTACCTGCAGATTACTCACTTTTTGAAAATTCCAGGAATCATACTGAATACTGAAAATTTTCAAGAGCTGTCAACGCCGGTAGGGGGCACAGGCTTCCAATGGAGGCTGCTTAAAATCCGAAGCGGTGGGGCGGGACAGAGGCGGAGGGGAGAGGGGGAATACAAAAATAAGCACAGATAAAATAAATATAAAACTTACCTGCCGCTGCGGTCAACGCATTGCTCCTCTCTCAATCCTCGACTCAATGGCTGGCGCACACTGCGGAAGCTCCCAGATGCCAATCCTGACGCTGCTTTTATGCTGGGAATACTATTCCCAACATGAAAGAAGCACTGGGATTGGTCTGAACAGCCTGGTTTGCCTCTCAGACAGCGCCTGGGAGCCTGTGGCTTTTCTCCACCTGGCTGTACAACACAGCCAGGTGGAGAAATGCTAAGTGTGCATGACAGCTTGGTCGGCCTAAGACAGCCAGCCAAACCGTCATGCGCTCTTAGTAGTGCCCATCACCCCTCCTTCCCACTGCTCTTGCTCACAGAGCGCATGGCCCTCCCTGTGACACGACTTGCTCGCAGCCTGCAGGCAAGAAGAATAATAAAATGATAATAAAATTGGTTTAATATCATTGTATTTTTCACATATTTAACTCTGCTGCCACCTAGTGGGGTGATGCTCCTCTGCCATAACGGTGGAGCTGACTCTGCCGGCTTCGCTTCAACACCAGACATGGAATCCTTGTGATGTCACTGGAGCTATAAAGTGCCCCTATAGGCATCCCAACATCGGTTTCCCATGCATTTTTTACACGCCTTCGAGGCAGACCAATGAAAATGACATTAAAAAGATAGGTGCTGTTCAAATTACTGGAATTGGGAACTCTATAACAAGACAGACTTAGTAACGAGCCATGTAACGGGGAGGTGGGTGGCTCCATGAGTAATCTGCAGGTAGAGAGAGTATCCACCAAAAGATAGCTTCCAAAGGCAAGTAAACTTTTGCCAGCAGACTCCTCACCATTTGAATAGATTCCCTAAGCAGTATTCAACCAGGAGGAGGGTGTTTGGCTGCTTATACTAAAAAGCCTTGAAAAACTGAATGTGCAAAGTGATCTTCCCTTTGCACCTCCGAATCCGAGCAGTAATACTTGGAGGCAAGCCCAAGTTGCCGTCTTGCAAATTTCTGCCACTGTTACTAGGCAGTTTAAAGAGGGACTGCTGATGAGAAAGACTTGTTGATCTACTCACACAGCATGTCAGACAGATGGGCCTGGAGGGGAAACAGCCTTTACAATGTGGGAATTAGCACGCAGTGACTTTACCACACAACATTTATCATGCAAATATTTACCACGCATATGGCTTTACCACGCATGCCTTTACCACGCATGTTAAGTCTATTTAAGGTAAGTATATATATATATATATATATATATATATATATATATATATCTATACACACACATTTAAGGGTGGGTAGGGGTATTAGGTGGTAAGGGGATTTTTAGGGTTTAGGGGTGGGTAGGGTAATTGGGTGGTAAGGGGACTTTTAGGGTTTAGGGGTGGGTAAGTGTATTGGGTAGTACAGGTATTTTTAGGGTTTGGAATGGGTAAGGGAATTGGGTGGTAAAGGTATTTTTTGCGGTTTAGGGGTGGGTAAGGGCATGGGGGTAAGAATAAATTTAGGGTTTAGGAGTGGGTAAGGATATTGGGTGGTAAGGGTGTTTTTATGGTTCATGGGTGGGTAGGGGTATTGGGTGGTAAGGGTGATTTTAGGGATTAGGCGCGGGTAAGGAAATTGGGTGGTAAGGGTGTTTTTAGGGTTTAGGGGTGGATAGGGATAAAGGCCAGTAAAGGTATTTTAGGTTGTTCTTTGAGTGTTCAGGGGCACAGGGGTGTTAAGATATTTTAGGGGTATGTTGGGATAAAGGGTGGGAGGGGTACTTTTGGGTTTTGGGGTGGGTAGGGACATAGGTTGACAAAGGGAATTAAAAAAATATATATCACTTACCTTATAATAAGATTAAAATGTATAGAAATATGTGTGTGTTACTTACCTGTGTGGTAAAAGCATATGTGTGGTAAAAGGCATATGCGTGGTAAAAGGCATAAGCGTGGTAAAAGGCATAAGCGTGATAACTGCCAGCATTCGAATGTCATACAATCGTCTGAAGAGGGTCGCATGAGTTGTTCAAACATCTACATTTTTAAATTAAAGTCATACAGAAAAGGAATCTCAACAGAATCTTATTGAGCATACATTTCAGACATCTTCTGATCCTTTGCAGCAATCTCATGGCAAGAACAGAGCCCTGGGTTTATGTAGTGTGCAGTATTTATTGAAATAAGTAGTGCTGACATGTTTGCAATCTTTCACCATAGGTCACAAAAGCATTCAACCTTAAAACTATGTACTCTTGACGTATTCAGAAACACTATAAGCCAATTAGATTCATGAAGTATTACCAAGGACAGAACAACACAAACACCCCAGTGAAAAAAATATTTGCAGCAGGCGGAAGGTATGTTTGTGCACCTGATTATTTCCTTTGAGCTACAAACATAGCGCATATCATGGGAAAATGGTATTTCCATCAATTGTGTGCATGTTTTTAGCCCATTATTCACAATCAACAACATACCGGCTCACAAGCACTATGCTGTCAAAGCTAAATGCTTATGGTCGGACATCCAGGTACCATCAAGATAAGACTGAAGTAAATGTATGGGAACTTATGAATTTCGCAAGCAAACTCAAAATAATTCAGCCCGACCAACACATGCTTGCCAAAAGAATATGGTTCAACTAGGTCATCTGTGAAAAGAGGGTCAGAATGGTTGGCAAAGATTACTGTTCAAGTGGTAGCTTCAGGGTCTCAATCCTTAAAATCTCGACTTTCAGACCAGTTAACTCAAACTTTACTTTATACATCTGTTCCACTTTAAATTTAACTCGTCTCCTGTGGTTTGAAACTGTATCACTGCCCCAGATAGCTTGGTGCTTCCTACTTCTGAATCTACTTGCCTTCACTGAAGGGCCAATACAAATGGCAAAAGGGAGTCCAGAAAACACGGATCAGCCTGTGTTTGAAGCCAGAATTGTCAGGGGCAGGATACCTTTTGGCAGGAGACTTCTTTCTCTGTAGTGCCTGACAATCCAGTAAAGACCCAATAAGGAAGCCTTAAACCACAGTTTCTTACTCTAAGTTGCAATAGTCATTTTCACAAGCAATTTCCATAAACACAACTTAATTGTTTTCTACAATCCAATTCATGGTTTTACTGTTTTTAAGTTTGAAGTACAATAGCACGTTCCATGAGGCTCAGACTCATGTTTGCACTTCTAAACAGTTATGTTACACTTCTCTCAGATCTATGAAGCCAATCTGGCAATATGGGGGCCAAAATGCAATTTTCCCATGCAATTTCCATAGGAAACAATGTTACAGAGAAAACGGCAGGAACAGAATTAGACCAAATTTAACAGAGTAAGATCTTTACCCAGAAGGCGTGTTTTTTTGTGACTTGGTTTAAATTTATTCAGCCATTTTGGAGAAATTAAGGTTAAAAATAGAAATATCTGGGCGGTTGGTCACTGCTAAACCAGAAATTTTAAAAACTTACGTATTTTGACAGGTTGCAAGGGCATTTTTTTCTGTCATCCAGTTCGGTATTGAACAATCTTACTGGCTGGCTGCAACATGGAAAAAAAGTTGCGGCCACCATTACAGGACACAGGGACTCTGTCTCCGTATCCTGAAACTTAAAAAAAAATAAAAAAGTGGTAGGTGGAAGGGTAGCCTCTAATGGACCCCCAGGCTCTAATGAACTTGAGAATGTGTGCATCTGAGCTTGCACCTGGCCCACTGAGATTATGAATAAAAAGTTACTTACCTTCAATAGCGCTCGTTCAGGTGGATACTCTATATTCCAGCCTTTCCTCCCCAACGGTAATGCTTTGCAAAAGTGTGGCAGGAAGACCACAACGCGGTATTGCCGATGTCTGTAACTGGCCCCCACTAGAGACAGAGCAGAAGCAGAAGATTTTGCTCTGGTCAAGTGAGCTTATATACCTTCTGGTCGATCTGTGTGTGCTAAGTCATAGCACATCTTGATCTTATGTAATGCAGATTTGTACAGCGTACTCTCACCTGGAAGGGTATCCTGGCACTGAGCAGGTGTGAGCCTAGCCAAGCCTAGGGCCTCGTGGAGCTACTCGAAATGACAGGTCTTCATCTTCTAGTGGAATTCAAGAATTGTGGAGAAGGCTTTTATGTGTAGTAGCAAGTCGTTCCAAGCTTTAGAAGCGATGTAGTAGAAGGCTCGATTGCCGGATCTGCTTTTTAGTATGCATGGGATGTGTGCAAGTTGGATCTGGACGAGTGGAGGTTACTGGAAGGTTTGTGAAAGCAGAAGCGATTTTTGAGGTTTGCTGGACTAGTGTAATGTAGTGCCTTCAAAGTGTGGGTGAGGAGTTTGAGCTCAAATGTGTATGGGGAGCGAGTGGAGCTTCTTCAGGTGTGGTGATGCGAGCGCAGTGTGGCAGGTTGGGAATAATTCGGGCTGCCGAGTTCTAAAAGGTCTGAATTCTTGTGGTGAGTTTTTTGCTGATCCCAGCACAGAGAGTGTTCCCATAGTTCAGCTTGCATGTGACCAGGGAGCGGGTGACAGTTTTCCGGATACTGATTGGGAGCCATTTGGCAATCTTCCTCAGCCTCTTCAGGATATGGAAGCATGAGGCAGTAACAGGGTTGACTCAGGCGGTCAAGTCAAGCCTGCTGTCCATGACGATTCTGAGGTTCTTGGTGTGGGTGGTGAGGGTGGGTGTCAGTCCTAGCTCTGTTGGCCACCAGGTGGAGTCCCAAAGTGAAGTACTCTTCTCAAAGATCACGATTTCTGTCTTGTCAGTGTTTAGCTTTAGACAGCTGGTCTTCATCCATTAGTCAATTTCAGTCATGCAGGCACTGAACTTGACCCAGGTCAGGGGCATCTCGTCCATGAGGGAGAGAATGAGGTGCATGTCATCAGCGTAGGCGTGGACGTTAAAGGTGTGAGCGCGGATGATGCTGGTACAGGGATCATGTAGGCGTTGAGGAGGTTCGGGTTTAGTAGAGAGGACTCCACAAATGAGGTGTACGGTGCCAGGCAGGCAGATGAGTATGGGGTGGGAGACCATGTCAAATGCTGCGAAGAGGGTCAGCTGGAAGAGGGCCACCATGTCTTCTCTGTACAGAGCCATGTGGATGTCATCTATGGCGGAGATGAGGGCCCTTTCCGTGATGTGGCTCGGTTTGAAACCATACTGAGTGGTGTGGAGGAGTTGGTGGTTGTTGAGGTATTCGGTAAGGCATCGTTTGGTGAAGGAAATAGCCTGGAATGGTAGGAAGGAGATTGACTTGTAGTTGGCGAGAGTTGACGGGTCTGCAGAGGGTTTCTTCAACAGCGGTAGTACAGTCGTGTGTTTCCAAGCATCTGGGAAGGCGGTAAATGCACAGGATTATCCATCTTCACATGGTCCTCTTATGCATTGCCTAGCCTTTCATCTTCCCCACAGAGCCAATGAAACTCTGGTCGTGCAGTTACGTGTCCTTTCCACATAAAAACTGACTGCTCTCTTTGGATCAAGCCTGTGCAGTCTTTCTTCTTCTTTTGTTGGATGTGGTTGACGGAAAAAGACTGGTAGGAGAATGGATTGTCCTAGGTGGAAGGGGGAAACCACTTTCGACAAGAAGACAGCCCTGTTTCTTAGCACAAACTTGTTGGGGAAAAAGAGGTCAATGGGGGCTTTACACTTAATGCTTGTAACTGACGTACATGCCTAGCTGATGTAAAAGCAATTAAAAACACTGTTTTGAAAGTAGGGAGCTGCAACCGACAACTCTATAACGGTTCAAAAGGAGATTACAATAAAAATGTAAGAACAACGTTGAGATCCCATTGAGGAATTCTGAAAAGAGTTGGGGGAAGCTTGTTTGCAAGCTCCTATAAGAACCACATAACTATGGGTGACATGAAAAGAGACAACTGATCAGGTAAACAGAGGAAGAAAGCAGAGGAAGGAAGACAAAGTGGCCAGCGATAGGGCGAAATGTGGGATATCTAAGTGCAGTGCCTACAGGCACATAAAATGACAACCACCACTTCCGAAGTTAAGGAAAAGGAATTCAGGTTGCCCTGCTCAAGCTCTAGGCAAGAAGGTGGGTGCTGTAGATGAAGGGGTGCAGAACTTGCCCTGCGATTGCGAAAAGGGGGCCTACCCTATGAGGGAGATGGAGCAGGGAGCACAGGAATAGATGCATCCCTTCTGCACATCACACCCTTCGTGGCCAGTCCACGCTATCAGAAATATTTGGGCCCAGTTGAGGCAAATCTTCTTCAAGACCAGAGGAATCAAGGGTATGAGAGGAAACTAATAATGAATTGGCAAGTTCCATTTCAAGCAAAACGCGCCTCCCAAAGCTCACTGCAGCAGATACTGGAGGGCACAGATTTTCAAGCGGTGGGTGTCCTCGTGAGTGGCAAAGAGATCCACTGGGGGAGGGGCCCACAGGCTGACAGTGTGATGGACCACCTCTGGATGTAAATGGCAATTGTGTTCGCAAGATGACATCAGCTGAAACTGTCAGTTCCCACCCTGAGAACACCACCAAGGTGATTGGCCACTAGCCAAATCCATTGAGATTCTCGGCAGAGAAGGTGCGACCCTACTCCGCCCTGCTTGTTGATGTACCAAATCACAGTTGTATTTTCTGTCAAGGTTTGGACAGACTGGCTGAGAAGGGATGAGAGGAAGGCATTGGCAGCTTGCCGGATTGCCCATAACCTGAGGCCGCTGATCTCCAGTTCCTCCAGATCAGCACCCACCTTAGGGTAGAGACATCCGTGATGACTGTTGTCACTGCCTATGGGGGGGGGGGGGGGTAGAATGGCTTCCCTTGAGTGAGATTGCCGTCCACACCTCACCACTGCAAATCTGTTCCCTGTAGATCTTCAAAGAGCTCTAAAAAAAAACACCGTATTGGAACCATTGTCTGCAGAGGCACCATCGGAGGACCCTCATTTGCTAGCATGTGTGTGTGACCAACTGAATGGACGAAGTTAGCAGATGTACCAGGCATAAGACCATCAGGACTGGAATCGCACTGTGCTCCATTTTGAAACATGGAAATCATGCCTTGAACCCTCTATGACGGAGGAAAGGCTTGAGCCAATGATGTGTCTGGTACTGCCCCTCTGAACTGGATGCACTGAGCTGGCTCCAGGTGGGATTTGGGCTGGTTTATGGAACAGCCCAGAAACGTGGCTGTCGTCTTCAGGTGGCATGACAGCATCTCTGGGAAGCTGGCTTTCACAAGGCAGTCATCCAAGTATGGAAATATTGCAATCCGTGATCTTCTGAGATGGGCTGCTACCACCGCCATCCCCTTTGTGAAGAATTGTGGTGCCCAAGTTAAAGCAAACGAAGAACCGCAAACTAGTAGTAGGCGGATCCTGCCATAAAGTAAAGATTCTTCCTGTGCGTTAACAGAAATTAAATATGGAACTGTGCATCCTGCGGATAGACAGAAACCATCCAGTTTTCTGCATCCATTGTGAGCAGGACCTAAGCTAGGGACAGTATTTTTTACTTTTTATTTTTTTGATGAATTGTTCAGAATCCTGGGGTCTAGGATCTGACGGAGACCGCCATTCTTTTTTGGGTACCATAAAGTACCAGGTGTAGCACTCGTGGCCCCAATCTTGCTCGGGCACTATCTCTATTGCGCGTTTATGTAGTTACGCTTCCACCTCCAGTACAAGGAGTAGCAAGTGGTCCAGTGGTAGTAAGAAAGGGGGAGAGAAAAGGCTGGAGGAATCTGTTGAATGTGTAGGGCACACCCTCTACCCACAATCTGCAACACCCACAGGTCTATGGTAATGACCCTACAGGCCTGTGGAAATGAGGAAACCCATCCTACAACTGGTTCCCTGTGATCAGCCAAGTGGGGACTAGGGCTGCTTCCCTGCAGTGGCAAGGAGGAAGAAGAGTGGTGAAGAAGTGGTAGTGCACGTGTTCTTCCTTTGCAGTGGCCTCTATACTGTTTGTACAACAGGTTTGTCTGCTGATGTTATTGCTGCGAGGATTGTTTCTGATGACATCAAAAGTAAAAGCATTGAGAAAATCCACAACATCTCCTTAAGTGACGATAGTCTCTCTGTTACGTTTGGAGGACATTGTGGTGGCTTTACTTTCTTTTAATCTTTCTAAGGCTGAGTCGGCCTTTGCCCCAAAGAGATGGGAACCATCTAAGTGGAGGTCCATAAGGGTCATTTGGACGTCTTGCAAGAAGTCAGAGTTGTTCAGCCATGCATGACGACATGATGGGAAGGGACCTCAGGTGGAGTTAACACAGGAGGAGATTCGATCTCTAGGATTTGCTTTAATAGAGCGGAACAAAGGGAACCGAGGTCAACACATATATAGGGGTGTTTATGGCTCCAGTGATGTCACGAAGATGCTACTTCCGGAGCCGAAGCTGAGCCAGCACCTCCTACTGGCATGGAGCACTAGTGAAAAGTTTCCTAATTCAGTCTGACAAACCAGTTACTTAACTTCAGTAAAGCTCCTTCTGGCTATCTAACCGCAGATTCCGCACCTTTTGAATATTCCACCAGGCATCAGACTGTATCCGGAAACATTTGACAAGCACCTCTGCGCACAAGTAGGTGGTGCTGTGCTCAATATAGACACCACTCCCGCGCGGTGACGTCAGTTGCTTTCGAGGTTCTCCGTGCGAGTTTGTCCCAACGACAGGTATATACAGTTTTTGTCGAGGGATGACTACATGCCAAGATGGCATCAACCCCCTCAAAAGGTCAAAAGTGTTCCTCTGTTGCCACTCAATCTCTAAACATGAAGAGGTCCTGGTGTAAGACCCTCCCTTGTAGCTGCAACAGAAGATCCTTGGAAGGGCAGCCTGATTGGAGGTCAGATGCTAATGCCCAGAAGCTCTAGATACCATACTGTCCATGCCTAATACAGGGCCACTAGGATGACTTGGGCCCTGTCCTTTGTGATTATCTTCTGAATGCAGAGCAGGAGAGGTATCAGCTAGAAGATATACAGGATTCTAAAATCCCACCATAGGCAGGACCATCTTCGTGACAGAGAAAGATGCCTTGGAAACTGCTGATATTGTGCTTTCTCGGTGGTGGCGAAAAGCTCGAGCCAAGGTGCTACTCATTCGTGAAAGAGACCAAACGCCACCTCCAGGTTTAACAGTCACTCGTGCTCTTTAAATATCCCGCCAGATTGCTCACCACCAGGAAGACTCTTTGATGGTCCAGGCATTTCCAAAGGCACACAACCTCCTGACATAGAATATGCAACCCCTCCACGTCCTGGTTGTTGCAATACCACATGGCAGTGGTGTTGTCTGTTGAGCACCTGCACCAGCCTTACCTTGATGGAGGGCAGGAAGGCTTTCAACGCCAAGCAGATGGCTATCAGATCCAGGAGGTTCATGTGGTCGCGAGGCCTTCACAGGAGACCACAGGCTTCTGATCTCCACTGCTCTCAGATGGCCACCCCAACCCACAAGAGATGTATCGGTCACCACTGTCAGCTCTAGGTAGGGTAGGGATAGGGGAATTGCAGTCGAGCAACAACCACTGCAGGTCTTTTGCAGTTTCCTTCGAGATCTGAACACAGTCAGAAAGATCCACTTGATGTTAGACCCACTGAGACTTCAGATCCCATTGCAGAGCCCGCATATGACACTTGGCATGCTTGACCAGCAGGATGGCAGGAAGCCATCAGTCCCAGCAGCCTCAGAGCCGACCTCACTGAGATACAGGACAGAGGCTGAAAGGTCAGGCTCATAGCCCGAATGTCCTGGACTCGCCTTTATGGGAGACAAACACAGAACCAGACCGCATCCAGAATGGCTGCAATGAAAGGGAGCGTCTGAGAAGGAGTCGGACACTGATTTTGGCACATTGATAGTGAACCCCAAGGGTGTTAGGAGGTTTGGTGCAGTCTGGATGTGTGGGACGACTGCCTGGGGCAAGCCTGTCTTCAGCAGCTAGTCATCAAGGTAAGGAAAGATTGGGACCCTTAACTTCTGAAGATATCCTGTCACAACCGCCATCACGTTTGTGAACACTCAAGTGACGCTTTTGAAATCTATGAATAAAAGGACTTGCAGTTCCTGTCGTAAGACAGACAGATTATCCTCTGTAAGTCATTATGGGGATGGTGCAAGGTGCAACAGGGCGGCCAGGGTCTAAAATGTTTATATATGGCATCACCTGCCCTTGCAATAAGTTGGACATCAGCCAGACAAGTCAAGAGATTAGCAAACAAATTAGTCAGCACACGTCCCAGATAAGATGGAATGTAACTAACAGCCCCACTGGTTAAGCATTTCTAGGACCCTCACATAAAGAACAGGATGTCAAATGGTCAGTAATCTATGTCATACATATAGACTATAGGAGTGGTGACGCTGAAAGACTTTTGCAAAAAAAAAAAGTAAGCAATACTGATTCCAAAATATGACTAAATACACTCAGGCCTCAATGAACTTCCAGAAATACAGAGGATATAAAGATGTGACTTAGAATCCCTTGAACGGAGTCTTGCTACCTTGCTTTTGGTTCGGCTGCCTACAGATAACTAATACTCTATTTTGGAGATGAACACTGATGAAGGTTCATCCCCTTTATGTACAAGTCCTCAAGTTCTGTCACACTTCAGTTACCCCAAATGTGTTCCCCTTCTCTCCACTACTGATTTCTCAAGAAGTGCTTGGTTCCAAGGACCCACTTTCGGAAACTGCAAATTGCTCACTGATAGTGATTTCCTTCTTACACTAGAGCTCCCATTAGCATCTTTCGACTACACTGCCCAGGAGCCCACAGTGCACGTCCAGTGCTTCTTTTTTCGCTGGATTTCCAGGCCTTGAGAAAACCGCTTTGAAATTCATCAAATGCCCTGTGGAGATTATCACATCCTGAGAGACATTACTGTAAGCACCAGAGTACCAGGTTCTGGTGTCACTAAGAGAATAACTTCCGTGATTAAGCAGCTTATGCCGAATCAGGTGAGCACCCAATACGGTTATCTATTGGGGCTTGTTTATCAATTATTGCATATGACTGACATATTCTATCATTGCATTTGGGCATTTCAGACATTTTTTTGCGAAGAGCAGTGTATATGAGATATTTTGCTAACTTCCCATGTAATTCAATCTGTCCTGACATTTCGGGTGGTTTTGGTTGTGTTCAGAGTGCATTTCAATTTGGAGAGGAGATGAGCCTATTGCTACGTCTCACTTTTGCAACCTTCTTTTCCAATATTATGAACACCATTTGCTAAGCATATTTAACAGCACACTTGCAGCTTTTTCCAGAATTACAAAGCAACATCACAGCTACACTGTCCGTATGTCTTCCTTTATCTGACTCTCACACAACTTAGGCAGAATGTAACACCTTCCTAGTCTTCCTTAACTAAACCACCCTCCCTTGTCACCTAGCATTCCGTTAGATGATCAAAGTCCTCCACCTATACTCGAGAGCCCACTTTCTCTATAAAATAATTTTACCTCAGACACTACAATTATTTTTTAAATATATCTTATAAACTCCCTGCAGAGCTCACATACCAGCCTACGTCCTAAAGAGACCTCTACAGGCCAACAAGTCAAAATTTGTTGATACCCAGAGGAGCAAGGGCATCAGAAAAAAAATAAACTTACATATCTTTCTACAAGGGGCATTCCTTTTAAAATTACGGTGCCTCTTGCACTAATTCCATCTGTCCCATAGCCAGAGAACATTGAAAGTGGGGCATACATACAATGTTGATTTTTTTTTCCCCCACATGAATTGTTCTTGAAATAATTGGCTGGTTATTCTGAACTTTACCCAACACCACCCTGTTTTCTATATACATATATGCACACATGTTCACTTAGGTGTTATGCATTCACTGCTGGTGGAAGTTTGCCCAACCAAGCTCTTGGGAAATGGGTGCTGGGTCTGAAAAACAGCATTGCCAGAGGCAGGGCGATGGCGCAGCGCAATCTGGAGATTCACTCAGGGATCGGAGTAACGTTTGGCCCAGGCCTCTATTTTACTTATTTACTTATTTGCTATATTTATAAATCGCACCAATCATCCCCTGAAGGATATCCCAGTGCTGGATCAAAAAATACAGGAATCCATATACCAATAATCGTTAAAGGGGAAATAGCGAAGTATTCAACCTCTTCTGAAACATGAAGAGGTCAGAGGTAAGTTGAAGATTTAGAGACAAAGAGTTCCAGTGAATGGCAGCTAGATGGTGGAAGAAGCGTCCACCCATTTTGGCCGTATTGATTCACTTAACCCTAACCAAAGCTAGGTTTGCAGAACAGAGTATTCGAGTTAGCTTATAAAAAGTGACTGAGTCACTTGTGTTGTACACACAGTGGCAATAAAGGAGACACACACTCTAATAAATCTGTGACCAATTTATAAAAATTATACTTGGTTATATTTATTTTGCAGAACCACAGAACTTTGCCAGTTTCATAAATGGACAGTGCAGTTTTCAGACTTTACAGTGTTAACCAATGGGAGGATGAAAACATTCAGCATACATAGGGAAAACATCGACTTACAAGACCAGTCTTCAGAAGTTAAGATCAGTACTGGGCAAGGTTCAGTTCAGCACCAACAGTGCACCACCAGCAGCACAGGGACGGCCGGGTGCAAGGTGCAAGTTCGAGGTTGGGTGCCCAATACAAATCAATGGGGATTGTGGCAATCAGGCAGAGGCTGCTTACAGGGAAGTAGCAGCTGCTTGGAGGGCCAGTCTATGGGGGTTGAAGCAAGCACCGGACGGGGCCCAAAGCAGCACCAACACTACACCACCAGCATCACAGGGTCAGCCAGGTGCAGGATGCCAACACAGCGTTGGGGGCCAATGCAAAGCAATGGAGATAGGAAACCAACAGCTGCAGATATAAGTTGTGATGCTCGGGACGTAGAGACTCCTTTTGTCCTCTTCACCAAGGTCCAGGCCAGACGGGTGCAGGGGTGGCTTTTGGTGTCTGAAACGGCTTACCGGAGCATGTCGTAGTAGAGGGGATCTCCATGCAGAGGCTACAGGCGAAGTCCAGGAGTCCAGGAGAGGTCAGCTCACGGTGAACTCAGGCTCTTGAGCGCTGGGGAAATCTTGCTGGAACCGAAGGGCGACTTGGACCGAAGGTGAAAAGGCAGAATTTGCATTTCTTCAGGTAGCAGAGTCTTTACTTTGAAGATGGTTGCTTTGTGAACAGGTCCGCTGTTCTTGAGAGATCTTGGTCTTTATCGAAGGCAGGCAGTACTCCCAAGGTTCCGGAGGTCGCTGGGCTGCAGGATGAGTCGTGATTGTAGAGGGCTGCAGACAGGCCGGTTAGACTGGGGCCAAGTCAGTAGTTCTCTGCAGACTTCTCTGCGGGTGCGGCTCTTGAGTGTCCGGCTCTTCTGAGGTCGTCAGCGACTGAAGTTCAGGGTCTGAGGATGCCACCTAAATACTAGATTTATGGGTGTTACAAGGGAGTAACAAGTAGTGGCTAATGGGCCCCTTAACTGGGGTGTCTACACCCTCTATCATGGCCACCTCCTGTTGGAGGGAGACATGGACCTAGTCCCGATTGGATAAGTCCCACCAACTTCAAAATGGTGGGCACTGAAAAGTGTACTTCACCCTTCAGGTCCTGGAAGCAAGGTTGAGTTGGCAGAGGGGGGCCCACCTCCTATTCTTTCTATGTTTCCCCACACCCCTGTAAAGGGGGTGAGCACAGGAAGGGGGCCTGCCCCCTCTAACAGGAGAGGCTGGGGTCGTGTTTCAAAGGCGGCAAAGCCTTTGAAGCTCACCGCCACGCATGGCTCTTCCTGACCAGGGGGAGGTGTGAACACCTCCACCCAGGAAAGGCAATGTTCTCGACCCCAGAGCGCGCAGGCACTATCCCCATGGAGTCAGAACAGTGTCTGGTGGTAGCAGGCTGGCTCAAGCCAGTCGGCAACCACACTAAGGATTGGTAGGTTTCAGGGGGCCCCTCTATGGGGGCCTTTGTGTGCACTTTTTTAATAAATCTGACACTGGAATCAGTGCAGGTTTAGTATGCTGAGATGTTTGGTACCACACAACCCCATATTTCAGTGAAACCATCATGGAGCTAGGGAACTCGTAATGATGAGTGCCCAGCCTGATGTACTTACTATGGTTTCCCTGGTCACTTACAATATCCAAGAATCAACAACGATATTGCAGGGGCATATTTGCTGTTGCAGATATGCCCTCACAGGAAATATAGTGAATCCGGGCTTAGGCCTGCCAGAGGGGTGTCTTACCTATATCTCATGCAATGTCTATGGGCATAGCACACAGGGATGTGTGCCATGTCGACTTTTCAGTTTTGTCTGCACCAATACATGAAGGCTGCAGTGGCAGTGTGCATATGCTTGGTGAGGGGTACCTTAGGGTTGCACAATTTGTGCTGCAGCCCTTAGGTACCCTCTTTAACGGCAACACCCTTGATACCAGGTGTACCTTTTACTAGGGACTTACATGTGAGCTAATGGGGTGCCATTTGTGGAAACAAAAGGTACAGTTTAGGGAAAGAGATCTGGCAGAGGGGACCTGGATTGCAGGGACCCTTTGCACTACCATTCGAAACTACATAATTTTCCAGGCAAAAAGTGGGGGCTAGCCATGTCCAAAAGAGGAACTTTCCTACAAGAGCATATGGGATTAATAATTAAAGCCCTGTAAACCAATGTTATGTTAGGCATACTTATAAAGCGCAAGGCTGCGCCAGCAGCGGGGCGTCCCAGCGCTAAGACGGACAGGTGGCTATCGGGAGGGAGTTAACTAGAGGTTAGAAAAAAGCCAGGTTTTAATCAATTTCCTAAATGCCAGTGGTCTTGTGTGCCCCGAACAGCAAGAGGGGCAGAATTCCATAGGGCGGGTGCCATGGCCCCTGAAAGAGCGCCCAATAAGGGTTGTCTGGACTTTCTACATAGTGTACTTCGTTTTGGTACACTACATAAAAAGGCAGTATGACGGAATCACGCATGCGTTTAACAAGCTTGCCTTTTCCACACCGGCCTAAGAACAAACGTGTCTTTACTACGGGTTCCTTTTGCACGCAAGTAGTTACAACGACTTGCCATAAGGGGGCGCTGATTTTGGATTAGTATCATTTACTATTTCAACTCCAGTCTGCGCAACAGTAGGGAAGGTGTTGGACTTTAAATCAAACACCACTCCACCAATGCACTCCCCTAAAGCAAGTCGTAACGACTTGCATGCTAAACGAATGTGTGGTAACGATGCATTAGTTCTATTGCTGGTGCTGTAAAAGCACAGCATAATTCCGGGTTTCGTATTAACAGACGTTTCCCCATTAAAAGCCAGCTTCCTACATTGGTGGATCAGCGGTGGGGTACAAGACTTTGTATTTACTAATGCCACTTGGTCAAAAGGTGATTCCACAAAGAAATCCACAGTTGACTTTAGACTAAAATTTTACTTTTCCAAATGTTCTCATATGAACAGTAAGGGCCTTGTATCAACTTCCCCAGTCCTTTGGTATAGAAATTAAAAAGTATACTAGTCAGTTAGGCCTTAAAAAGTCTGTTTTGAATTGGTTTTAGTTTTCTAAAAACACCCCAACTGTTTTGAATTGGTTTTAGTTTTCTAAAAACACCCCAACTGTTCTAAAACATGTTTGGCACAGAGGAGATAATCCAGGAACTCAACTTGATCCGTTACCTGCATCCTAGTATGAAGCAGTTAAGGAACCGCTGTACAGCCAGAAAAATCCAAACTGGTTCGAACCCTACAAAAGTACAGTTCCAGGAGCTCCTTACAAAGTTTGATTTAACCAATTCCACAGAAGAACCTGACACCTTGGAAGATGCTGATAGTGATTATGACAGTGGGGACAGACCTCCAGAAGGCTGTCCTCCTAAATCACTAAAAAAGGTGATGTTGTGCCAACACACATCTACCTAAAAACTGTACCTGGAGGGCCTTCCTCTACTGAGCATAGGTCAGGCAACTCAAGGTCCAGAGACGGGCTAGAGTGTTGCAGGGATTCTGCACAAATACAGAACTATGCGCAGGAGTATGGATGGGACCTTGGTGTATAGGGACTGAGTCTTCCTACCACCTTAATACCCACGAACCCAGGACCGACTAGCTATAGTGTCTCACTTGCTCTCCTACACACTCCCGGAGACACAACTGATCAGACACCCCAGAACATAACACTCCCAGACATCTCAGGAATCGCGGTAACAAGACACACCCTTTCACCCACTCTCTTGTACTTGTCCACAATAAGATCTGACAGAGACATGAAACAGTTTAAAATATTTATTTTAACTAACGTGCTCTAACATGCAGTTTACGTGCCACAACAAGCAGGAAAATGCATTGCACAAATATAGTCAGCATAGCAGCTAGTCCATACATCATGAAGGGAGACGTCATCATAAAAAGACAATGGAGAAAAGTCTACAGTGCCTATCTCCCTCCCCTTGCTAAGAAGAAGTCTTATTATATAATAGAAGATCTCTGGGCTTTGTCAGCAGACCCCATACCTTAGCCTATAGATGATATCTACATCATAGGTCTTCTACCTGGAAAGGTCCCTCTCCAAGTGTCTCTCACCTATTCGTGTACCCTACTAAAAAACCCCAGTACGCTGTCTAAACAACAGCTGCATCGGTATGTTTTGTCTAAGGCCTAAGGTCTGGCCAGAACAAAATAACAAGGGGCATTGTTGTTCGACCTTGCACATATGTTCAGTCAAAATCCCAGGAACATGCAGAGAGTGAACACAACGATGAGTTCCCATGTGAAGGCAGTCACTGTAATATTGAAAAAATAAAGACGTGTAGTAACGTGCGCAAAAGCAGCAGGCAAGCTGCAAAGTGCTCATGCTAACTTAGTGAAAAACAACAATGTCCCTATGGGCCACGTGACAAGAGGATGAAGATATTGCTTTTGAGAGACTAGCCAGATGAGCAGCCCATGAGGCCAAAATCCTGGCCATAGAAAGAGAAAGGGCTGAGCTGGGCCTGGAACTCATCAATGGTGGCTACACAATAAATAGATATAGGGAGAAAACATTTGATCTCAAAATCCCCATAGGGATTATCCCCAAATATGTTAAGGGTGATAATATCACCAAATGGTTTACAGCCCTTGAGAGGCTTTTAAAATGAGGAAGATCAACCAAAAGTATTGGGGCTCTCTACTCTGGGAGTTGTTCTCAGGAAAGTGCAGGGATAGACTCCTGTCACTGGATGAGGCAGATGCCAAGTCTAATGACCTCATGAAGGATACCCTGATTGAGGGCTTTTAACTCACCGCTGAGGATTACAGGATTAAGTTCAAGGAGACTCACAAAACCATGTGCCAGTCCTGGGTTGATTTTGCAGACTTTTTAGTCAAAACACTAGTTGGTTGGTTAAAAGGGAGTGAGGTGCAAGACTATGATGGGTTTTATAATTTACTTATGGAAGAGCATCTGTTAAGTAACGGTACTTCTGAAAAATGGCATCAATATTTGGGGGACCTAGGTTTAGTCTCTCCCTACGTGTTGGGGAAGAAGGCTGACCATGGGTTAAAAATAGGGTGTCTAAAAAGTCTCATGCAGGGGGTAACCAAAAGAAAGGGGGTGCTAATCCCCTCAAGGAAAAGATGTGACACAGTCAAAAAAAATAAAAAGTTTTCTAAAGGTCCCCAAAAACCAGTTGAGGAGGGTGGGTCCAGAGACACTTCACAATCCAAGGATGGGTAGCAGGGTAAAAACTGGGATCCCAAAAAGGCTTGGTGTTTCAATTGTAAAGCCAATGGACACCGAACTGGGAACTCTTCCTGTCCCAAAAAAGACTTCCATGAGTGCATCTCCAGTTACCACTGGGTTGGTGAGTCTCCATATGGGATCCTTGGTGTGCTCTGACCAGGTCAGAGAGCACACTGAAGCTACCTTAATCTCAGAGGGTGGGGTGGATGTAGCTGCCCTGACTGTCTGGCCCAGTAACCTGGAGAAATACAGACAACAGCCACATATCAATGGGGTTACAGTAGAAGCACTAAGGGATACAGGTGCAAGTGTCACCATGGTGACTGAAAAACAGGTATCCCCAGAACAGTACTTGGCTGGACAAACTTATCCAGTCACCAACGCTGATAACCATACTAAGGTTCATCCCATGGCTATGGTGTCCTTATAGTGGGGAGGGGTTACTGGCCAAAATAAGGTGGCTGTGTCCTCTGCAATTCCTGCTGAATGTCCACTAGGGAATGATCTGGGGTCCTCAGCATGGGCTGAGGTAGAGCTCAGATCCCATGCAGCCATGCTAGGAATACCTGAAAGGGTGCATGTACAAACAAGAGCACAGAGTAAAGCCCAGAGCGAAAAAGAGGTATTGGAGCCTGGGACAATGGCCCAATCCTCCGAGAGAAAAGGCAAGAAGGCTGAGAAACCAACTTCTGAGCAGCCACAAGCTCAGGTCTCCTTTTCCTCTAGGAGAAGACTCATCAGCCCCAGAGGGAACTGAGCCCCAGGAACTTCGGCACTACATGGCAGAGCTCCTAGGCCCAGGGGGACCCTCTAGGGTACTGCTGTGACAGGGACAGAAAACTTGTCCCACTCTTAAGAGACTAAGACAGCAAGCTGCTCCACAGTAAAAGGGATATATCATCGGCTCCCACAGGACCTATTGTGTGGAGGGGCTCCTGTATACTGAGGCAAGAGATCCCAAACCTGGTGCCACTAGGAGGTAGTACCTAAACAGTACATAGAGTTCTGACTCTCATTGGCTCATGACATCTCCTTAGCTGGGCATTTTGGCCAGGCAACGACTTGAAGTAGGCTAGTCGCCCAATTCTACTGGCCACACATTTCCCAGAAGGTGAAGGAGTTTTGTAACTCCTATGTTAACTGTCAAGCCAGTGGCAAGACAGGAAACCACCTAAAGGCCACATTATTTCCACTTCCAGTGGTTGGGGTTCCTTTTGAACGGGTAGGAATTGACATAGTCGACCCCCTTGACCCTCCAACAGCCTCAGGAAACAGATTTATATTGGTGGTGGTGGATCATGCCACCAGGTATCCTGAAGCAATTCCACTTAGGACTGTCACTGCTCCTGCAGTTGCCAGGACTCTCATCAGTATATTTACTAGAGTGGGCTTTCCTAAGGAGATGTGTCAGACAGAGGCACTAATTTCATGTCTGGCTACCTAAAAGCCATGTGGGGTGACATACAAGTTTACCACTCCTTATCACCCACAAACCAATGGTGTAGTTGAGTGATTCGTCACTAAAGAGAGTCACAGTTGAAGGATGTCATGCTTCATCATGGGGCGGTGCTCCTCGTCGGGCTGGCGCTGCAATGCCCTAAGGGTCCCCCGAAGGGTCACTTTATCGGAGATCCTTTTAGAAATCTATCTGTAAGGTGTGTGCGGTCTGAGTGCAAAGGTACGTGAGGTGTAGATGCCTAGCTACTGAGGGCCATTATCACCCTCGAGCAGCACACAACCTTTTGGATTTTTAATGATGACAGAGGGATCTTTTTTCATTAAATTTATCTAACTTACCTCCCCTCTAGTCACCTTTTAACGTCTACACCTCACGTACCTTTCCATTCAGACCCGCACACACCTTACGACTAGATTTCTAAAAAGATCTCTGATAAAGTGAACCTTCGGGGACCTGTAGGGTATTGCAGCGCCGGCCCGATGAGGAGCACCGCCCCAAGATAAAGCATGACATCATTTGGGGTTTGTGAGGGCATCAAGTAAATTCTCACCGACCTCTCCATAGGAACGACTCTTCTTCCCTCTCTTCTTACTTCCATCTCAGGAACTGTGACTCTCTTTAGTGACGACTTTAGCATTCAGGAGCACGAGCCACTGGACCTATATCCAGCTCTTTGTCCCCCTCCCCCTTTTTCAGTAGATGAGTGATTCAACAAATGAAAGATATTATCATGGGACTCCCTTAAAAACTAAGAAGGAGATGGTATGTCCTTTTGCCATGCATGCTTTCCACCTACAGAGAAGTGCCACAGAAGGGAATGGGCTTTAGTCCCTTTGAATTTTTGTTTGGTCATCCTGTAAGGGGCCCACTATGTCTAGTGAAGGAAGGCTGGTAGAGACCTCACAAAGAGCCCAAGTAAGATATTGTGGACTATGTGCTTGGCCTATGTTCAAGGATGGCTGAGTACATGGGTAAAGCAACAAAAAACCTTGAAGAAAGCCAAGAGTTTCAGAAGCTCTGGTATGACCAAAAGGCTGCACTGGTGGAGTTCCAACCAGGGCAGAAGGTATGGGTGTTGGAGCCTGTAGTACCTAGGGCCCTCAAGGACAAATGGAGTGGCCCCTACCCTATCCTTGAGAGGAAAGGAGAGGTCACCTATTTGGCTGACCTAGGCACTTGCAGGAGCCCTCACAGGGTCAGCCATGTAAACCATCTGAAGCCTTGCTAGGACAGAGCTGATGTGGCCATGCTGATGGTCACTGATGAGGATCAGAAAGAAGAGATTGAACCTTTCCTTGAACTCCTCTCCCACAGTCCTAAAGATGGGTCAGTTGAAGCAGTTGTCTTCTCAGACACCCTCTCTGCCAAACAGCAAGCTGACTGCAGACATGTTCTGGGGCAGTATGCTGAGCTCTTTTCCCTAACCCCTGGTCAGACAACCTGGTGTACCCATGATGTGGACACTGGAGACAACACATCTGTCAAAAACAAAATATACAGTCTGACCAAGTTAAGGGAAGGCATTAGAGCTGAAGGCAGCAAGATGCTGGAGCTACAGGTGATTGAGCCCTCTGAAAGACCCTGGGCTAGCTCAGTGGTCTTAGTCCCCAAGCCTCATTGCAAGGGTGGTAAACTAGAGATAAGGTTTTGTGTGGACTACAGAGGTCTCAATGCCGATACCAAGATAGATGCACACCCTATCTCAAGGGCTGATTAACTAATTCACAGGTTGGAGGCAGCCAAATTTCTCAGTACTTTTGATTTGCCATCATTGGTCTGACACCAGGAGCAAAAGAGAAATCAGCATTCTCCACCCCAGATGGACATTACCAGTTTACTGTAATGCCCTTTGGATTAAGGAATGCCTCTAACACCTTACAAAGTTTGGTGAACAAAGTCCTTTCTGGGTTGGAGTAGTTTAGTGCAGCAAATCTTGATGATATTACTGTCTATAGCGCCACTTGGCAGGATCACCTTTTCCACCTTGACAAGGTCTTTGAGGCTCTGCAGAGTGCAGGTCTCACTACCAAGGCAAGCAAGTGCCAGATAGGGCAGGGATCTGTTGCATATTTGGGCCACCTTGTAGATAGAGGCCAAGTTGACCTCTTACAGCCCAAGATCCAAACAATTGTGGACTGGGTAGCTCTAACAGTCCAGACTCAAGTCAGGGCATTTCTTGGTTTGACTGGGTACTACAGGAGGTTTGTATAGGGGTATGGTCAGCGACAGCTCCTCCGTTATGGCTGAGCAGCGTCGCCCCCCCTGCCAGCAGATGCAAAACTTGAAAACCAAAATGATAATAAAATAGGTTTATCATCATTTTATTTGTCTTCACAGGACCGAGTCTTGGGGGCGGGCCATCGTGACGACTCATTGAGGAGTGGTGGGCACTGCTACAAGTGCGCATGTGGGTTTGACAAGCTGTGTTAGAACGGCCAAACTGACGTGGACTGAGATGTTTCCAACCTTAGCTGGCGTTGCCGGGTTGGAGACAGAAGGTACAGAATCTTAGTCTCTCTGGGAGCACAAATACAGGCCGCTCAGGCCAATCCCGGCGCTTTTCTCATGCTGCCAGCAGCATGAGCCATTAAAGATTATGGGGTTACCCAGTGTCCCTCAGAACCTGGGTTCTTCAATAGGAGCTAGAATGTGTTCTGTCGGTTAATGCAATTGCTTAGTATCAACAAGAATTGATCGAACGAAAACACAACATAATCCCTTGGTTAAAGCAATCAATACTTGGCACTTATTTTGACACTAAATGCAAGTCAACACACCACACAAGAATATAATTCAATTTATATATTCAATTTCATATTTTTGAGTGAACATTCTTTTGTATATGGCTGTCATATTTACAAAAAACAAAACAAAAGAAATTAAATATGTGACTTAGTGAACCACGCGACAAAGTGCAACAGTGCATTAAGTCACCCTAAAATTTGAAACAAATGGACATAGAGGGTTTTGTTGCACTTACTGTGTATAAAAAGGATGGAGATTTGTTTACATTTATTATTTATGTTCTGATGAATTGTTTTGTTATTTTTGTATAATACACTGTTGCACTTTATGTCACGTGATTCACTAAGGCAAGTATTTAATTTTGTTCGTTTTGTTTTTTGTATGACAGCCATATACAAAAGACTCACTCAAAAATATGAAATTAAATATATAAATTGAATAATAATCTTGTGAGGTGTGTTGACTTACATTTAGTGCCAAGTATTGATTGCTTTAACCAAGGGATTATGTTGTGCGCCAGCAACTGAGAGAAGCATCTAGATTGGCTGTAGGTGAGTCTGGGAGCCTCAGTCTGAACTGCGGAAGAGCGAGAGGAGCAGAAAGCAGTGATGCGCCAGGCAAGTTCTTTTTTGTTTGTTATATTTTGTGTTGTTATTGTCGTCATCCGCCACCTCACCACTTTTCCCTGACATCAGTCGCTACTGGGTATGGTACCATTCTGGCACCCCTCACAGAGTTAACCTCCAAGAAGTAACCAAAAAAGATAAAGTGGACCAGTAGCTGTCAATAGGTCTTTGACACTCTGAAGGAAGCAATGTGCTCCGTACCCATTCTAAAAGCTCCAGATTATTCTAAGCAGCTCACAGTGCAGACTGATGCTTCAGAAATGGGATAGGAACGGTCCTCTCCCAGACCAATGATGATGGCCATGACCAGCCTGTTGCTTTCATTAGCAGGAGGTTGCTCACCAGAGAACAGTTTTGGAGTCAATCAAAAAGAGGGGAAAAGAACGAACGGACTAATCTTTAACCAGGTCCAGCATACATGTCCGTAAATGAACCTTTACACAAAAGTATGCAGTTCCTAATATTAAAAGCAGGAGGAAGTGTTTTTACAATGTAGGAACTCCACATGGAAATGTGCGGTAGTGAAAAGTGGGGAGAAGGAACCTCTCCTCTTGGAAAAGACCTCACACACCCAGCCTGCTAGGTGTCATGCTTCATCATCGGGTCTGCTCCTTATCGGGTCGGCGCTGCAATCCCGATCGGCACCCGTAATGGGGCCTCCTTGGCGGAGATCTTTATTCCATATGCCGGTGGGTGGAGTGCGTGTGAGGGCCCTAAGACAGTGTAGGTGATGTAAATGTGTAGGGAAATAAAAGGGGGAGGTGGTCCACTCAAAATAATTTTATTAAATGTGGCCCCTACCCTGGTTAAAAGAAAACAAAACGCGTATCTAAACTCATAGGATGTCGAGATATATGCGTTTGTTAAAAGGTCAACATGTTTCTTGCCTGAAAATGTATTAAATGGCAATTCTTCAGGACCAGTAATGATCTACCTACACTTAATGGTAGTGGTCAGCAATGAAGTGAAATAAAAGCAGTGACCACCGTTACAGCACCCTAAAAAGTGGTACCTGTAGATCAAAAAACACAACCCTATTAGGGTCAAGGATGCGCGGCATCAGTACCGGCTGGTGTAGACACTAATATATAGTGTCGGTAAATCTGGAACAAGGCGGCCGAAGTCCTACCCTCACGCAGCCGGTCCGGGCAATGTAACATTCCCGGACCTGAAGAATTGCCATTTAATACATTTTCAGGCAAGAAACATGTTGACCTTTTAACAAACGCATATATCTCGACATCCTATGAGTTTAGATACGCGTTTTGTTTTCTTTTTTAACCAGGGTAGGGGCCACATTTAATAAAATTATTTTGAGTGGACCACCTCCCCCCTTTTTTATTTCCCTACACATTTACATCACCTACACTGTCTTAGGGCCCTCACACGCACTCCACCCACCGGCATATGGAATAAAGATCTCCGCCAAGGAGGCCCCATTACGGGTGCCGATCGGGGATTGCAGCGCCGACCCGATAAGGAGCAGACCCGATGATGAAGCATGACACCTAGCAGGCTGGGTGTGTGAGGGTCTTTTTCCAAGAGGAGAGGTTCCTTCTCCCCACTTTTCACTACCGCACATTTCCATGTGGAGTTCCTACATTGTAAAAACACTTCCTCCTGCTTTTTAATATTAGGAACTGCATACTTTTTGTGTAACAGTTTTGGAGTGCCATTGAGAAGGAAGCCATTGCTGAGACCATACCTGTTTGGTACTCACTTCCTAGGGCATAGGTACTAAAGAGGGTTCCTAAGGGCTGCAGCATGTGTTGTACCACCCCAAGTGACCCACCACCAAACTCAGGCAAGCTGCCATTGCAGGCTGCCTGAAATTGTGCAGACAAATGTGAAAACAGGACACGGCACACACCCTGTGTGCCATGCCCACAGACACTGCATGCAATATATGTAAGTCACCCCTACAGCGGGCCTTATAGCCATAAGACACGGTGCATTAAACTTCATCCATCTTGATTTTGGGGGAATATCAACTCAGGGACAGGGTTATGCCCACACCCCACAGGAAGTGGTCATATAGGGGGTGTAGGGACCACAAGGGTACGTGGGTAAGTAGCCCATCAGCTACTACCCTTTACTGCGCTTAATGCCCCTAAATTCAGTATTTGGGTGGCCCTATGACACCAGGAACTCAGATTCACCTGACAAAAGAAGGAGGACCAAGCGGAGCCGAAGAAGCGAGAACTGTGGACTATCAGTGGACTTTGACACTAAACTCTGCCTGCCTGCTCCTGTCCAGACAATTGCGACAACCTGACTCATCCTGTAGCTCTGCATCCTCCAAGGGCCTCCAGCACTTTGCCAAGCCACCAGCATCTCCCTTGAAGTGGAGGAGCCACTTCCCTGCAACTTGTAGGCTCTGACCGCAATGTCCTGTTCATCGTTCTGCTGACTACCGGGTCCACCGACACAGCAGCGGCCCAGGAGGAGGTCACCATGCTCTCAGATGTCAGATCCATCTCCCCACCAAGTGTGAAGACCCCAGGAGCCCCAGGTGCCGCCCTGCACCAATACCCGGGGTACCAGACCCCTCACAGCAACCAAAACTTGTTTGAAGTCCAATCCAGACTCCAAAAGTGCAAAGACTGACCAGCCGACGAGGGACGTCAGCACCACAAAGTCCAGCACAGAGAGTGGCCCAGCTGTCCTGTTTTTTTCCCCCCTTTGCGAGTCCGAACGAGAACTGTGAATGCTTTTGAGCAAAGGCCCAACCCTCTGCACCCGAGCTCCCTGGCCCAGGGTCCATGACAACCAACTGTGCCCCTCTGCTTCCAGGACCCTCAGGAACTGAGCCCCCCATTGGGAGCTCCCGTACTTGTCCTCAAGTCCCCTTCTGCAGCCTGCTTCTAGGTGGCCCCCCATTTGCCTACGGTGTAGCTTGCAAGGCTACCAACCCATCCAGCACTTCTGCACCCGGACACCTCAGGGCAGGTAAACTGGAACTGCTGGTGGTTCCTTGGACCTGGGCCCCCTAGCACCTTAAGTCCTAGAGGGGATCCTCGAAAGACAAGTGCCTGTATGCAGTATATGTTTCTTTCTCCATAGGAAAGCATTACCCTGTAAAAACACATTTGTGTTACATTTTTACTTACCTGTAAAAATTGATCTCTCGAAAGGTACTTACCAAATTACGAAGTTCTTGGGGCTAAAATATATATAAAAATGCCTATTTTTCTAAATTGGTCCCAAGTTTCTTCTCGAGCGTTTGTCTCATTTATTGACTGTGTGTTCAACAATGTTTAACACTACCACAAAATAGAGCATTGTGGATTATTAATTTAGGCACTGTAAGCCAATAAGGGTCGTCTGGGCTTTCCACATAGTGACCTCGTTTTGGTACACAACATAAAAAGCCAGCTTCCTACAACATGTAAAGTACATGTTCTGCCTGTGTCATATGTCACACCCTGCCTTAGGATCTCCATCTTCTACTGCCATATGAGGTAGGTATCGCACTGGGTGATACCAGTAGTGTGCATATTGCGCTTGCGCACAGAGGTAATATAGCAGGAAATCCGGAACCTTAAACCCTCCTTTAGAGTAAGGCAATGTTAATGCACGCAGTTCAACGCGTGCTTGCTTACCAGCCCAAATAAGGCGGGTCACACCTTATTTGGCTTGCCAGAGGGGTGAATTACACAGAGGTGCAGGGGAAGGTGCAGCTTTGCTATTGCTTTTAATGGCAAAGTAGGGCTAGGAGTGCAAAGCTGCTCTACCAGTCTGCAGTGGTGGACTAGGGCACTTATTTTACCAGGGGGACCTCAAGGTGGCACAAACAATGCTGCAAGCTTTGGGGTACCCCTCTAATTTACATGCCCTGGGCACCAGGGTACCATTTACTTGATGGACTGGAACCTGCACCCCCCCTACCCCCAGCGCCTTGAGACCCTTACGGGTGAGTAGTTGCGCTTAACAAACGCCTGATTGATTTACTAGGGACTTACAGGTAAGTTAGCCATTTCCAACTGGATACAGTCAATCCAACATACACTTCCAAAGCTAATGCCTGGAGCTCACTTACATACCTGAGTGAAGTGATAGCAACAAGGAATGCCAACTTCCAAGAAAGAAATCAATCAAAGGGGTCAGGAGTGGAGGGGCACAAATGGGGAACCCCTCCGTCCAGTGAGTACAATGTTGAGATTCCATGTCTGGTCCAGGGGGACCCGAGGCGGGATAACTCTTTTGAAGTTCCTCCATGAGACCCTATATGACTGGTATTCGGAAGAGGAAGACGTGCTGCCTGTTCTAAAGATAGGCAGCCATTGCGGTCAAGTGAAGGCAGATGGAAGTGAAGGACCGACCACAGGTTTGCAAGTGGAGTAGATAGCAGACAATGTCTAGGGCCCTAGGCGTCAAAGGGTATATTTATTAGAATGACAATAATGGACATTGCGTTTCAATTTAGCAGCATAACAGGAGCATGTGGTAGGCCTGCGTGCTTCCTTCAGGATGTTCATACATTCAGGTGGTAGGTTAAGGTCCCCAAATTCTAGGACCTCAGGGGCTAGATCACAAGATTGAGCGACCTGGGGTCTGGGGGTCTGGGTGCCTGGTTTTTCCATGGTTCTGCATGAGAAGGTCCCGCCTGTTGAGGTTGGGGAGCCTCTCATGTGGAACCATTGAGAGTTCCAGCAGGGTCATGAACCAGGGCTAGCGGGCCCAAGTGGGGGCCACCAAAATGAGGGCAAGGGATATCTGCCGCAGTCTCCGAACCACAAATGAAAGTAGTGGGAGAGGCAGAAAAGCGTAAACACACATCCCTGACCAAATCATCCATAGTGTATTGCCCATGGAACCTGGAGGTGAAGTTTGGGCATTTGGCGCTGTCTGCGTAGGTGAAGAGTTCCATCTCTGGGGAAACCCCATCGCTGGAAATACAGGAAAAGGACTCATTGGTGAAGTTGCCACTCGTGGGCTTATTGCCGCATTCTGCTGTGAAGGTCGAAGTAGTTGTCCACTCCATGGGGGAACTCCGCCAACAAACAAGCGTGTGTTGTGGAGGAGAGACCACCATCAAATGCTCTGGGCGAGCCCAGACAGCTGAAGCGGAATGAGTGCCGCCCTGTTTCTGAAGGTGGTACATGGATGTCATATTGTTCGTCTAGATGAGGACAACGTTGCTGGACAGATGGGGCTGGAAAGCCTGCAATGCTAGGTGGAAGGCTAAGAGTTCCAGGTAACTAATGTGGAGACCCTGGTGTCTGGGCTACTATTGCCCTTGGACAGCCAGGTCTTGTAAGTGTTTCCCCCCCCACTCCTGTAAGGAAGGCTTCTGTTGTGATGGTCATCTGTGGAACTGGGTCAAGAAAAGGCCGGCCTCGCAGCAGGTTGTTGGTGTTCCACCACTGCAGAGAATGATAGCCGTGGCAGCCAATCAACACTAGTTCGTCCCAATGACCCTCCACTTGAGACCATTGCTGCACTAAGCATTCCTGCAACTGACACATGTGCAATCTGGCGTGGAGGACTATGGCAGTACAGGAGGCCATCATGCCATGAAGGTGCAGGACGGTCCTGGCCGTGACCTGTCGACCTAGTTGGAAGAGCGAAGCAGTGCCTGGAAGGACTGTATTCGGGCAGCGTTTGGATAGACAATGCTGATTCCTGAGTGGAGAATTGCTCCCAGGTAGAGTTCAATCTAGAGGGGTTGGAGGTGTGATTTGGTGACGTTGATTGTAAACCCTTTTTTTTTTTTTGATGATTTTTATTTGACCAAAAAAACCATACAGAAAAAGAAAAACATACAGGCTTGCAAAGGCACTCGCTATCTTCACAGTTACATCCACGTCAAATGTGCATAGTTCAACACCGTGTACAGATACATTTTTTATACAATCAAGATGTCACACTCTACACACTGGTATTCAGTGCGTCCTTAGGATGAGTTTGTAAATACGTTGTTAATGGCACCCAGTAGTCTCTGGGTTCAGATCCTGTAGGAAGTTCTTCCTCATAAGTCTGTAGTGTGTCCCTACAATAGATCATGTCCTGCAGCCATTGTTCGCATGAGGGGCATTTCTTGCCATTCCAGTACATAGATATTCGTCTCTTCGCCAATAGAAGAGCTATTACACAGAATTTACGTTTTACCGATCTTAAATTTGTTACAAGACTCAGTAAACATACACGAATTGTACAATCTATTTTGACTTCCAGAATAGCCCTCAAAGTTCTAATTATCTTTTCCCAGTATTCTCTAATCCGTGGGCAATGCCATGCTAAATGTATGAAATCGGCATCATCAGCTTTACATCTTTTACAACATGCATCAAAGTGGAGCCCACATTTCTTTAATTTCATCGGTGTATGGTATGTTTGATGAAGATATTTGTAATGTATAATTCTCAAGTTACCGTTCGGGGTAAGCATGTCTGTTAGTGCACAGCAAGTGGCCCATTCCTCGTCTACCAGGGGGGCCTCCAGAACAGCCAACCATCTCTCCTGCGCTTTTTGTGTATTACCCGCTATATCAGTCTGTAACAGCACATATAGTTTGGTCACCATATTTCTATTGTGCGGAGTAGTTATAATCATTTGTAGTGCTTGGAGTGTTTCCGGCTCCGCAGGAAGGGTCGGATAAAAATCTTTCATTGCTCTACTCAATCTATGATAAGCAAATTTAAAGAGGTGAGTTTGATTACTAATGTAATCTATGTCATCCAATTCTACAAAAACCCCGTTGTCATATAAGTCTCCCATCACATCTATCCCAACTTGTTGTAGCAGTGTCATACTCACTTTTTCCTGAGTGACTGATAGGGCTGGATGATGTGGCAGGGGCAGTGCTGGAGCATAGAGAGGTAGTTTATGTGCTAATTTCCCCATTCTCTGCCAAGCCAGATTTGTACTGCGAATAGTGTTTATTTCTTGCTTCAGTACATGTGGGCGGGAATGTGGTAAAATATATTGAAGCGATATTGGGTGGGCATCTCCATCTTCTACTGCCATATGAGGTAGGTATCGCACTGGGTGATACCAGTAGTGTGCATATTGCGCTTGCGCACAGAGGTAATATAGCAGGAAATCCGGAACCTTAAACCCTCCTTTAGAGTAAGGCAATGTTAATGCACGCAGTTCAACGCGTGCTTGCTTACCAGCCCAAATAAGGTGGGTCACACGCTTTCAAACTTTGAAACACAGCCTTTGGTGGGGTAATGGGGATGTTATTGAAAAGGTAAAGGAACTTGGGGAGTATGACCATTTTTACCTAAGCCATTCTATCCGCCAGGGATAAGGGAAATGTATCCACCGTTCTATTGTTTCTTCTATTTTACAATGCCATAATTGGCCCTTATAACCACTGCAGGGTCTTTGTGAAACCAAATTCCCAAATATTTGATGGGGTCTCGTTGCCATTCCAATGGAAACTCTACCGGGTGTGGCACCGTAACGTCCGTTAAGGGGATAATGGTGGATTTACTCCAATTGATTTGTAGGCCCGAATGTCTACCAAATTTTATGTATTCCCGTAGAATGGGTGATAAATTTATATGAGGTTCGCGAACATAGAGGACCATGTCGTCTGCATATAAAGAGATATTTAGGGGGCGCTGAAGGAACTGCAGGGCTGCGGTTTTGTGGTGTTGCCTGATCTTACAAGCTAATGGTTCTAGAGCGATAGCGAATAATAAAGGGGAGAGAGGACACCCCTGTCTAGTGTACCGTGTTAGATACATATTGATTTACCTTGATAAGTGCCACGGGTTTCGTATATAATATTTTGATCCATTGCAGTAGTATCGGAGGCATGCCCATTTTTTGCAGTACCGTAAAAAGATATGGCCATTTGACTGAATCAAATGCCTTGGCGGCGTCTAATAAGACCGCAGCCGCTTTGAGCTCCGGATTAAGTTGGTGGGATAATGCAAAGAGGGTGCGTAAATTGTGGGCTGTGAAGCGATGGGGAATAAATCCCGATTGGTCCGGCAGTATAATATTAAGCATAAGGGGCTGGAGGCGTTTGGCAATAAGCTTGGCCAATATTTTGGTATCCGTGTTTATTAGAGACAGCGGGCACAGATTTCAGGGTCTTTATCTCGTTTTAAGAGGGCTATAATCATGGCTTCCCGAAGTGTGGGTGGGAGGATCTGTTTTTCATAAGCGTCCCCATACATGTTTACAAGATGAGGTGCTAAAAGGTCGACGTATTCTTTATAAAATTCACCTGTAAACCCGTCAGGGCCCGGCGCTTTCCCATTGGGCAGGGTTTTAATTACCTCTGTGATTTCTTCAATGGTGATGGGTTGAGCTAGGTAGTCCCACTGGGCATCTGATAACCAGGCTATTGCAACATCTTCCAAATACTCAAGTACTTCAAGCGGGTCAGCCGTGTTTCGCGTAGTATACATCTCCTCATAGGTTGTCGTGAAAGCCGAGCGAATACTCTGTATGTCATACTGTGCAGTGCCCTGCGTGTCGCGAATTTTAATGACCGTATGTGGGGTATGGTCTTGGGAGATTTTACGTGCTAGCACCCGACCAGGTCTGCCGCCCTCCCCATAGGTTCTTGCTACTTGTCGTTTCGAGATGTATTTAAGTTCACTATCTGCAAGTTCTTGATATTCTGACATTGTTTCTCGAATTTTGCCCAGTATATCAGTGTTATGGGTATGTACATATTCGTGCTCTAGAATTTTTAGTGTGTCTTCACATTTGGCAATTTGGGTACGTATATCTTTTAATATGCCCGCACTCGTGCCAATGCACACTCCCCGTATTGTGGCCTTGAAGGCTTCCCGCAGTAAGCCAGCATCATCTACCGAATTCTGGTTTCATTGGAACTATTCTGTGATGGCATTTCGTATAGCGTCATTATAGAGTGTATCTAGTAGGGCTTTGGCATTAAAGCGCCAGATGAACGGCGGCGGTGCATACCTAGGGATGTCTAAAGAAAGCAGGATCGGGTTATGGTCCGACAGTGTTTTTGGTAAGTGCTGTATTTTGCTTACCCACGTACTAGCTACTGTGGTCATCAACCAATAGTCTATGCGTGACCAGCTACTATGTATAGAGGAGCTGTGAGTAGCTGCCAGAGTATGCGGATTTCGTAGCCTCCACACGTCCGTCATGTTGAATTCTCTCATACCATCTCGTACTACTTGGACTGCCCTGGTATGAGGCTCCTTAGTCATACCCGAACGGTCAAGCGTATCATTAAGGGCTAGATTGAAATCCCCTCCCCACAGTGTTTCCACCTCAGGCAATTCTCTCAATTTTGATCTGATATCATTAAAAAATTCAGGGTCATCTATGTTCAGTCCATAGATATTTATTAGCCTAATATGTTGGCCCCGAAGTATCCCTGTGACTATACCATAATGACCGCAGTCGTCCGCAAATGTTTGGTTCACAATAAATTGTACTCCCTTCTTTATTAGGATTATAACACCTCTCGAGTAGGTTGAGTATGATGACGCAATGGTATGTTCGGCCCATCTATGACCCAATCCACACCTGGCCGTTTTTGCCAGATGTGTTTCCTGTAATAGGGCTATGTCGATTTGATGTCTATCAAGGAATGTAAACACCCGACGTATTTTTTTGGGGGTTATTTAACCCTCGAACGTTCCAGGTTAACAAATTGACTAGAGATGTCTTTACATTACTGCCTGCTCTGGGTCATGAATTACTATATACAGCAATTTGTACACCGTGCAGTTTTGTATATACCGTCTGTGGTAGTTTATAGTCTGTTGTACATATACACATCTGTTAATTCTACTCTTGTCTGCATTGTGCCATATATGCAGGTGCCTGAAGTAAACTACATAAAACATTTCCCAAATCCCCCCTCCCACATTGGCATCCCAATTATGCCAAAGACAGAACCCATAGTACAGGAAAACCATTATACCAACTGTTGCGGGGTACACCCACAGGGGGCCGCTAAGAGCACGCTATCTCATCCGCGGGGGCGGATGTGGTCGGGTAATTTATATACAGAAAGGACCTCTGTTACAAAAGCTGTAGAATTACGCGATCAGATATCAATAAACATTGATCCAGAGGCATTTTGGCAATTACCCAAACGTAAGCTAGAATGAAATATCCTATATATACCAGTTTGCTGTTTGTGCAATAAACTGTTTTCAACATCTTATAACATCCAAAGACACTGTCAACTTTATAATAACTGCAGTGTAGACCAATATAACTGAATATCTATGGCATACTATATCAACATGTCACTCCAGAAACGTATACTTAGCTTATACACAAGAGCACCATATGTCCTGCTTATCAGACACATTATATAGCACACTTTTTACCACGTTGTCCCATTGCATCAGTCTGAGTCCGGATCAGCAGAAGAGCGGTCTGGTTTCTTATTTTCATAGCAATCAGCTTGACAAAGTCATGTGCTGCTTTAGGCGTAGTCAGTATTTTAGTACGTCCATCATGTGACACTCGCAGTCTCGCTGGGTAGAGCATAGCATATTCAATGCCCATCTCTCGCAGTTTCTTTTTCATAGGCGCAAAATCTTTACGAGCCCTTTGTACTGCCATCGTGAAATCTGGGTAGAATGAGATGTTGTTGCCGCGGTGATTAATTTGTTGCTTTTCCCTCGCCAGTCGTATCGTATCCCTATCTTTGTAGTTAAGTATTCGGGCAATGATGGGTCGCGGCGGGGCTCCTGGGATCGGCTTTGGCGCAAGTAACCTATGTGCACGTTCAACTATAAACACGGGTGAGCATGCCTCAGCGCCAAAAATGTCATGCACCATGTCTTCTACGAAGGATTCCATTTTCCCTGTGTTGGCGCTCTCTGGAATACCCGTAATATGGACATTATTACGCCGTGAGCGTGCTTCCAAATCTTCGTTTTTGTTTTTTATGACTTCTAGCACCTTTTCCATCTCCAGGCATTTACGTGTTGTAGTGTTAGACTCATCTTCCACCGCTGATATTCGTAGCTCGGCATCATCCAGGCGTTCACCCTGTTTATCAAGTTTAGCCGCCATATGATCGACTCTACGAGTAAGAGTGTCAATTTTGCTGTCTATGGCCTGTAGGCTGTGTTGTATGGCTTGTAGGGTGTCTTCCATTGTTGTCTTTTTGGCACTGCCAGCGTCTAATTCAGTATCAGAGTGAGCTGACATGTTTCTAGGTGTCCGGCGCGTGTAGAAGGACAGTTTAGGTTGCTGTTTATCTGGTTTGCCCATTGTGGAAAGTGTGTACAACAATATGCTCCGCAGAGAGTACTAACCAGCCGTTTACAAAATATTGTTCTGGTTATTTGGCAATTAGCACAGTACCGAGTGTCACTTTGGTTGTGAAAGTCTATGGCGTCAGAAGTGTTGTGCTTGTATAGTTAGGCAGATTTATGCAGCGGCGAATACAGTGTTCATAGCTGACATATAATGGTTGCTAATACAAGTGATCAATTGCCGGTGCACCATGAGGCCTTCGACGGTGCGCAACACCGAGCGCACCAGCCGCCCCACAATATGTTGGAGAAGTTTTAAACTGTCGCGTCCGTTACCCCTGTTGTTGTTCCAGAGTTCGAGTAGCAACCTAGATCACAGAGCGTCCGCTCATGGGTGACCCCATATACACACACTTGACGAATATATATCCACTGCCACGTAGATTATTGGGTGTTGGTTATATGGCCTATTACCATGATAGAGCCATAAAGCGCCCCAGAGTGTGTATGCCGAAGAGTTCTGGTGGAGACCGGGGTCAGAAGGAGGGGGCACAATGTGGACTCCGGTGAGGCGATCCGTGTTTTCCCCAGGGGAGAGATCCTGAGAGGGCCCCACTTTCCCCTCGGTAGTTACCGGCTTCCTGCGAGGCAGTCTCAGGCTCTTAATGGGCCATGCTGTGCTTTTAGCGCTTCTGTGCAGGGGAGGGAGTTCTGGCTAATTGTCGACAATTATCACGCCGCACAGGACTGGCGCACCCACCTACAGTGACAACGGTGTCCTCCGCGCGCAGCGCGATCCCTCAGCGGGTCCTCTCCACACGGTCGCCAGCCTCGGATCTTCAGCCTCTCCAGCTCCCCGCACCGCGGCAATGTTGTCGTCTGGGGATCAGCCGGCAGCAATATTCACAGCCTCACGGGCATCATGGGGATAGACGCCAGCAGCGAAGGGCAGGGCGCGAGCGCATGAAGGCAGGCACCCCTGCCGGTCCGTCCGCCGCTATCAGTTCGAGCGCGCCGCCATCTTGTGCCTCCCCAACAGTTCAGCAGCTTGCTGTCTCCGGTCGATTTTCCCAGGCGAAATCTTGATTTTACAACACACCGATGTCGCCGCTGTGTAGTGCTGTCATTCCGCTGACGTTTTCTGTATGTTTCGCGCTATAAGATTCAACAGGTCCGCTATTATTGAAGGATATTTTCCCCGACCAGCGGAGCGGCACTAAAGTGCAGCCATTCCGTCGCGCGCCCTCTAGCGCCCCCCGTTGATTGTAAACCTTAGCTGGTGCAACAGGGTGATTGTGACCTGTATCTGTTCGCAACAATGTTGGCAAGTGGCGCTCTTGATCAGCCAGTCATCCAGGTAAGGAAATACGTGGACGCCCTACCTGAGCAGGTGAGCGGCCTCTACTACGAGGCACTTGGTGAATACCAGAGGTGCAGTGGTGACACCAAAGGGAGGCACATGAACTGGTAACGTTTTTCACTGATCACAAACCTGAGATAGTAGCGATGTACCTGGTGGATTGGTATGTGGAAGCAGGCATCTTTGAGGTTGAGAGGGGCCATGAAGTTGCTTTGCTGTAGCAGCAGAATAACGTCCTGAAGAGTGACCATGTGAAAGTCCTCTGATAGGATGCATTAGTTGAGGGGCCTGATGTCTAGGATAGATCAGAGGGAGTCATCTTCTTGGGCATCAGGAAGTATAGCAAGTAGACTCCTGCACCATGCAGATGAGAGACGGGCTCTTTGGCCCCTTTGAGGAGGAGCGCTGTGACATCTTCCCTGAGCAGATGTTGGTGTTCTAGGGAGAGTCTGTGTTTGCAGGGTGGAATGGTGGGAGGAGTGCAAGTAAACTCCAGGCAGTAGCCATGTTGGATAATGTCTAACTGTCTAACACGCACTGATCGGAGGGGACGTTCCACCACACACAAAAGAACCTTTGTAGTCGTCCTCTACAGGTGTTGTGTGATCGGGGAGAGAAGAGGGGCAAGTCAGGGCTTGGTGGTGGTGGCAGCTCCCTTAGGGTAGCCCCATTTCCTCTACCTTTGGCATTATTGCCTCAGTAGGACCCTCTAAAGTAGCCTCTAGGGAAGGCCTGCAGGGTCTGCAAGCACTGAAGAGCCATTGAGGCATCGGGGGAGGTGGTCTTCGAGCCTCCACAATAAGGGTATGCGGCGAAAGAAGCTGTGGGAGTGGGCGTCTGCAGGGCGTCCATAATCTTCAGCCATATCTTTCTTTATTTTCTCCTGCCTTTAATCGACCGGCCGAAGAGGTGTTGGCTGTAAAATAGCATGTTGAGCAGGTGGTGCTGGTCATCCGACTTGAAGTCAGAATTACAGAGTCAAGCATGCCTCTGGGGAGCAAGCTTGAGTTGACGACCGGTCAGTGGCTTCAAGGGCACACCAGATGGTGGTGTTTTGGAATAGTGTGCCCTCTGAGTATGCCTTGTGTCCCTTATGCTCATCTGGGAGGTACTGGAGAAGCTCCTCCATTTTTTCACAATGGGCGCAGCCATAACAGGAAACTAGACCAATCGAGTTGGCAATGCGCCAATTATTGCCTGACTGTGCTGCAACTCTTTCCTGCAGCGTTGATTACTTTATTCTCCTTATATGGTGGGAAAGCATCGCCAGTGCCCTGAGATTTCATCCTCTTGCGGATTGGTGTGTACCACCAGGTAATCCGGTGGAAGTTGGCCCGAGTGTATATGGGGTCTGTTGGGTACAGAGCCTTGAAAGATATCAGGGGCTAGTCGCAGCATGCCCTCGAGCATAGGTAAGTATTGGGTGGAACGGTGGGTGGTGGAAAGGGTTTTGAGGAGAAAATCCTCTTCTATTGGGGGGGTCGACATGCATGACTACCTTGAGATACAAGGCTGCTCTAGCTATCGGCTCATGGTAAGATGTGAAGTCATCAGGGGGTGAGGGTTGGGATCCATGACCCCTGGAGGGTCCATGTCATAGGAGTCACCATGTGGGGATGTATCATAGGTCTCTCCCGACCCGTGCCTGAGTGCGGTGACCCCCTGAGGTGTGCATCAATGGGATCAGGTGGAGAATCAGGCGGGGATGGGAAGTGCTGTAGTCTCGGTGGAGATGCTGGGGGTGTGGTGTTAAGTCACTGTCCGGCAAAGGGCCGGTGGCCTTGTCCAATTTCTTTCAATATTTCATTGGAATGGGCACATCAAGAGCCTCCTCGAAGCTCAGCTGGCGTTTAGCCGTCTGTGGTTCAGTCACTGGTGAGTCAGTGGGTGAGGATCCAGTCCGTTTACGGGTGAATTACAATGTGCTGTTGCTGAGCGTCAATCTCGTCCTGGAGTTTTTGGAGGATCAGTTCGACGCCGAGGGTTTTGGCTCCAACGGGTAGGTTGTGCCGAGGATGGAGCAGCCGGCGCAGAGTGAGCCAGCATCAATAGTTTCTTCAGGCCCGAACCCAGGCTGGGCATTGCATCCGAAGCAGAGGTTTGGTTCCGACCATGGCCCGCAGGCAGTGGTGGCACAAGGGCCATCCTCTGTGGATCCAGAGTGGCCGTACGCTCCTCTGCAGTGGGCTGATCGATGTGCAAGCGGCATAGAGGGGAATGGAAAGGAGGAACCGCACTCATGACAGTTTGTGCAGGTGAAGGGTCTTCGATCTCTAGGTTGGAGCTGAAATTGGCATTGGGCGAAAAAACCTACTTCTCAGCACCCGACTGTTGTGCATGTTGTTCTCCTTCGAGGTCCTGGGTGCTGAAGAGGTCTGGGGTGTTCTCTCTGCTCCTACGCGACATCTCGTGTTGACGTGCCTATCAATTGCAGAAAGTCTTTTTCGAGCGGAAGGAGCAACAGGCATTGCAGGCAGCTTTGTTGTGCTTAGGCGAGAGGCAGAGGTTACAGACCTGGTGGTGATGGGTCTGGGGATCCTTCGTATCGCAGCGAGTACAGTTTTTGAACGGTGTCCGTTCCATCACTGTCGAGGCATTGTCGAGTATGGAGGAGACAAGATGGGGGAGGCACGAAGTGCAAGACCCTTCGAGGGCCGAGGACGATTGGAGAGCCGCTTGAGGCGAAGGATCAGGACGTCGATTCAGGACAGTAGTTCAGGGAATGCGAACAGAAACAATACCAACGTAGGGAGAGAAACCGTGAAGGACGAAAAGAGCACTGTGACAGTTTTGATCCAGAGCACACGTGCAAACCAGACCGCAGAAATTAAACAATCTAACAATGGTGTTGATGCCGATGCACATTACCAACAAGCGGAGGAATCAAAATACCTCGTGACTCAAAAGACTTCTTAGAAGAAAAAGAACTCGCACACATCCGGGCCCAACACTAGATGGAAGGAATATGCAGAGCATGTGTATCTACAACCACACATGACACACACAGTTTTCAATTTATTAATCGGCAGAGTAGAGGCATGAACCGGCTTGAAAGGTAAACACATCAGGAATGTTAAGATGAGATTTAGGTTACACTGCGTCACGATAAGGGGAGCAAGAGGAAATATGTGAAAGACTTTTTAGGAAATGCATAGAGGTGATCTGAATAAGAAAGGTTGAGCAGGCAAATGTAGAAAGTCGAAAGGGCCACTCAGTACCATTAAATGTGCACACAACAAAACCTTGCCAGGCCAATGACATTAAGAACAAAAGAACATCAGACAGTTTTGCCTCTATGGGTCAATATGCTTATCCTCAGCACATGTTATAAAACAAGATCAATGGCATGAACATATGGACTTGATGGAAAAGTGATTGAAAGCCAGAATGATTTCCACCACTTCTGCCGGAAGGTCAAAGCCTCTCAGCTAGTTCTGCTCAATCTCCATGCATGAAGGTGTAGATAGAGGAGGTTCTCATACATCACCATGTGTGATGGTGAAACTTAAAATCTTCCCAAAGAGAAAGCTGAAGGAGAAGACAGATGCTCACTGTCTGAAGATTGGATTACTGCATCTGAGCTGACGCTCTAACCACTATGGCACCAGAATGACCCATGATTGGTCCCATCTGACATTCTTTAGTATTTGTGAGATTAGAGTCAGGAGTCAGGAAGAATGCATACAGAAATCCTATCAAAGGCGTTCCATAGCGACCCACAAGGCTAAACCTCTAACACACAAAAAACTGAACACTAACCATTTTCAGAATTTGCAAAAGGTAAGCCCGCTGAGGCAAGTTTGTCTGCCCTGAAATTCAGGGACACAGCTAGATGATTCACCTTTAGCGAAATCCAGTGCAGTGCCGGTCATTTCCGCAGCTTCAATGTCTCTAAGATGACAGCACAAGAACCCATACCTTCCAATTGGTTACAGTACCACATTGCAGTCATGTTGTTCGGAAGTGCCTGGACTGACCAGTATCTGGTTGACAACAGGAACGTCTTAATGATCAGCCTAATGACATAACTCCAGCAATATTATATGTTTTATACGTTTAGATGGTTGATACTGCTCCGGCAGGGACCAAAGGCCTCGGATCTCCATTTCATCCAGGTGACCTCTCCATTCCAGGGATGACAGACAGCCACATGTCAGATATGCCTCTAGCATTCATCACTGCAAGTCCTGAGAAGCCTCCTCAGAGATGAGAATCTTGTTTGACAGACACCACTAATGTGGGGCTCAATAAAGGTACAAATTCTACTGAAGGTCCTGCATGTGCCACCAAGTGAAGGCAAGCTACATGCAGATTGCAGAGGTACAGAAATGTTTTTCATCATTAAATTCTGACCTGGCTGCCTTGGTATTTCAGTCTACTTGTTCAACTTCACTGATATACCATGAGGCACAGAAGTCGGAGACGTGCCAGAGCTCGCATATGAAGGCACCACGCTTAGCAGCTTTTGAGGAAGTACCAATGTTAAAGCGACCCATGCTGGTCCAGTGGCTGAATATGAACTCAGCACCGGCATGGCATAAGTATCAGCTGAAGGAGCCCTATGGTTGGAAGGAAAGGGTTGGGAGGAGAGAAGTAAAGATTCAGATTTTCAGTGCTTTTTTCTTGCAGCGAGATTTAATTCTCAGGAGAATGAGCACCATTTTTCTTATCAGTTCTTGGTGGGGGACTGAGGACTGCATTTCCTCTCCCTAAAAGGCAAAGATGGCATCGGTCTACACAGCTATTAGACCTCCATGTCTGATTAGATTCCAGTCATCACATACATGGGATCGGGAAATGACTGGTCGTGCTTGCACTTGGAATATGGCTAAACCCCTACATGGGAGGCAAAACTTTGGCAAAAAATGAAAGAAAACACCTGCCCAAAACCTGGAGAAACCAATTGAAAGATTGAGTTTCAGATGTTGGTCTCTGTTGTAAGAAGTAAAAAGGTAATGAGATTGTGGCAGTGATGAGGCACTTTGTTTAAAACTGTTTTGAGTCCCTCCAAACAGTGCAGGTAGATGTTAATAGCACATGGAAATATTCCAATATTGGCGAAGTGTAGGAGGGACCTAATAATGAACAATGGTTATTGAAAACCACTTTGAATGATAAGACAGTAGATGGGGAAAGTAAACTTCTAGCAGAATCTAGGATTGTCTTTAAATGTTTTTGCCACGTTACCAGAAGAACAAGTTACTTACCTTCAGTAACGCATTATCTGGAAGAGACTCTATCTAGCTGCAGATTCCTTACCTTTGAATTTCCCAGACCTCAGGCTGGATCCGGAAACTTTTGCTGAGCAATAACCCTTGCGCGCGACGTCGGGTGGCTCCATTCGGCTCCGCGTGACGTTGTCGGAGTCGGTAGCGTCGGTTATGACGTCACGTTGCCTATATAGGCGCCACCCAGGCGCGGGGACGTCAGTACTTTTCGTATTTTCCACGCCAGAAGCGCAGAGCCACAAAGTAACTGATGTAGTCGTGTGCAAAAACTAGGGCCCTGAAAGGGGAAACAACCCTAGTCCTACTACAACAGTCCGGACAGCGGGGAGGCATGGGTGGGGCTGTAAGGAATCTTCAGCTAGATAGAGTCTCTACCAGATAATGCGTTACCGAAGGTAAGTAACTTGTTCATCTGATAGAGACTTCTAGCTGCAGATTCCTCGCCTTTGAATCGGATACCCGAGCCATACCATCCCGGCGGTGGGTTGCGGACTCATGATCTAGACTAAGAAGTCTTGCAGGACCGAACGGGCAAAGTGTCCGTCCCTGCGCACTTGACCATCAAGGCAATAATGTTTTCCGAACGTGTGCAATGATGCCCACGTTGCTGCCTGACAGATGTGTTTGACTGGGACACCCCCAGCCAAGGCCGTAGTCGCAGCCTTTCCCCTGGTGGAGTGGGCCCTTAATCCCTCAGGGGGCTGCTTCTTTGCCAAGGCGTAACAGATTTTAATGCAGAGAACGACCCAGTGAGAGATGGTCCTTTTCTGCACTGCCCTTCCCTTCTTCGCTCCCACATATCCCACAAAAAGTTGGTCATCCACCCGGAAGTCTTTTGTGCGGTCAAGGTAGAACGACAACGCTCTTTTTGGGTCCAGTCGGTGGAGACGCTCCTCTTCCTTAGCGGGATGTGGGGGAGCAAAGAAGGTGGGCAAAGTGATGGACTGACCCAGATGGAATGGGGTCACAACCTTTGGTAAAAAAGATGCCCTGGTGCGAAGCACCACCTTGTCCGCAAAGGACATAAGATAAGGAGGCGAGCTGGATAATGTCTGCAACTCACTCACCCTCCGGGCCGATGTAATCCCCACCAAGTAGGCTGTTTTGATGGTCAACAGCCAGAGGGGACAATTGTGCAAAGGCTCGAAAGGAGCGCACATCAGTTAAGTGAGGACCAAATTAAGGTCCCATTGTGGCATAACAAAGGGCGTAGGTGGAAATAAACGGCCCAGCCCTTTCAGAAATCTATTTACAATAGGAGATTTAAAGAGAGAAGGCTGGCAGCCGCAAAAAAGCAGACAAAGCAGAGAGGTAACCTTTGAGAGTACCCAAAGCAGAACCCTGCTGGGCAAGAGTTAGAATGAATAAAAGGACAGTAGAAAGAGAAGCAGAAAGAGGGTCAATGGACCTTTCTGTACAGTATAATACACATTTCTGCCAACGGCAGGCGTATACCGACTTAGTGGAGGGCCGCCTGAATAACATTACAGACTTCGGGAGGAAGGTCAAAAGCTATCAACTGTCGCCGCTCAATCTCCACGCATGGAGGAGCAGAGTTGACAGGTTCGGGTGGAGAACCCTCCCCTGCTGCTGCGACATAAGATCCTCCCGAAGGGGCAGCCTGATCGGAGGATCGACACTCATGCTCAGAAGCTCTGGATACCAGACTCTCCTTGCCCAGTCTGGTGCCACAAGAATGACTTGGGCCGGGTCGCTCCTGATCTTCTTCAGAACCCTGGGCAGGAGTGGTATGGGCGGAAAGGCGTACAACAGGCCTGAGCTCCACTCGTGACAAAACGCGTCGCCGAGCGATAGCCGCCCTGGAAACTCCAGCGCGCAATACTGCTGACATTGCGCATTCTCTTCGGAGGCAAACAAATCTAACCAAGGTTCTCCCCACTGCTGAAAGAGACCATGCGCCACCTCCGACTGGAGACGCCATTCGTGATCCTGAAGGCATCGACGGCTGAGACCGTCCGCCCTGGCGTTCAGAGAACCTGCCAGCTGTTGAACCACCAGGGATATGCCCTGCTGTCCCAGGCATGTCCAGAGATGCAGGGCCTCTTGACAAATGGTCCACGACCCCACCCCGCCCTGCTTGTTGCAGTACCACATGGCGGTGGTGTTGTCCGTGAACACCTGCACCAGCTTCCCCTTGACAGAGGGAAGAAATGCTTTCAATGCCAACCGAATCGCTCGGAGCTCCAACAAGTTTATGTGGAGTCCCGTCTCCGCCGGAAACCAGTGACCCCTGACCTCCACCTCTCCCATGTGGCCACCCCATCCCAGAAGTGACGCATCCGTCACAACTGTGAAATCTGGTTGGGGAAGGGAGAGAGATCTGCCGCTGACCCAATCGCGGTTCGTTAACCACCACTGCAGATCCTTCGCAGTTCCTTCCGAGATCAGAACCACATCGGTGAGATTTCCCCGATGCTGTGCCCATTGGAACTTCAAGTCCCACTGCAGAGCCCGCATACGCCACCTTACCAACAGGATGCAGGAGGCCATGAGAACCAACAGCCTCAGAGTCAACCTCACCGAAATCCAGGATAGAGGCTGAAATATCGGAATCATAACCTGAATATCCTGGACTCGCTGCTCGGGAGGTTAAGCCCGAAACTGCATTGTATCCAGAACAGCTCCGATGAAAGGGAGCGTCTGAGAAGGAGTCAGGTGTGACTTCGGCACGTTTATAGAGAATCCCAGCGAATGCAGGAGGTTCGCCGTAGTCTGAAGGTGGGAGACGACTGCCTGGGGCGAGGATACCTTCACCAGCCAGTCGTCGAAGTAGGAGAAGACTGACAACCCTAACCTGCGCAGATGAGCTGCAACCACCGCCATCACCTTGGTGAACACCCTAGGGGCAAGGGTAAGACCGAAGGGGAGCACAGTAAACTGAAAGTGCTCGCGGCCTACCTTGAACCGAAGGTAACGCCTGTGGCCCGGCAGGATGGGAATGTGAAAATACGCATCCTGCAGGTCGAACGCCACCATCCAGTCTCCTAGGTCTAGGGCAAACAAGACCTGAGCCAAAGTGAGCATTTTGAATTTCTCCTTTTTGAGGAAGAGATTGACGGTCCAAAGATCCAAAATGGGACGAAGCCACTTGTTCTTCTTCAGAATCAGAAAGTAGCGGGAATAACAGCCACTGCCTACTTCTGAAGCTGGGACACTTTCTATAGCTCCTTTGTCCAAAAGAGCAGTAACTTCCTCTTGCAGCAACTTTAAATGATCCTCCGCCAGCCGTTCCTGACTTGGCGGAATAGGAGGAGGAAGAGAATAGCCCTCCTGGACGATCTGCAAGACCCACTTGTCTGTTGTTATAGATCTCCAGCGGGGGAGATGATGACGAATTCTCCCACCCACTGGAGTAGTGTGGTCCTGCAGAATCAGCCTAGGCGTGCTTGGAGGCTCTGGCTGCTGGGGGCAGTGTGGTAGACGACTTCTGGCCTCCATTCCGAGGACGGAATGTACCGCGTCCACGCACGATTTGGGTAGTCTGAGCGGGACGGTGGTTAGGATAGGGCGGACGTGGCTGGAAACCCCTTCCGTAGCCACGAAAGGGGCGAAAGGAAGACTGGCCATGAGGAGTGGAGGAGAGGCCCAAGGATCTGGCCGTAGCTCGAGAGTCCTTGATCCTGACCAGGGCCGAGTCTGCCTTATCCCCAAAAAGGCGGGTTCCATCAAAGGGCATGTCCATCAAATTGGCTTGGACATCCCCCGAGAAGCCAGTTGTACAAAGCCAGGCATGGCGTCTCAAGGCCACCGTCATTGAAATGGACCTGCCCAGCAAATTGGTAGTTTCTAATCCACACTGAATGGTGAATTTTGCTGCATCCAAACTGTCAAGGACAAGAGGGGAGAGCACAGCCCGGGCCTCCTCCGGGACTTGTGGCTGCACCTGCGCAACCGTCTCCCAAAGAGAGTGGGATAAACAGCCCAATAAGCACGCGGTATTCACCGACCGCAATGCCAGACTGGAGGAAGAAAACATCTTCTTCCCAAATGAGTCGTGTCTCTTGGATTCCCTATCCGTAGGGGCGGAAGGGAATGCGCCTTGGGACGTAGAGGCCTGCACCACCAAACTTTCTGCGGTGAAGTGTTGGCTGAGGAACTTTGGGTCGCCCGGAGCTGGGCGATGGCGGCGTGCAATCGTCCTGTTCACAGGAGCCCCTGTGCTAGGCTTGGACCATGTTCCTAGAAGGACGTCCGTAAGTGCCTCATTAAAGGGCAATAGGGGTTCAGAAGTGAAAGCCCCAGGCTGAAGCACTTCGGTCAGGAGATTAGTCCTGACATGCACTGAGGACAGCTCCAGTCCTAGGACCTCAGATGCCTTCTGAACCACCATGGCATGGGACGCCCCCTCCTCCGTAGCCACTGTAGGCAGAGAGAGCATGCCAGAGTCTGGGAAAGTATCCAGACCACTGGCTTCCCCAAGTTCCCCATACCAGTCCATTGTTTCCTCAGAGACATCCTGGTTCTCAAGAGGGTCTCCAGACTCCTCCCATTCCTCTCCTGAGCCCAGCACGTCCACAAAGTGCTCTGGCGACAACATAGAACACCTGGGTTCTGTCGACGTCGGAATCGGCGTCGCTCGACGTCGTTACGGCTCCGTGTCGTCGGGGATGAGGATGGGGCTTGCGCCACCGACGGGCATCGGCGACGTCGTAGGCACCGACTTCGGATTCGACGTTGGGGAAGGTACCGTTGGCACGACCGGCGTAGACCCGGATCCGGGATCGGATCCCTGAGGCCCCACCGGCGCCGGGGCGGAGCCGACGGCGTCGAACCCGATGGGGCCCCATCCGACCCCACGGGGCCCGAGGGCTCACCAACGGGGTCGTTCCGCTCAAATACGAGGCGCGTGGCCTCGTAAAACTCTTTAATTTGAGCGGGAGTTGCTCCGGCTCCCAGAAAGGGTGGAAGGCACAAAGTCGACTCAGGCTCCCGCTCCGCAGAACCGTGCCTAGAGCGTCGGTGCTCCTTACCTTTCTCAACGACGGACGTCAGTTGAGGCGAAGTCGAAGTCCACTTGGCCATCTTTTCTTCTTGTGCCTCTTCCCCGAGTGTCCAGAAGACCTCGAATGGAAGGAAGAGGACTTAGGGCTCCGTGAGTGGTCCCGCAACCTCCTCTTCTTCGAACGGGACCGTGACCTCCTCAAAGTCTCGCTTGACGGTGTTGAAGTGTGGTGCAGCGGCCAGGGCAGCTGACTTCGGAGCACAGGGCTCATGGTTCGATCCCCGGCTCCGGCGGCAGCTCAGCTCAGCACCATGTGACTCTGGGCAATAGCTCACTTAATTTCCACGACGGCCCCCAGCGCCTTGAGACCCGTAAGGGTGAGTAGTTCGCGCTTTACAAATACGGATTTACATTTGACTGCCGGGCCACGAGCAACTTCATCGCTCGCTCCCTCAAGGTCTTCTGGGCCATCGCCCAACAGTCTGAACACGACTTCGAATCGTGGTCGCGTTCAAGACACCACAGACATACGCGGAGGGGATCGGTGACCGACATCATGCGGGAACAAGTCCCATATGGTTTGAAACCTGTCTTTCTCAAAGACATCCCTCGCACACAAAGTCGAATCCAAAAATATTGACAAAAGTCGTGAAAAAGCCTGCCAAAAAGCGGTAGAGGGGTAGCTCTTCCCGGATCGGCGCTTAAATGGCGCGGAAAGAAAAGAACGGACGTCCACGCGCCTGGGTTACGCCTATATAGGCACCGCGACGTCATAACCGATGCTATCGACGCCAACGTCACGCGGAGCCGAATGGAGCCACCCGACGTCGTGCGCAAGGGTGTTGCTCAGCAAAAGTTTCCGGATCCAGCCTGACACCTGGGAAATTCAAAGGTAAAGAATTTGCAGCTAGAAGCCTCTGTCAGATTCTCTTTTCTACTAAACACATAGCGGTGTACTACTGGGAACGAGTTGCGGAAATTCTGATCTCTTTTTTAACATTGTTGCAAAGACGTTCATAGAATAGAGTTCAAGTATATCCTTTGAAAATGCCGATAGACTTTAACAGCGAGTTAAGCATATGAGATCTGCATTACACTTGCAGAGCACAAATATGAATCCCAACGGGACAAACAAACTTTTATCCTTTTAATAGTAACGCCCCATAATTTATGGCACTTACAAACAATGGAAAAACTAAGCCATTAACACCATACAATTACTGTTGATTAATTAGCATTTGCTCTTAACTATTTATATTGAAGAAACCATTCATACAGGATCACAACAGTTATTCTAACAAAGGAAGAAACATTAGAAAAACCATTACTCATTGTACCTGAGCAACACTTCTGGGAAGCAATGTTGAGGAGTACTTCTGTCCACTTTGGTGAAGCCATTTTTGATTGGATAGCTTTTGAGGAAACAACTCTCCTTAGAAATACTAAGAAATCGCCTAAATGCAATTCTGCAGTATGCTGTTTTCGTAATACAGCTGAAACAAGGCAGACAAAAGTGATAAATGCAAAGAAAATGAAAAACTTAATACATGCATAACTAAATAAGCTGCTTTTCAAACTGCATTGGTTTAAGTAAGCATTGTATATTACATTGTTTGCAATTTAAAGTATGTATTAATGCCGTTTAGTGATAAGAGGATTACATGGATCCCCATCTTGTCATGCCTCAACAGTTAAGATGCATATTAAGAGGACCTGGTGTATTATAGTATGTAGAAACAGTGGAGAAAGGTCTAGCGATCACAGATATTTTAAATGGTAGGCAACCAATGTTTTCTCAGTTGGCGCCATTAACATTAAGCCTGGGGAGAATCAAAATTAGAACAAATCAGAAATGAGCATAGGGGCTCCAAAATGTCCTTCAGTCTAGATGCACATAGGATCATCGATACATTTCCAGTTGCTTGTTGCAGTACCCTCGATCCTTTAACCATTACTTAGCTGTAGGCATTCTTCTGCACCCCGAAACACAAGTTACCTGTCTTCTGGCCACAAGAAATGCCACAGCGGTAGGTTTCCTGACTACAATTGGGATATTCCTCAATACCCCAGGAGTATTAGCATGGGTGAGGGATGGATTACTTTGTCTATCGTGTTGGATATGTTTGTACACACTTCCTACCATTATTTGTGCACTGGTGGGCAAGTCCAGACCAAGTGCAGAAAGTGTACATCTGGACCCAACATTTGCTTCAGCCCAAATCCACTCTAAACTGCATTTCATTAAATCTAATGCTGTACAATAGATTCAGTGAAGAACGTAGAAGTGGATCAGCTGAAGTCCGCTGTCCGGCAAGAGGGCTCTAGTTTGTGTGCAGCAAAATTTCCACTCATTATCAGTAATTTGACATAGCAGGTTTGCAATCCATTTGCCTCCTCTTGAATAGAACTGTAGAGTTTTGGCACAATGCATTTACTATTGGTGAAAATAACCAGGAGGGTCAGTGTGGAGGTTTTTGAGTGAATGAAGAAGAGTCCTTCCTACAAGCCATGGTGCACGTATGGTACAATAATATATAAATTAGTGTATGAGCGGTTCTGTCAAAAACTTGATGTGGGTAAATTGGCCATCTGGAAAGCGACCCCCCCCAACTATTCGGCGTATGTAACGGAGATACAGTCTTCTGTTCTCGAGTTAGTGGAAGGCCGGGCTATTGTGTGAAAAGTAGTTCAAGGGAGCAGATTTTAGTGTGTGTTGCTTTAGCTCAATACCTGTTCCATTTCCGTAATGTGCAAAGCTTGGGCCCTTAAAGCACAAGTTACTAACTTGTGTAACGATATATCTGTAAGAGACAGTAGTTAGTGATAGATTCCTTACCTTAGAATATCCCCAGGCGTCAGGCTGGATCCGGAAAGTTTTGCGTAGCAGTACCCTTGCGCGTCGGTAGGTGGCGTCGTGCGGCTCCGCGTCCGTCGTCGGCGTCGTGATCGCCGGGATGACGTCGCGGGCAGTACTTAGACGCCGCCCCTGCGCGCTGACGTCAGTTCTGTACACGACTTTCCGCGCCAGGAACGCAGAGCCATGCAAGAAGCTGACACAGGTGTCTGAAAAATACTAGGGCCCTGAAAGGGATGTCCTTAACCCTAGAAATCAGTTCGCAGAACGGGGAGGATGGGTGGGCGGTAGGAATCTATCACTAACTACTGTCTCTTACAGATATATCGTTACACAAGTTAGTAACTTGTGCATCTGAAAGAGACACGTTAGTGATAGATTCCTTACCTTAGAATAGATACCCCAGCAATACCAACCCCGGTGGTGGGTCTGCGAACAAAGATCAGACAAGGAAGTCCTGGAGGACAGAACGGCCAAAGAAGCCGTCCCTCCGGACCTGACTGTCAAGGCAGTAATGCTTAGTAAACGTGTGCAGCGAGGCCCACGTAGCTGCCTGACAGATAACCGGCAGCGGAACACCGCGGCCCAAGGCCGTGGTAGCAGCCGTTGCCCTGGTGGAATGGGCACGCAGCCCAACAGGAGGCTCCTTCTTGGCCAAAGAATAGCAGGTCTTGATGCACAAGGTAACCCAGCGGGAGATGGTCCTCTTGTGCACCGCCCGACCTTTTTGGCGCCCACGTAGCCAACAAAGAGCTGGTCACCCACCCGGAAGTGTTTTGTGCGGTCGATATAGAAGGAGAGCGCACGTTTCGGGTCCAGACGGTGGAGCCTCTCTTCCTCTCTGGAAGGATGCGGAGGCGGAAAGAAGGTGGGCAAAGTGATGGTCTGCCCAATGTGGAAAGCAGTAACCACCTTTGGCAAGAAGGACGGACGCGTCCGAAGAACAACCTTGTCTGGATGAACAGACAGAAAGGGAGGCTTGCAAGATAGAGCCTGGAGCTCACTCACCCGCCGAGCGGAGGTGATGGCCACCAGAAAGGCTGTCTTCAGAGTCAGAAGACGAAGAGGACAGTTATGCAGAGGCTCAAAGGGAGCGCACATTAAAAAGGTAAGAACCAAGTTCAAGTCCCACTGAGGCATTACAAACGGAACAGGAGGGAAGAGGTGAGTAATGCCTTTTAAGAACCTGTTAACAACAGGGGACTTGAACAGGGAGGGCTGATCAGGGAGCCTGAGGAAGGCCGAGATAGCACAAAGATAACCCTTGATGGTACCCAGGGCAGAACCCTGTTGGGCCAGAGAGAGAAGGAACAGAAGGACCTCAGAAAGAGGGGCAGAAAGGGGATCCACAGCCTTTGCTGTGCACCATGCCACAAATTTGTTCCACCTGCAGGCGTATACCACCTTAGTGGAGGGACGCCTGGCTGCCAGAATCACATCACAAACTTCGGGAGGCAAGTCGAAAGGAATCAACTGCCGCCGCTCAATCTCCACGCAAGCAGGTGTAGACTGGACAGGTTCGGGTGGAGGACCGTCCCCTGCTGCTGCGACAGAAGATCCTCCCGAAGAGGCAGACGGATCGGGGGATCTATGCTCATATTGAGTAGCTCGGGATACCAAACTCTTCGAGCCCAGTCCGGAGCCACAAGAATGACTTGGGCCCGGTCGTGCCGAATTTTCTTCAACACTCTGGGTAGAAGTGGTATAGGCGGAAAGGCGTACAACAGACCGCAACTCCACTCGCGACGAAAAGCGTCGCCGAGCGAGTGCCGCCTTGGAAATTCCAACGCGCAGAACTGATGACATTGCGCGTTCTCTTCGGTGGCGAATAGATCTAACCAAGGCTCTCCCCACTGTAGAAAGAGTCCTTGCGCCACTTCCGAGTGAAGACGCCATTCGTGATCCATCATGCACCTGCGGCTGAGTTCGTCCGCCCTGGCGTTCAGAGAACCTGCCAGGTGTTGAACCATCAGGAACATGCCCTGATGTTCCAGCCATGTCCAGAGGCGCAGAGCCTCCTGACAAAGGGTCCAAGACCCCACCCCGCCCTGTTTGTTGCAGTACCACATGGCGGTGGTGTTGTCTGTGAACACCTGCACTACCTTCCCTTTGACAGAGGGAAGGAATGCCTTGAGTGCAAGCCGGATCGCCCGGAGCTCCAGAAAGTTGATATGGAGCCGGGACTCCGCCGGAGACCAGAGGCCTCTGATCTCCGCCTCTCCCATGTGACCGCCCCATCCCAGAAGGGACGCGTCCGTCACAACTGTATGCTCTGGCTGGGGAAGGGAGAGGGATCTGCCCATGACCCATTGCCGGTTCGAGAGCCACCACTGCAACTGTTTTGCAGTCCCCTCCGAGATCTGGACGTGATCGGACAGGTTGCCCTGGTGCTGCGCCCACTGGAACTTCAGGTCCCACTGCAGAGCCCGCATATGCCATCTGGCATGATTGACCAGCAGGATGCAGGAGGCCATGAGGCCCAGCAGCCTCAGGGTCATCCGTACCGAAACCCAGGATAAAGGCCGAAAGATCGGAATCATAGCCTGAATATCCCGGACTCGCCGTTCGGGAGGATAGGCCCGAAACTGCGTCGTGTCCAGAACTGCTCCGATGAAAAGGAGCTGTGGAGAAGGAATCAGATGCGACTTCGGCACATTGATGGAGAACCCCAGCGAGTGCAGGAGTTCGGCCGTAGTCTGGAGGTGGGAGACGACTGCCTGGGACGAGCCCGCCTTCAGCAGCCAGTCGTCGAGGTAGGGGAAGACTGAGACCCCTGCCCGGCGCAGATGAGCTGCGACCACCGCCATCACTTTCGTGAACACCCGAGGGGCACTTGTAAGGCCAAAGGGGAGCACGGTGAACTGAAAATGCTCGGGGCCTACCGTGAACCGAAGGTAACGCCGGTGGGCCGGCAGGACGGGGATATGGAAATACGCGTCCTGCAAGTCCAACGCTACCAACCAGTCTCCTGGGTCGAGGGCAGTCAAGACCTGAGCTAGGGTGAGCATCTTGAACTTCTCCTTCCGGAGGAAGCGATTGACGTTCCGGAGGTCCAAGATAGGACGCATGTCCTCCTTGTCCTTTTTGGGCACCAGAAAGTAGTGGGAGTAGCAACCACGCCCTACTTCTGGGGTCGGAACATGCTCGATGGCCCTCTTGGCCAAGAGGGCCGTGACTTCCTTCCGTAGAAGCACCAAGTGATCCCCTGACATGCGGTGGAATTGAGGTGGCATGGCTGGGGGGTGGTCTCGAAGGGGAGGGAGTAGCCCCTTCGGACAATGTCCAAGACCCACCTGTCCGAGGTGATGGTGCGCCAGTGGGGAAGGTGATGGCGGACCCTGCCCCCTACTGGCGTGCCGTGCACCTGAAAGGAGGGACTAGGAGGGCTTGGAGGCCGCGGACGGGTTGGAGGTGGTGGCCTGACCCGCACGCTGGTTGCCCGATCCGCCACGGCGGAATCCACGTCCTCGGCCACGCGAAGACGCCTGCTGCGCGGGCCGGTGGCTGGGCTGCTGACGTGAAGGGGCGCCCTACCGTGGCCACGATAGGGGCGAAAAGCAGAAGGCAGCGGAGGGCGTGTAGCAGAAAGGCCCAGGGACTTTGCAGTAGCCCGTGAGTCCTTAAAGCGCTCCAACGCATGGTCTGCTTTGGACCCAAAAAGACCGACTCCATCAAAGGGCATGTCCATGAGAGTATTCTGGACATCCCCTGAAAAACCAGTGGTTCTCAGCCAGGCGTGGCGCCGGAGCGCCACCGTCGTTGCAATCGACCTGCCCAGCGAGTCGGCGGTGTCAAGGCCACAACGGATAGTGTATTTGGCCGCATCCCTTCCTTCCGCAATGGCGCGGGAAAGCAGTGCCTGGACCTCCTCAGGGCACTGGGGCAAAACATCCGCCACCGAATCCCACAGGGAGTGGGTATATCGGCCCAAAAGACAAGCGGTGTTAACGGACCGCAAGCCAGCACTGGAGGAAGAAAAACCTTTCTTCCCAAACTGATCCAGGCGTTTGGATTCCCTATCCGGAGGAGCGGTAGGGAAGGCGGTTTGGGAAGCGGAGGCTTGGACAACCAAGCTCTCAGGAGTGGGGTGGACAGAAAGAAACAGGGGGTCGCCCGGAGCGGGGCGATGGCGTCGTGACACGTTCCGATCCACAGGAGCCCCTGTGTTGGGCTTGGACCAGGCGCCCAAAAGAACGTCCGTGAGGGCGTCGTTAAACGGCAGCACAGTCTCCGCAGAGGAGGCTGCCGGCTGAAGCACCTCTGTCAAGATGTTAGTCTTGACCGTCAAAGTAGGGAGCTGGAGACGTAAGGCCCCAGCAGCCCTACGCAACACCGTACCAAAATTGGCCCCCTCCTCCGTAGCCACGGGAGGAGACAGCATGCCAGTGTCAGGAGAAGTATCCAGACCACTGGCCTCCCTAGACTCTCTGTCCAGTCCTCATCATACTGACAGTTGCGTGTTAGAGGGTCATCAGACCCCTCCCAGTCCTCCTGGTCCTCCTCTGGTTCAAAATAAGGAGGAGGAGGGACATTTGGGACCCAAGGTCCCATCGGCGCCGGAGCCGGCGTCGAGCGACGTCGCTCCGGGACCATGTCCGGAGCCGGAAGGAACTGGGGGACGACGCCGCCCGGAGCCCAGGGCGGCGTCGAGAACGGCACCGGAGACATCGGCGCCGGCGGAGGTGTCGTGAGGTCGACCGGCGTCGATGGGAGTTGTGGAGCCGGGATCGAGGCCGGGGCCGGAGCCGGAGCCGGGATCGAGGCTGGAGGCTCGGGCGACGCCGGGGCCGGAGCCGCCGGTGACGCCGGATCAACCCCATCAGGGCCCGCGGGGCCCGAAGGCGCACCGGAGGGGCCTGAAGGCCCGAAGAGGCGGGCCATGGCCGACAGGAACTCCTGTACCTTGGCCGGATCCGCCCCCGAACCCGGGAAGGGCGGGTATGACGGGGGCGACTCCACAGGCAAGTCCGGGGCCGCGGGGCGGGGACGGTGCCGGGAGGGGCCTCAGCCGAGTCGCGAGATCGGCGAGGCGAAGTCCGAGAGCGACGATGCTTCTTGGACTTCTTGTGTCGAGACTTACCGGACGAAGAAGACTTCGACGCCGACGACCGGTGTGCACTCCGCGAGCGACCCCTGGACCTCTCACGCGACCGGGGCTTCCGCGGAGCCGAATGCCGGGCCTCGAGGAGCTTTCGAGACCGCTCTCGCAAAGCCTTCGGGTTGAGGGCCTGGCATTCGGGACAAGACTCGGTGTCGTGGCCTCGGCCGAGGCAGAAGAGACACTCCCAATGCGGGTCGGTGACGGACATCATCCGCGCACAGGCGCCGCATCGCTTGAAGCCGGGCATCCCTACGACACCTGAATGGTGGAAAAAGACAGTGAAAAAATCACCAAAAAGTATGGTCAAAAATTGACCAGGGCACTGCTCTTCCCGGATCTGCGCTTACTGGCGCGGAAAAAGAAGAACTGACGTCAGCGCGCAGGGGCGGCGTCTAAGTACTGCCCGCGACGTCATCCCGGCGATCACGACGCCGACGACGGACGCGGAGCCGCACGACGCCACCTACCGACGCGCAAGGGTACTGCTACGCAAAACTTTCCGGATCCAGCCTGACGCCTGGGGATATTCTAAGGTAAGGAATCTATCACTAACGTGTCTCTTTCAGATAAGGGGGACAACGCTATACTCTAAAATCCGTTCGCAGCGGGGAAGGATGTTTGGATCGGTAAGGCATCTGCAGCTAGATAGAGTCTCTACCAGATAAGGCATAACCGAAGTTAAGTAACTTGTTCATCTGATAGAGACTTCTAGCAGCAGATTCCTTACCTTAGAATAGATACCCAAGCAATACCTCCCTGGAGGTGGGGGCGGTGATTCGGATTAAACTAAGAAGTCATGTATGACCGAACGGGAATATGACAGTCACACCAGACTTGAGTGTCCAGGCAGCAGTGATTCATAAATGTGCGCAAGGAAGCCCAAGTTGCTGCCCAACAGATATCCAGGACAGGAACTCCACAAGCTAGTAGTCACAGCCCAGGCTCTGGTAGAATGAGCTCACAAGCCATCAGGAGTTTGCCTTTCAGCAAATGCGTAGCAGATCTTGATGCAGAGCACTATCCATCGTGAGATGGTCTGCTTCTGCACCACCTTCCCTTCCTTTGCTCCGACGTACCCCACAAAGATTTTTTTTTTAAAAATACTTATTTATCATTTTTCACCAACAAAACCAGGCAGGACGATACATGTAGCATTATGTCAATATATAGGAACATGACACGGTCCAATTACATATTAAAAATTATATTGTAAAATGTGTATAATAAGACTTGACAACTTAGTGATCACAAAAATTAACAATCATCAGTGAGGAGTAGAACAGGGGTGTGTGGGGGGAGTGGACCCTAGTCAACAGTGTCTTGGCTGATGAAACTAAAGGAGGGAGTGGTGGTGGGGGGAATGAGGGGTTGGGTTTTGGGGGTCCGGCTCTAGTGTTAACAAATAAGTATGGAGAGGGTGCCAGATATCCTTGGGTCTAGCTGAAGGAGGTTGTAATGTGGCATAGACTTCGCTTGTTAGATCACAATATGTCTTACTCTGGAGCCAGGCCTTAGTAGTGCGGCTTACCGCACTGCCCCAACGAAGAGCAATCTCTCTCTTAGCTAATAATAAAGCAATAGCGGAGAACCTACAGAGGTTCTTAGGGACGGATAACACATTATCCAGAAGTGCGAATAGTGGGGAAGGTCTAAGAAACAGTGAAGTCATGCAGGAGAGGATATCAAATACAGCCAGCCAGTGTGTGACGATAGCAGGGCGTTCCAGGTCATATGTGAAAAGTCTGCCTCTAGAAATTGACATTTAGAGCAGAGGGAAGATCTGGAAGGGTCGATTTAGGCAAGGTCGGTAGGCGTGGTATAAGTTCTATGTAAAAATGAAAATGCAGCAGTTTATGGTGGTGATTGGGGGATATCAGCTTAATTTGTGAACAGCAGTAAGACCAGTCTTGGTCAGAAAGGGAATGGCCAAGGTCTTGTTCCCATTGCTGTCAAACCTTGTCATTGTGGTTGCGTTTAAGAGCCATACTGGCATAGTAGAGCCTAGAGACCAAGTGTATCCCATCAGGGTCTGTTATTTGGAGTGCAAAGAGAGAGAAATCCTCCGGCTCGACAGGATAAGAGGGGAGAAAGGAGCTTAATGTCCTGTGTAATCTACGAAAAATAAACTGATCCATGTATGTGACATCAGTAGTAGTGGTATCTGTGGCGAAGGATATTACAAGACCACCGGGGATAAGTCACCAAATGTGTGAAGATCGTGTCTAGTCAGTGTGCGTTGTACAAGCTTTTCAAACATAAGAGGTAACCAGGGATTTTGGGAGAAGGAGAGTGCCGAGGAGAATAAAAAGTCATAACACAAAATCCTACTGAGCTTCCAAAGGGCCCAGCACGTGGTAGATAAGGTCTGTATATCCGAGGAATAAAGTTTTAGGCCCTACGGTAAAAAGGCAGTCAAAGGAGTTGGGTCAGCTAGATCACACTCCGGCTTAGTGCAAGGTAGACGAGCGTCTGGGTGATACCAATGGGATGCAAATTGAGCCTAAGAAACCAGAAAACTAATTTGAAAATCGGGGACAGCAAAGCTACCACGTTCATATGGAACAGTAAGGATGTCCCAGGCGATCCAAGGTCTATGGCCGGCCCAAACCAGTCTCAATAGAAGACTACGTAGAGAGGCAAAAAAGGAGTTTGTCAAAGGAATGGGTACATTCTAAAAACAGATATAGGAGAAGGGGGAGGACAATCATTTTTATAATAGAAATCCGGCCTGCCATGGAAAGCGTTAGTCATATCCAAGCCTAAATCTTGCCAGTTAGTTTGTCGATGGCAGGTCCGTAATTAAGGCAGATAACTTGTTCCTTGCCTCTATGCAGAACCACACCAAAATACCCCACAAGTTGATCGTCCACCCAGAACTCTTTTGGGCGGTCAAGGTAGTACGACAATGCTCTTTTTGGGTCCAGCTGAGGGAGTCTCTCCTTTTCTTTAGAGGGTTGAGTTGGAGTGTAAAAGGCAGGTAGAGTTATGGATTGGCCCACATGAGAGGGAGTTACCACCTTCGGTCAAAAGGATGCTCTAGTCCAAAGGGCCAGCTTGTCTTTCTAGATGTTAAGGTACGGAGGATGTGCAGACAGTGCCTGTAACTCACTGAACCTTCTGGCAGATGTTATCGCCACTAGGAAGAATGTTTTGAGAATCCTGAGTGGACTGTGCAGTGGCTCAAAGGGGGCACACCTCAGAAATGTGAGAACTAGGTTGAGGTGCTACTGTGACATATGGAAAGGTGGGTGTGGGAACATGTGCTGGAGAACTTCCAGAAACTTATGTACAATAAGGGATTTGAAAAGGGAAGGCTAATCTGGCAACCACAGAAATCCTGAGATGGCAAAAAGGAACAAGTTACTTACCTTCCGTAACGCCTTATCTGGTAGAGACTCTATCTAGCCGCAGATTTCTTACCGTAGACTTATCCCCAGGCATCGGACTGAATCTGGAAAATTGTTTGTGAGCAGTACTCCAGCGCACCAGTAGGTGGCTTGACTCGGCACAGCGCGGTGTCGTCAGCACAGTCCAGGCCGTAAGTGACGTCTGCTGTGCCTATATAGGCACCACCAAAGCACGCTGACGTCAGTTTATTTTAGCGACTTTACACACCAGGAGCGTGGAGCCATGAAGAACACTGATCACTGGTGTGTGAAACTAGGGCCATGAAAAAGGAACAGCCCTGTACCTAAAACTCTGTTCGCACCGCGGGTAGAATGGGTTGGGTCGGTACAAATCTGTGGCTGGATAGTTTCTCCATCAGATAAGGCGTTACAGAAGGTAAGCAACTTGTTCATCTGATGGAGACTTCTAGCCACAGATTCCTTACCTTAGAATGGATACCCACGCAATGCCTCCTCGGAGGTGGGTACGACAAAGCCAATTTAAATCCGAAAGTCCTGAACGGGTGAAGTGTTTGGTAAACATATGCAAAGATGCCCACGCTACTGCCTGACAGATGTCCAGGACAGAGTTTCCATGGTCTAACGCAGTGGTCACAGCCTTAGCTCTGGTGGAATGAGTATGCAAACTCTCAGGGGGTTGCTTCTTGGCTAATGCATAGCAGATTTTGATGCAGAGCACTATCCATCTTGAGACGGTCAATTTCGGCACATCCTTCCCTTCTTTAGCTCCTACGTACTCCACTAAGAGTTTATTGTCCACCCGGAATGGTTTTGTACGATCAAGGTAGAACGACAAACACTCTTTTTGGGTCTAGATGGTGGAGTCTCTTATCCTCTTTGGAGGGGGAGTAAAGAAGGCAAGCAGGGTGATGTTCTGGTCTACATGGAAGGGAGTCACAACCTTCGGAAGGAAGGAGGCATGTGTCCTGAGGATCAGCTTGTCCGGGTAGAAGGAGCTTTAGGAAGGATATGCTGAGAGTGCCTGCAATTTACTGATCTTCTTAGCCGGTGTTATGGCCACTAGAAAGACAGTTTTCATGGTCAAAAGCCTAGGAGGGCAATTACGCAGAGGCACAAAGGGTGCACACATCAAGAAGGTGAGAACAAGATTTCTATCCCATTGGGGAATAATGAATGGCCCGGTGGGAAACATGCTGTAAGCCTTTAAGAAACCTAGCCACAACAGGTAACTCAAATAAAGAAGGTTGGTCCAGCAACAGCAAAAATGATGAAATCGCTGATAATTAACCTTTAACTCTGTCCACAGCAGAGCCCTTCTGGGCCAACGATAGAGCAAATGGAAGAAGCTTACCTTAGAGAGAGGTGCAGGAAGAGGATCGATGTTGTGAGAATCACACCATATCACAAACGTATCCCAATGGCAGGCATACACTAACTTGGTGGAGTGACGCCTGGCTGCCAGAATAACATCACAGACTTTGGGAGGAAGGTTGAAAGCCGTTACCTGTCACCGCTCAATCTCCATGCATGAAGGATGAAGGGTGCACAGCTTCGGTGCAGAACCCTCCCCTGTTGCTGCAACAGAAGATCCTCTCAAAGAGGCAGCCAGATCTGAGGACCGATGGTCATGCTCAACTGCTCGCGATATCAGACTCTCCGTGCCCAACCTGGAGCCACAAGAATAACTTGAGCCCGGTCATTATTGATGTTCTTGAGAAATCTCGGCAGGAGTGGTATAGGTGGGAAGGGGTAAAGGAGGTAGAGGAGGCCAGAGCTCCACTTGAGATAAAAAGAGTCTATAAGCGAGAGGCGCCTTGGGAACTCCAGCATGCAAAACTGCTGACATTGCATGTTCTCGGCAGTAGCGAACAGATCTAACCAAGAATCTAACCAAGGATCTCCCCACTTTTGGAAGAGGCCTTGCACAACATCTGGATGGAGACACCATTTGTGATCCGCTAGGCATCTTCGGCTGAGTTTGTCCGCCTTGGAATTCAGAGAGCCCTCTAGGTGTTGAACCAACCAAAGGAAAGCCCTGGCATTACAGCCATGTCCAGAGACGCAGAGCCCCTTGACAAAGAGACCTCAACCACACCACGCCCTTTTTCTTGCAATACCACATGGCGGGGTGGTGGTCCATGAACACCTGTACCAGCCTTCCTCTGATCAAAGGCAGAAAAGCTTTCAATGCCAAGCGAATCGCCCGAAGCTCCAACAGGTTGATATGGAGCCCGGACTCCGCCGGAGACTAGATGGCCGTCCCATCCCAGAAATGACGTATCTGTCACTACAGTTCGCTGTGGTTGGGGAAGGGAGAGGGGTCTGCCACTGACCCAATTGCAGTTCGTTAGCCACCACTGCAGATCTTTCGCAGTTCCCTCTGAGATCTAGACTAAGTCAGAGAGATACCCCTGATGCAGTGTCTACAGGAACCTAAGGTCCCACTGCAGAGCCCTCATATGCCAATGAGCATGGGTCACAAGGAGGATGTAGGAGGCCATGAGGCCCAACAGCTTCAGAGTCAGTCTCACCAAAACATTGGTATCATAGCCTGAATCTCCTGGACTCGCTGCTCGGGAGGATAAGCCCGAAACTGCACTGTGTCCAGAAGGGAGCCTCTGAGAAAAAGCCAGGTGTGACTTTGGCGTGTTGATAGTGAACCCCAGCCAGTGCAGAAGGTTTGTCATAGTCTGAAAGTGGGAGATGACTGCCTGGGGCAAGCCCGCCTTCAACAGCTAATCATCGAGATAGGGAAAGACTGGAATCCTTCACATTCACAGTGGAGCTGCAACCACTGCCATCACTTTCATGAACACCCGATGAGTGCTGGTAAGGTTGAAGGGGAGCACGGCAAACTGAAAGTGCCCTTAGCCGCCCATAAACCCCAGGTAATGCCTACGGGCGGGCCGGACGGGGATGTGAAAATAAGCATCCTGTAAATTTAGCGATACGATCCAGTTGCCTAGGTCCAGGGCAGATAGGACTTGCACAAGAGTGAACATTTTCAAATTATCCTCTTTAGGTCGAGCCTAGGCAGCGCATGCGCTGTCTCTCAAGACATGCTGTAATCTGCTCCAGGGGCTACGACCACACCCATCGCTTTTAATTGGTTCCATTTCGTGCAGTGTATAAACCAGTGCTTTTCATAGGTGCATCTGATTCATTTGTCCCTCCTAGTGGTGGTTTGTTCCTTCCCATGGAGACTGCCCCGATTACATGTGGCTGCTTCCTTCTCGGCATTTATGTGGTTTGCGGCGCACTATTTTTCTCTATTCACCTCCTGATCCAGGGCTGCATCTCCGGCCCTGCAGGCACGGTCATTTGTTCCGCCTCGGGCTCTGTGGTCATTTGTTCCACTCGGGCTCTGTGGGCATGGTCATTTGTTCAGCTTTACTCCTTTCTTTAGTCCTGCACGGTCGCCTACCTCAATGCATTTACTTTGGCAACATTCTGGAGTTTCTTGGGCAGCGCGGCATGCCACGCTTCAAATTTAAGCATGGTGGGCGTGTGACTTTTTGTTCTGCGTGGCTTGCCCACCTCTATTTATTTACTTTGGCAACATTTATGCAACAGTCTGTGGTGGCCGCTGTCCAACAGCAGTTGTGCTCAGCCAGTCACAGAAAACAAATTTACAAATGCACCAGAAGCCGCGATCGTAGGGATAGGCGTTGCAGAGAGCAGCATAGCAGCTCCCAGGACGAAGACGTTGCAGGTATCGGGCCATCGTGTTAGGTTTCATTTAAAAACAGCTGCGCACATACCGCACCCTCCAACGCTCTTTACTGATCACACCAGTCTGTTTAGCACAGCGAATACACATTCAACGCTGTGCTACCCACCCCTCTATAACACCACGAGTCAAAAACATTCACTCTACTTTCGTAGTCCAGCAGATAACTGCGATGCTGTGTACAAGTTTATTTAAGCAATGAATACTATGTAATACCAATGGGTTGCCATAATTGCGCATTTAGCAGTAGGTAGTTTCCCTTTCCGTGACTAGTTTCACGTTCTACGTTGCAGGGCACATTGTTCGTTCAATAATGCACCCAGTTGTAAGTCTGGCGTGAAGGGACCTGCATGTTCACTTTGTTCAGCGCAATGCTCCCTGTCACAACCACGTTTGTGCCCCGCATGTACACGGGGTGTTGTGTAGTACATATTACGGCACAGCCTCTTTGATTTGCCTTGCAGATGTTTTCTTGGGGGCGCCAATGCAGTCTAATAGCATTTGTGCAGTCGCCAAGCACGCTGGGGGGGCCAGACACGCCCAGGTCACACCGTGTCCAGTTGACCTGGCTATGGATTGTTTGGAGGTTGCAAAACCTTGTCTCATCTCATGACCCCATAATTTATGAACACTTGGGAAGATTTCCTAATATTTTTTGATCTGTCTAAGTAAAAACGAAGGACTCTTAAGATCAAGGGATGTAGTGCTCTCTCCACTGCAGAAGTGGGATTAGGAAAAAAGGTAGGAAGGGCGGACCCATTAGGTTAGATAAGACTATGTTCAACTCCTAAGGAGGAGGGGGGTTTCTGCAAGGAGGAAAATCCTTTTTGAGGTCTCCCAGAAAGGGTCTGACCAGTGGGATTTTGAAAAAGGGCTCTTGTGTTGAAGATTTACGCTATGCGGTAACTGCTAGGTGAACTCTTATAGAGGACAACTGTAGGCCAGATTTGGCTAGGTGTAATAAATAAGGTAGTATGATATCTTCCTGTACTGTGATGGGATCATAGTTCTTAGAACAACACCAAATGCAGAAACGTTTCTGTTTAAGAGCATAGCAAGCCCCTGTGGAAGGGTGCTTCGCCTCTTTAAGACTGTTCATGCAATCTTTTGGAAGATTTAGATGTCCATATTGGATGACCTCAGGAGCCATGCTGCTAAATTCAATGATTGTATCGAGAGATGGAGAATTCTGCCCTGAAGCTTGTAGAGAAGGTCTGATCTGAGGGGGAAGACGCTTGTGGTGGATAATCAATTAGTGGAATAGGTCTATGTACCACCACTGTCTCAGTCCGTCCGGATGCATCTGTGATGATTGTCTGGGATGTGGTTGGTTTTCTAAATGAAACTCCAATAAGTAGATTGCTCGAGTTGGTCCACCATGTTAGGGACTGGCGTGCATTGGGTGTCAGGAGAATCCGATCTTCTCAAAGGCCTGTTCTCTGAGACCATTGATCCTCCAGACATGCCTGTAAAGGTCTCCTATACAGGTGAGTGTTCGGTACAATATTATTGCAGGAAGCCATTGAATCTAGTAACGACGTTACCTTGCGAACCATCAGTTTGGTGTGCTGAAGAATTTGGGAACATTTTGTTTGAATTGAGAACACTCTCCCCTCCGAAGGATAGACGCTTTCTTTGGAGTGTCCAGAGTAGTTCCTAAAAATTTGAGGCAGTTAACCAGATTTGCAATGGACTTCTGTGAATTGACCTGCAGACCTAGCTTTGCCAGAAGAGATGTTGTAACAGCGTAGTCTTCATTTGCTTTGTGAAAAGACTCTGCTCTGATGAGTCAGTCGTCCAGGTAAGGAAATACGAAAATACTGTTTTTTCTAAGTTGAACTGTGACCACTGTCATGCATTTGGAAAAGGTTTGTGGCACTGATTTTAGACCAAAGTGGAGCACTGCATATTGATAATGATGAGAGCCCACTCAAATTCTGAGAAATTGTCTGTGACGCAGTATAATGGGAATATGAAAATATGCGTTCTTTAGATCTGCAGCACAGAGTCAATTGTTCTTTCTCAAATGTTGAAAAATTTCAAGCACTGACAGTGTACTGAACTTCTCTCTCTTTATAAATTTGTTGAGAAGCCCGAGGTCTAGAACTGGCCGAAATTCACGTGGGTGATCTTTCTTTTTGATTAAGATTTTTCAGATTTAGATCTCCGTTTAAGTGAAAAAGTGATTAACCTTAGTAATTCAATCAAATCTGGGACTCCCTCGGACCCCGGAACCCGGCCGCCCCCCCTCCTCTGAGGAACTGAAAATGATGATCGACAAGGGCGGCAAAGCCACACTGATTTTATTAGATCTATCCGCCGCATTTGATACGGTCCACTATTCACTCCTCATAAATCGACTCCAATGGCTGGGTTTTAGAAACTCCGCATTGGCCCTGCTGAACTCGTTCCTATGCGATAGGCAACAGTTCGTGGAGATGGGAGATTCCAGTTCCGCCCCCTTCTCCCTCTCTTGTGGGGTGCCTCAGGGGTCCTTACTTAGCCCCACGCTTTTTAATATCTATGTTCCCCCTCGATTAATCTCATTCGCATTTATATCCTCGCAGTCTTCCTGGAGTGACTCGCAGTCTTCTCCTACGCGGATGACACACAAACTGTGGTGTCTATATCATCTGACGTTAAAGAGAAGGCAAAAAATTTCTGTAGCTGCATGTCTCACATTGCAAACTAGATTAAAGAAACTGCTTGAAGCTAAACTCAGAAAAAAGCGAGGTCTTGCTTTTTGGAACACCTTCTGGAACTCATCATGGTGGCCCTCTGATCTAGAGCCTCTCCCCTTGCCGGCTCAAAAAGCGAGAAACCTGGGTGTCATCTTTCATACCAAATTGTCCTTCTCAGAACAAATAAACCAGACCACCTCCTCTGGCTTTTTTCTGCTCAGGATCCCCAAGAACATCATTCCCCAGGACTTACAATAGACAGTGATGGTGGCACTCATCATTTCGAAGATTGATTACTGTAATGCCCTGTACTTGGGCACTCATAAGTATCTGGTAAAAAAACTTCAATCTCTACAGAATGCAGCCACTAGAATGCTTCTAAAAATTCCCAAGTTTGTGTCCATCTCTCAATCATTGCACGGCTTGCACTGGCTCCCTGTCAGGAAGAGGATCATTTTCAAGGCATTGTGCCTAGTCAAGAAAGCCCCACATCGGACCGGTTCAGCATACTTTCAGTAACTGTTCTCTTGGTACACTCCCAGCAGGTACCTAAGATCCAGCTCAGCTAGAATGGCAACTATCCCCAAAATAAATAAAGCAAGACAGGGTTGAAGGACATTTTCCTTCTGTGCAGGGAAACTCTGGAATTCATTGCCACTAACTCCCATCCTGCTGCAGTTCAGGAAGCAGTTGAAGACCTGGCCCTTTGCTGAATCATCTAGATAAGTTTAGTGTCCTGCTCCTGTTTTACTATTCTTTTTCTGATGTCAAACCGCTAGCGCTAAGATACTCCCGGGTAATCGCGCACTATATAAAACAAATTTACATTACATGACATCTGATTTGTGCCTTTTTTCTCAAGGATGAAAAGAGGGAAACTTCTCCAATCTTCTCCTTTTCCTCCTTTCCTTGTCTGCCTTCAAATCCTCCATCCATTCACGAAGTCTGATGCCTTCTCTGTCCTTAAGTGTTCTATTTGCCATTTTGCTGCAAATGTCGCAACCTAGTGAGGTGTTGGAGAGATGACGGCGACGTGGGAGCACTTTCTGGAAGGTGTGGGCTATATTACTAAAAGATAGGAGTGGAAGGGTCAGTGAGATAGTGAACAAAAATTCTAAAAAATACCTGGCCACTAGGGACCTAAACTTTATTGAATCCTGTGGCTGGTATCGTTAAAAATGGGGGTGTTGGAGGTGCACAATATAATGTATGTGTTACTCCTGGTCTACATGTTTCAAGCCTTCCCCTTCGGCTTTTCTTTAGGACCAAGTACGATTGATCCTTAATACCACTCCTGAATATTGGTTATTGTATTCTTTAGTGCCTATTCATGGTATATCATTGTGCGTTATACGATACCCAATCGGTATGATGCTTCAATACTACCTATTTGGTAAGATGTCTCAATTCATTCTGGAAAGATAAAAGTATGCATAACATGGGTTAAATTACCAGCACGTTAAGTGTTGTAAACCACATCACCATCCAGTGGAAAAATGTGTGATATATTTTTCTATAAGGGTGACATTGTCAAGGTGCCTTTCACTCTGTGTAAAAAAAAATGTATACGGACAAGACTGTCTTGTCCGTATACATTTTTTTACACAGAGTGAAATTTTTGTTCACTATCTCACTGACCGTTCCACTCCTATCTTTTAGTAATTTGCCCACACCTTCCAGAAGTGCTCCCACGTCTTCGTCGGCTGCAGCACGCCCTGTCCTGCAGCGGGGCGGGAAGAACCCGATGATGAAGCATGCCACCAAGGGACCTTTTGGTGGGTGAGGGTTATTTTAAGAAAAGTAAATCTTTTCCCTTAAGGAATACTACTATATCTGGAAGGATATCAGTTTAAGCTTTCTAGTGGATTTTTTTTGATTATCTATTTGATACAGGAGGCAAGGTCCATTACGTACCTCTCCCTCCCTCTTCTTGATTAATGTGGGAGAGATAGACACACCACTTGTGGGCATCAGAGGAAGCTTTCTTTCTGCCACAGGAAGGACATTTTGTGAAGAGAGTTGGCATTTTTGACAGAAGTTTTTCTCAGAAAAAACTTGATGTACTTCACGGAGGAGATGACAAAATGCCATGGAAAAAAAGCTTTGGAAAGCAATAATAATGTTTTTGAAAGAGTAATAAAGGTGAAAAGATCACCTGAGGCGTTCTGAGACCCTCTCAGAAGAAGCCAGAAAAAGGAACGGAATCTTACAGGCAAACTGCCATTGCAGTGCATTGTGGGATGGGGTCCCTCTGAGAGTCTTAACGGTGCAGGGCACAGGGTATGTGTTTTCCCGTGCTAGCCTACCAGGCTGTTTTTTCCTTTGCATTCTATGCTTTCAGACAGTTCTTTTCCTATGAAAAGTGTTGTAAGCTTTACAGTTCATACCTCCTGCAGTCTTTATCAGTATGTTCCAGGAAAAAATACAACTCTGACAGCCTACACTATAAATAAATGGAAAATGATTTTCAGTGATGGACACTATACATATCTTTTTCCTGGATATTCTACATATATTGAAGAAGGTGTTCCGGGATCTGCGCAGGCAGCACGGAATCATTCAAGGTTTATGACTATCAATAAAGATCCTATGATGCAGAAACCTTCTTACCAAAGGTGTCCAGCGTCTTGGATTCCCAAGCAGGTAGAGTGGAAGGGAACGCACCAGGATTAACTCTGGATGTGCAGGCCTGAACTACCAGCCTCTCCGAGGTGGGGACCTGGATGAGTAAAATGGGATCCACTGGAGCAGGGCAATGGCGATGGGCAATTTTCCTATTCACATTAACCCCTATGGAGGGCTTGGACAAGGCCCCAAGAAAGGCACCGCAAGTGCATCATTAAAAGGGAGTAAGGGTTCGGATGGGGTCACTCCTGGCTGAAGCACTTCTGTCAAGATGTTTGTCTCGACTGCCACCAAAGGTAGGTTAAGGTACAAGACCTCAGTCGCCCTCCTCACCACCATAGCAAATGAGGCACCCTCTCCATAGCCACGGTAGGGAGAGGTACCAAGCCAGTGTCTAGGGGAGTGTCCAAAGCACTGGCATCTGATAATGCCTCATACCAGTTGTCCTCAGCATCTTCTAGAAGGTTCTGGTAACCATAAGAGTCCTCAGACCCCCTCTTTCCCATTTGCCACATGTCCAGGCCTATCGAAAGACCTGGCTCTGACATGAGGGGTCTGCTCGCCGTCTGCGCTGGAGTTGGCATCGGATGACACCCGTCCGTCTCCATGTCGGAGTCGAGGATGATGGGGTGGCGCCGCCGTGGGGTGTCAGTGGTGTCGGCATTGGAGCAAGCGCCGGGGGAGGTTGCGGTGGCTCAACCAGTGCCGCTCAGGATCCAATACCAGATCCAAGGGGCCCGACTGGCGCCAGGGACGAACCAGTCAACAGAAGACTGTAGGAAACTGGCTCTATTTATACTACACCAAAATGAGGTATAGTGTGTACAGAGTCCAGGTGACCCCAGAGGTAGGCAGAGGTTAAAGTTAGATAGAACCTTACTCTCCATTTGTGGTAGAGTGGTCGAGCAGTAAGGCAGTATCAGAGGACAGTGTTAAGCCTTTGATGTACACACTCAGTCAGCAAATGAATTCACACACTCAAGAATTGAACTCTAGGCCAATTGTTTTGTATAGAAATATATACTGTTGTTTTATTTTTAGAACCAAGCAAGCCTGGCAAAGGTAAGCATTAAATACTTTACAGTGATAAGTTGCTGAATGTAGAACAGTTTGAAAATGCAATAGGAATTGTACTTTGTTTGATTTACAGGGGATGCAGTAGGTTGCAATACTTAGCAAATACAGTACATTGAAATGAATAGGCTTTTTCAGTAAATTACAGGTAAGTTACTTTTTACGTTACTTTTTCTAACTCAGTGCTGGATACCTAGATTCAGCACTGGGACATTTCCTGCAAACAGGTAAGTAAATACGTTTTGGTTATTCGTGCGATTTTTAAAGAATATTTTTAGATTTCAAAACTCCACACTTAGAAACATTTTGGAAGAAAATTGTCAATGTTATCCTATGGAGGAAAAACAGGTTATCGGTTCACAGGTAAGTTATCGACTGTGGGAGTTAAGGTTCTGGGGTTAGACTCAGGGGTCCCCCAGGGTCAGTGATGCACTCTTGTTACACCCTCAGCGGCACTAGGGCGGCCGGGTGCAGAGTGTTGATGCCCAATGTTATCCAATGGGGGATAGGGGGCCTCCGGTTGGTGGCTGCTGGCAAGCAAGCCACTGGGCTGTGGGAGCAAAACTCCAAGGGTTAAGGTCAGGGCAAATGGGGAAACAAAGTAGCACAAAAGGTGCACCCTCAGCGGCACTGAGGCGGCCGGGTGCAGAGTGCTGTTTCGGCGTCGGGCGCCCTTGTTGTTTTCAATGGAGAACCTCCGGTTTGCAAAAGCACTGCAGGCAGGGAGGCGAAGGACTTCTGGGTGCGACCACCACTTCGAGAGGTAAGTTGGGAAGGTAGGGATTTGTTAGGCGCCGTTGGTTTGGGCACTCAAGGCCGTGGGGTGTCGGGTGCAGGGGTGCCTTTTGGGGTCGGATCTTCTTACCAGCTCCGGGTTGCGGTCAGGGGGGGCCTTCTGGATTTAGGCTGCAGGCGTCGGCTGGAGGCTTGAGGCAGGTCAGGGGTCGCCGGATCTCGGGTCAGGATTGCCGGGGTGACCTCCTCGGGGTGTTTTTCCACTCGAGCTCGGGCCGGGTTCGGCGGGTGCAGAGTGGGCTGGATTCGCGATCTCCGGCTGCTGCCAGAGGTTGCAGTTGAACAAATCCAGTGTTCACAGGAGAAGCAGTCTTTGGAAGTGAAGGAAGGCAGGCAGGCAGGTCCTCTGGGGTTTTTTGAGGTTGCTGGCTGCAGGACACACCGGGATTTCGCAGGAGCAGGTTCGAGGGGAGACAGGCCTGTAGGGCTGGGACCAAGTCAGTGGGTGTCTTCTTCTTGTTAGCTGGCTGCACGGCTGTTCGGTCCTTCTTCTTTTCTTCTTGTCGTTTCTGGATCTGAGGAAGCAAGGTTCAAGGTGCCCCCTAAATACTAGATTTAGGGCGTTACAGGTAGGTAAAGGGCAGGGACCAATGGGTCCCTTCCTGGGGTGGGTACACCCCTATCGTGCCACCCTCCAGTGGGAGGGGGCAGGAGCCTGTCCCTGGTTGGTTGGGTCCCCCATCCTCAAGATGGCGGGGACTCAGAGTTGTGCTTCACCTCGCCTCCCCCACCTGAGGGGTGGAGTTGGCAGAGGTGGGCACACCTCTTTCCCTCACTTGTTTTTCCTGCCGGTTCTCCCGTCCAAAGTGGGGGTAGAACCAGTGGGGACCAGTTGCTGAAAGCAGCAAATGGTCTGGGGAGGCTCACAAAGGCGGCATGCCTTTGAAGCTTCCCCTTCGTGAACCCTGCCCATCCTGGGGGAGGAGGCTTGGCCCCTCGTCCAAGGATGTGCATTGTTTCAGGCCCCCCGAGAGCAGCAGGCTCTCGACCCAGGGGTCCAGAAACATGTCTGTTGGTGGCAGCCTAAGCAGCCACTCAGTCAGGTCACTAGAAGTTGGTTGAGTTTCAGGGGGCATCTCTAAGATGCCCTCTGTTGTGCATTTTACATTAAATCCCACACTGGCATCAGTGTGGGTTTAATGTTTTGAGAAGTTTGATACCAAACTTCCCAGTTTTCAGTGTAGCCATTATGGTGCTGTGGAGTTCGTAATGACAAACTCTCAGCACCATATACTCTTAATAGCAGCACTGCACTTACAGTGCCCAGGAATGGACTTGGGCACTGTAGGGGTACAGGGCTCATGCACCTGTACCCTCACCACTGGCATAGTGCACCCAGCTAGAGGGGTGACTGCTCTATGCCAGGGCAGTGGTTTGTAGGCATGGCACACAGGGATGTGTGCCATGTCGACTCTTCACTTTGTTCTGCACCAAAACACGCAGCCTGCAAAGGCAGTGTGTGTGTGTAAAGGTACAGGGCCTCTAAGGGTGGCACAATAAGTGCTGCAGCCCTTAGAGGTCTTCTCTGGTCACAGTGCCCTGGGTACCTGTGGTACCATTTACCAGGGGCTGACATGTGGCCAGAGATGCCAATTGGGTTTAGGCTTAAATGCAATTTTAGGGAAGGAACATAGACCCAGGGTACCTGATTAGCAGGAGCCCAGGGCACACTCAGTCAAAGAACATCAGCAATTCAGCAAAAAGTGGGGGCATACCATGCAGAAAGAGGGCACTTTCTCACAAAGACCAGTAGGGGCCCCTACTGAGCCAGGAAGTCATGCAGGCACTCAAGCAGGGAAGGGCTGTCCAAATAGGAGGTTCATGGCCTCATAGAATTCTTGTAACTGGGCAGGGGTCGCTCTGGTTCCCGGAAACTCTGGCAAGCGCAGAGAAGGCCCAGGCGCAGGCTCCACCACAGAGCTAGGCCTGTAATGTCGACAATCCCTCGTCTCGTCAGATGACTTCGACGGATGTGGTGAAGTGGAAGATCTTTTTGACTTCTTGCTCTTCTTGAGCCTGTGGGACTTACTTGATTTCCCGACGACTTTGATGACGAGTGCCTGGAGTGGCTTCGCGAATGATCTTGGGACCTTATTCTAAATCGAGATCTTGAGCGTTGCTTGTCAAGCAACATCGAGCTCGAGGTACCGCTCCTTCAAGGTCTTGCCACGCAAAGTGCGGCAGTCGACGCAGGTCTTGGCGTCGTGGTCGCACTCCAAGCATCAGAGGCACACCAAATGTGGGTCTGTCACTGACATCGGTAGATGACAGGTGCCACACAATTTGAAACCAGCTTTTCTAGCGGAAGTCCTGATGCTCCAAGGGACAAGGTTTTGAAAAAAATCTTGACAAAAAGTTGAAAAAGGGCAGTCAAAAAAGACTGGGATTGCTCTTCCTGGATTTGCACTGACTGGTGCAGAAAGAAAATAACTAATGTCAGAGCACTGGGAGGGCGCCTATATAGGCAACTTTAATGTCACGTCTGGCGCAGACGATGCCACAGTGCCGAACGACGCCACCTACCAGCCTGCAGGAGTAGTGCTCATGAAAAATTTCCAGATCCGGTCTGATGCCTGGGGATTATTCTAAGGTAAGGAATCTGCAGCTGGAAGTCTCTATCATATACTGTGTGTTCTAGGCGGTTGTGAGAAGATCGAACTAGGGGTCTCTCCAATGCTGAAGAAGACCTAGCAGTGAAATGGTCATTTGTGATCCACTAGGCAACCACAACTCCACCAAATTGTTGTGGCGCCAGCTCTCCGCCAGAGACCATAGTACTCCGATCTCCACCTCTCCCAAATGACTCCAAACCGCCACCCCCACCCAACCCAGCATAAACACGATCAACTCTGGGTGGATTCGAGAGAGGGGTCTGTCACTGATCCAATTGCAGTATAACATCCACCACTGTAAATCTTTTGTGGTCTGCTCGGACACCTGGATGGGATCCGTGAGGTTACCTTGGTGCTGAGCCCACTGAGACCTCAAATCCTACTAAGGCCCCACATATGCCACCTGGCGTAGTCCACTAGCAGGATGCAGGAGGCCAAAAGTCTCTGGGACACTCTTACTGATACCTAGGACCAGGGCTGAAACATCAGAATCATTGCTTGAATTTACTCATTGAGCATGAGGAAAGGCTCGAAACTGCACCGTATCCAGAATTGCTTTGGTAAACGGGAGCGTCTGCTAAGGAGTCAGGTATGACTTCAGCACATTGATCAGACATCCAAAGATGTGAGGAGTTTCGCCTTTATATGAAGGTGGTCCACAAATGACTGAAGTGAAGACGCCTTCAGCAACAAGTCTTCGAGGTAAGGGAAGACTGGTATTCACAACCTTTGAAGATGTACAGTGATCAACAGCATTACTTTCTTGTACTCTCAAGAGGTACTGGTGAGGCCGAAGGAAAGCACTGAAAACTGGAAATGCTTGTGGCCAACCTGGAACCATAGTTAACACCTGTGGGTCTGGAGGATAGGTATGTGGAAATAGGAGTCCTGCAAATCCAGCGCCACCATCCAGTCACCTTCGCACTGATGTTAGTTCCGGTCTATATTTCAATACACTTGGAGATGGAGGCGAGAATGAACATGATAAAATTAAGAATGATGATAGTGTAGACAATAACAAAACTAAATTAGCACCTTATTATAAAAATCCATGAGACTGGTCCTCAGAACGCATAGGTAGGCGGGAATCAATTAACACCACTGCTGCTACAAATTAAATGGGACAGCCCGAGCACTTCACAGGTGGCTACTAAAATATCTTTATGAGTACATTCCAGTAGCTTTGTTATAAATTACATCAAATCGAATCAGTAATTCTCAGCAGGTCTGCAATATTACACAAAGACAAAGAAAGGCAAACTGGCACTAGTCAGCACTACTGCTATGTTTTAGTATGACAATATTACTACTTCTCATGATTTATGCTCTGGTACTGGGATGGGTAATAACATGTAATAGTGCCAAAACACATCAGATATAAAGCAATACTTTTAAAGAGCCAATAACAGCATTTCATAATTCTCCACTTCGAGAATGCACCAGGGCTTCTTAGGAAGGTCAGCAAGGCTAAAAAACTTTCAATGGTATGGCATAAGCAATTCTTATTGTATCAAGCAACCCGCCAAACATACATACAACTAAACATAAACAGATAATATCCAAAACCAGAAATAAAACGCATCTCAAACCACAAATTAATCCAGTCTCGACCAATATAATACTTAATCTCTGTGCCGTAACATCTACTCAGGGGGTCCGTAACTGTCTATGAAGTTAAATAATATCAGTAATTAATAATATAATTTATATACATAAAAAAGAAAAACTCTAAATTTGAAAACACTGTAAATCTGAAGAAAGTGAAATTGGAATATAGGATATGAAATCCTAGGCATGATTTGTAGGTGCATTGTTATAGCAATTGAAGCACTGATAAGTGCAGAAAAAATAGAGTAATTAGGAGAAAAAAAGAGACAAAGTGATATGCCAGAGTCTTGCATACTGCTTTACCATTTAGAAAGACTACATTTTGAAACTCGAGTCTTCCAATTCAAAACAAATAAGGATCTTTGTATATTTTTAATAGTGTGAATCAACTAAAATATTTCAAAATGTCTTCATCTGCTTGATACATATTTGTTTCTGTATTTCTGTGTATTGTTTTGACGTTCTGAGAAATTGCTTATGCTGGGATCCCCTGTTTATTAGGAGTGTTTCAATGGGGGGGTCAACATAAGCCAGAAGATTAAGAACTGCTGCATTACACAATACATACCGTTAAAAAGAAAGACCTACTGGGTTTGCCAATGCTAGATTTACTCTCCCTACACTTCTGCATGCAATATGCAGATAACTGATCATGTTTTACATTTACAGGCCAGTGTATTTACAGGCCAGTGTACCAAACCATTCACAAATGGCTGCTTATCAACAGGGGTTGCTCTTTAAAGCTTACAAGAAAACAGTAAAACATTTTTCATACTTTCAGTCGAGAAATAGTGGCGTTTTGAGTTTTGGACCACATATTATATGCTGAAATGCTGAATTATATTGAATTACAAATCTTTTCATAACATAATACACATTTACTGACCTTGAATGTCACTGTTGACCAACAAGTCTTTCCAAATTATGAAAAGAGCTGAAACATTACCTCTAAAGTCTTTCTTTTCATTATCACAATTCATGTCCCCATTTTTTTCTTCTTCACACTTCTCATTTCCAAAGGAAACTAATACCATTCCACTGGCTTGAGACAAGAGATTCTTCAACTGGCTGCAAAGTAGGTCAAGCAAGGACTGCACCACTTTCGGGTTTAATTTATCAGCATATGTCCTGATGGAAAAAGTTAACAAACAAATGCTACAATGGATCTGGAAAACTGTGTATATTTTATGAATAACTATTGGCATATTCAATAACAGTCTTTGCATATAATATAGTGTCCTGTTCAACAGCCTTACATAACGCCAATGAAATATACAGTTACAATCTATTACACATCAATCAAGCACTCATTCACAAAACCATACTTATTTTAAGGCTCAACAAATTTAAAAGTTTACATATCAGCAGTAACATCTTCCAATGAGTATTCAAGCTGTGGTCTGTTTAATATACTGAGAGCTAGTAAAATATTCCTATTATTAGACACAGATTCTGATTTTTCTGTGTCTTATGCCTCACATATTGGCCTTCGCGCAGCTCTGCATCTGTCCAGAAACCACCCTCTAGTCCCACTGGCACACTATCATGCATTTCTAAGATCATTGCTAGAGCAATGAAGGCATTTGCTCCATTTGTTAGGTCCAGGCATTTCAACAATCTTTTTACCAATTGCGACCTATGAGCAACGTCAACACAGAACTGCAGAACGTGGATCCTGCAATTCCTCTTAAGTTCTGTTATACACTGAAACTAATTGAAATTACTTGCCTCCCATGGAGGAACAGTTGGCAGCTAGGAGTATAGATCCTCTCTATCTTGCAAAACCTCTCTTTGGTATAATAGGTAAGGAATTTTTATTTAAACTACAAACCAAAATCTTGAAAATATCTACCTTGGTACTGTAAGGGCCTGCACTTCATTTGTACTCATCCAATTCACCAACGTCCATCACTCATCGCTCCCTACGTTTCTAGAAGTATGATGAATGTGGTACCCAACAAATTTGGAACAATTGCTTTATTTCAGTACTTTCCCAGAATATTAGTTCCCCCTGCAGGTTACATGCATGGAGGCCTGCAAGCTTCTCTCCATGCAACCATCCAAAGATGTGGCATATTTAAGTACCTGTACAACTAATAAATAGCAAATGTTACTTACCTAGATCAATCAATTTGAAGCTTCTAGTGCTGTAGATTCATATACTTGGCACACACCTGCCATCTAGAGTGGAGTGTGGACGTTACAAGCTGGTTTTGGTTTGAAATAAAGGTTTTGGATGACTCATGATCCCCACAATGCACCAGTAAAAACCTACACTTTTAGGTTATCGTTTTCCACTATCATGCATTGGCATGTTTTTATTGTGTTTCTGTTCAGGTTCGAAAATCTGGAACTCCCACACACCACATTGAAGAAAAATCATTCAATACATGTAATGGCTATGGCTGCCTTGTACTGGATTAGCAGAAGTCATATACAAATTAATCATGTAGAGGCAGGTTAAGGGGAATATGCCATTTATGTTTCCCCCCAAATTGTAGTAACAAATTTTCCTGGTCGAAACGACAGTCTGGATTTACCAAGAGACTATAACCAGGATTGATGCTTGGTGTGGAATGGTTTTGGTGCAGGTAAACCACTCTAGCACCAAAAAGATAGACCGTGGACACACTACAGAATGCATCAGCAGAGCTCTCGCAAGACACCGGCTGGCCAGTTGTTAAAGAAGTCAAGGGGACTTACTCCAATAGAGAAAACAGTGGGGTCTCTGGTACTCCAGAGACCCACTGGGAGTGGAGTTGTGATTAAGTGTCCTCGAACAACTCAATCTTTGGAGAACAATTGTCTCCAGTGAAAGTTACACGACCAAGATAATACCGAGGGTTCCAAATAAACGACACTCAGAGCATCATCCCTTCAATTCAAAATGGAGTTTCCGCTTCAGTCCAAGGAATAGCACAGATACACCAAAAGTTGAGTCCTAAACCACCACAGAAAACCTTTGACAGCGGCCCAGCCTGATGTTTATGTAGAACCTTGACTGAAAAGGCCTTTCGACACCCTGGGGACAAGACTCCAAACTGAGAAATCCAGAAAAGCAGCCTTGACACAGAGACATGGATAGCTTGTTTTTTTCAACTCAGGGCAGTGAAGAACTGCCAGACAGGTCCTCAGAGAATGGGCCTTTCACTAAAACGTATTACCCAACTTGGCTATGTATTTGTGTATTTGGTGTATTGATAAAGCAGCTAGCTTAACTTGTGCAGCATACATAAATAGCAAATCCCAAATGTGTGTAGGAAGCTGGCTTTTTATGTAGTGTACCAATGTAGGGGTACACCATGCAAAAAGTCCAGACGACCCTTACTTTAGTAATCCAAAGTGCTCTATTAGTGGCAGTGTGGTCGAGCAGCATAGGCTTATCAGAGGGGAGTGTTGAGCATTTGTTGTACACACAGAGTCAATAAATGAGAGAGACACTCAAAACTAAATCTGAGACCAATTAAGAAAAATAACGGACTTTTATATAGATTTAGACACCAAGATCTTCGGGATCAGGTAAGTACTTTAGGAGTTATTGTTCTTACAGAGAAAACAGTAAAAATAGCAGAGCTGTCAGACTTGAGGCATGAGCATCAAACACAGTAATGTTATCCTATTGGGGGGAAAAGACATGTACTGCAAACATATACTTTCAAGTGGTTGTAAAAGGTGCCCTTTAGGAGTTAAGGTGTTTGGGGACCATTGTCCAAAGTACCACCAGCATTTCGGGTTTACCTAACCTGGTGTGTCTGGGTGCTGGTCACAATAGTAGCCTCAAGCGCAGTTAAAGATTAAAGGGGCCTATCAAAAGAATAAAGGCTGCAGAGGAGGACTTGGTGACAAGTCCGGCAGAACCCAAAGAGGGGCTCAGCTCATGAGGGTCTCTGGAGCAAGGGGACTCATTTGGTTTCCATGAACCCAGACGGGGGGCTCGGGTGCAGAGGTGTTTGGCCCGCTGGCACTTGCATTGGAGGCTATCACGGTTCCAGGGTGGACCTGGAGAGGTGTAGGCCTTGGTAGTCCTGAAGTCCCTCGACGGCAGGTCACCTTTGGCGGCGGTGGTGTCCGGTCTGGACACTCAACAATCCTTAATTGTGAAAAATACTCTGGTACCCAGGGTTTTGGTGCAGGGAGGCTCCTGGAGGGTCTAGCGTCTTGGGACTCGCTGGAGAGACAGGGCTGATCTCTCAGAACCAGGGTGACCTTCTCCTGGTGAGATGCTTACTCGGTGGGCCCGATGGGCAGTAAAATGAAGAACTGGGCAAGTGCGGTCCAGTCGTGCAGATGCAGGGGGGAGGCTCCTCCAACCCAAGGGAGATAATCTGTGGTTGGCAAAGCACTGGGCAGTACTCACAAGACTTAGTGGGATGCACAGCTTTTCGACGAGCTGTGTCACTGCAATTGTTGAGATTCCAGCAGCTAGGCAGGAATTGATGCCAAGTTAAGTCAAAGTCCTCAGTTCTCGCGGTGTTCTTCTTTGTCCTTCTTCTATTCCCAGGCAGACGCATCTGATTTCCTGGTGTCAGGGGGATCCATAAATACTAATTTTAGAGGCATTTAAGGGAGTGTAGGGCAATAGCCAATGGGCTACTTATCCCTGGGGTGACTACACCACCTATATGACCACATCATATGGAGAGTGGGCATAATCCTGACTCAGAGTTCCTAGTTTTACCAAATCCAAAATGGTAAACCCTTTCTGGGCTGTCCACTTCAGGTGGCCCACCTTAGGGGTGTGCCTAGCCTGAAAGTGCAACAAGCCGACTCTGGTGCCACATGTACCCCAGGGCAGGGGGTGGCGTTCCCATAACAAAGGCAGCAGAGGCCTTGAAGCCTTTGGCCCTGATAGCCATCCTGCTGGAGGAGGTGTTACCACCATCCTGCGGAGCAGGCATGGTTTCTGGACCTTGAGAGCGCAGGCTTTCACCTACTGGGGGGTCAGAAATGTGTCTGTGGTGGAAGGCTGGACAATACCAGTCAGCCACACTCTTGAGGACTTCTAGGTTTTCAGGGGGCAATCTGACAATGGCATCAGTATAGATTTATTGAGACGAGGTGTTTGATACCAAATACCATTATTTTCAGTGAAGGCATCACGTAGCTGGCTAACTCGTAATGACTCACTTGCAATGTCTTAGTAATGTAACTAAACATCACAGGAGCATATCTACTCGTGGAGAACTGCCCTCACATGTAATATAATGCACACTGCCTCAGGGCGCTAAGGTCTGCTGTAGGGGTGACTTACATATAAGACATGCAGTGTACCTGGGCATTGCACGCAGGGAGTGTGCTATGTCATGTGTTCAGAAAGGTTTGAGCCCTTTCATGCATCCTGCCATGGCAATCTGCATGCAGTCTTTGTGTGGGTCCCTTTGGGTGGCATAATACATGCTGCAGCTCATAGGACTCCTCTTTAGTACCCAAGCCCTGGGTACCATAGTTACCGTTTACCAGGGACTTACAGGGGTGCTAAAGTTCTTGTCAATTGGGGTACAATTAAGCCTGTTGCAGTTTTTAGGGAAAGAGCACTGGCACTGGGGCCTGTTTACCAGGAACCCAGTAGACATCCAGTAAAGAGGGCAAAAGGTGGGGGTGCCCATGACAAAAAGGGTCATAACTCACAATGTGAGTAAATGGGAGACATGAACTGGGGTACAGACATGTCACCCTCCAGATTAGGCCATGATTGAAGTGTGAAAGGAAATCTGAACCCCGTTGTGAAATTTAAATGCGGAATTTTACACTACAAATGTCAGTGTCCCTTGCAAAGGTTAAACACAGCTACATAGTGCTGTAATATAAAATGTAAGTGGTAGCACCTATATATTTAAAAAATGATTACATAATCTAATGTTGTGAGTGAGGCTGAAGCCAGTCAAGACACATTTAAACTGGTGCAGTTTCAAAAGCCAATCTATTTCTAAATTTGGTCAGAAAAACTTTAGGGAAGTAATTCTTGCTATCCACAACGTATTATACAAAATGAAAATCATTAGTCAATATGGACTTTTGTTTTGTATGTTACAAGGTTGTTATTTCACTCCAGTTGAAGGAGCTACTTATTGTCAGTAACACTCTTTCAGGTGGATATCCTATTTAACTGCAGATTCTTCATCTTTAGAATATTCCCAAGGGGTGTGCTACTGTTACACCAGGAGTCATTTTCCGCCATGCACAGTGTTTCATCAATGATGTCATTTCAGGGGGGCGTGGCCGCGACGCGCTGCAGGATGGCCGCCTGTTGAAGGGGCTCTGTAGGTCGGGCTTGACAATCCGGCTAATACCATGACCCGGGTCTGCTGATTCAGGTGAAAATAGCTGGCATCGCTGTCGCAACACCCCGAGTGACTTTGGGGAAAGTTTCACACGCTTTAGCGGCCGTAAACCTGCTTAACTGCTGCTGAGTTGCCGAGACCAGAGATATGGAGAAAATGGCCGCCTGCACATCCGTAACTGCTGCGTAGTTCCCCAGCTCGGAACCTTGTGACTGCCCCTGCTGTCGGGAGGTGCCCACTCATCTTGGCGGGCACCCCTGTGCGGGATTTCCTGCGACCGCTGGCCAGGAACACTCTGCCGGAGCTCCAGGTGGCGGACCGGGACGGAGGGATTTTGTTGGTGGAGCTGGCACTGGCCTGCTGCTGTCCGCGCTGCGAGGGCCCGAGGTCGGAACCGATCCAGCGGCTTGGAGGCCCTGCGGCGGAATCGGGGGGGGGAAGACGTGAGCAGTGTGGCGAGTTGGCATGCAGATGAGGTAGGTGAGGTGCTTCGCCCCCATTTAGTGACCCATTCCGGTACGGTGGCGTCCGGTCCACTCCCCACGGACATACACAGCCGGTGGAGGGCTGTGGCCTAGCGCCACAGGCCGAGGGGGAACAGCGGGGCTAGGGCACTTACCTGCTTCCAATGACCGGGTGACGCACTGGGGGGCCAGCGTCTGGGTGTTTGTGGGGGGGCACGGTGGGCCGTCGGCGGGGACCACTCTTCTGCAATCGCAGCTGTGGTGAGGATCGTCGCTGCGCAACATAGCGGGGCCCTCATCGCCCTGGCGCGGGGCCGCAGGGCCAATCCCCGAGCCCAAGTGGCAGTCTAATATCTGAAGTGCCAGCAACCCCCATGTTCAGGAGCCCCCGTTTAACGAAGAGCACACTGCTGAACTCCATCTCCGGCTCATTTCCCTGCTGGGCCGCAGTAACGAAGCGTGTAAGAAAAGCTACTGGGCCGCCTGGGCTGCATGCGCTGGTGGTGGCGGGTCGCGTTTGCTTCCCTGGTGCCCATCTTCCTGAAGCCCTGTGAACCATCGCGCTGCGGTGTCCTGTGGCGCTCCGTCCTTTGCTAATCTCAAAAGTTAATTGTATGACGTGGCTGGCCTCCAATCACCATCATCTCTCGTTCAGTGCTGCCTAGTATGATACTTGCTTGGGCCCGGTCAAGACTGCGCAAGCTGTGGATATTCATCGTGGAGGGCCGGGCATGTCTTTACCTCCCACTTGAGTCGTCCCTGATGCTTGGATGCAATACTTACTGAGGTGCTCAACTTAATCGGCTGTGGCTGACCTGTTGCTGCTCGATTACCCTTGCCCAACTTGGTGAGTGCGTAGCTATATGCGAGCTACGTGCAACTGAATAACCTGCCTGCAACCCACTTCTCCGCCGCAATCCACCCGACTAGTTAGCGCTACACCTGCTCACAGTCTCCTTTAAATTAAGTCACATACTGTGCCTACGCGAACCAAATATCGAAGGACGGTGCCACTGGCTATTTATTTGCATTGAATTGGGCGATCCCTGACGGATGGGGTAGGGCTGGCTGGACAATCCCTGCGGATTAAGACGCTCCTAGTCCTAGTGCAAGGCTTCTCATAAACGAACGATCCTGGGGGACTAGCTTGGCGGCACCATGGGCAAGACAGACCCAAAACAACCGAAAATCCCCTTTGAAAAACGCCAGACACGCACCATGGACGCCACTACTGAACAAGGGGGAGCCCAAGTGCTACAGGACGAGACGGATAATCAAGAGGAGGACCTGCGCTCAATTTTACAAGACGTGCGATCTAGTCTGAAAACCATAGATGGGAAGATAGATTCATTAACAGCCAGTTTAGATGCTGTCAAGAAAAAAGTTGACATTCATGAAACACGTTTGGATCTCCTGGAAAACAGACTATCCGATACCCAAGACTCACACTCTGAGGCCAAAACACAGATATTAAACATGGAGAAGGTGTTGGAAGTGATTAGGGCAAAGAATGAGGACTTAGAGGCACGTTCTCGGAGAAATAATATCCGAATCCTTGGCCTTCCGGAGTCGACAGCCATAACAACAAGCATTGGCAAAGCCAATAGGTCTCGCCTTTGGGATTTATTGGCTTTGCCAATAGATTTTAGAGATGTTGTACTGCACCCCCGGTGCTGTGTAAAATGGCTTGAGAGGAATTTCAAGAAAAAGACATGAAAAGACCATGAAAGAGAAGAACAGAGAAAAAAACTAAAAGAATTCTGTGGGCTGCTGAGTCTGGTCTCCCATGCACTTGCTCACAGACAGGACACACCTCGTACAAAAATAAAATACACCTGGTCCATGATGAGAGGAATTTTTGGCTATAGGGGGGCAAAATTGCATCCTATCCATCTGCAAAGTTACTACTCCACACAAGAAGTATTTTCTGAATGTAGCTGGGTGTCCCTGCTTGTGTCCAAACACAGCCAATGTAGGGGGGCAAGTAAACATACACAACATTTATCTACCACATAATTATTAAAGGCATCGGTTTTGGGCACTCAATAATAATGGTTTACTACTGCACAATAGAACCAATTTCATCAACCTTAGAATAATGACAGTCTGAATTAAAACCTGTATGGACTGTAACTTTTTTTGCAGTTTTATATAGCGCGAATTCGGCCCAAAGGTATTGGAGCGCTTTACTTGAGCACCAGTTACATTAAACATGAATGTTTTTTGTAGGCACAGGGAGATTAAGGTATTTGCCCAGAATCACAGGATGTTGAGCCGACGCTGAGACTCAAACACAGTTCCCAAGCTTCAAAGTCGGTAGCTCTGGAAGTTACTCCATAGCCTCTCGCCACTTGAGCCTTCTAGGTCAGAAGCAGCTGTTTGCAGATGGAGCAAAACCCACTGAGACACTTTACAAAGATTGTAACCTGCATGTTGAACTATGATTTCTTCCAGAAATGCAGTAGGTTATGGGATTAGTGAATCGCCCCAGCTGTTCTAGCTCAACCCGTAAACTGCGACTAAACAGATTGCATGCGTGCCCTCTGTAATTATATGAGAAGGTTATTTCTCATGTTGTGTTTCACAAAGAGAGACGAAGTTCTGTCATATAAACGTGCATACATTTGCCCACACAGGCTTTCTTTGTTATCAAAATATGAAAAGGAAACATATTGTAGAGCAACATGACCCCCCTTTCTTTTAATCTGTTTGACAAATAAATGTATTTTGTACTAGCACCAGATAACAGTTTTTTTAAAGTGGACAGAAAGCAGAATTCTGGTGCTTGAACAAAAGAAATGTTCATGTTTTAATAACGAAAAAATCCTTTGGGGGATAATGTGTGCACGTTTATATGGCAGCACTTTGTCTCTGTCTGTGAAAAACAGCCTAAGAAATAACGTTCGCACATAATGATGGAGTGCACGCACACAGTCAGTTTGGTCGCAGGTTTACGGGTTGCGCTAGAACAGCTGAGGTGATTTGATTCCTTTGTTCAGCACATGACTAATCCCCTGACCTAGAGAGAGAAATAGGGGCACTGGTGGGTGCAAAAATGTCTGCGTGGGTCAAAATTGAGAAAACATGCCGATCGGAAAGAAAAGTGAAATGCAGATTCATGCTGATCGTAAACATAACACACATTGACAAATGCCGAATCAAAACACAAAAAAAATATGATGTAGAAAAAAATGTTCTCGTAAGTACAGCACGTGCTGTTCGTAAACAAAATAAAAAGATGCCTAAACAAATAAGCATGCCAAACGGAAAAAAATATACTACAAGGGAAAACAAGCATTGGCCGCGCGGCCGCGTTACTTTCACGGCCGCGAAAGCGAAAGTGATGGCAGGGACGCGCTCTGTGGTAGGGGAGGGGCAGAGCGAGGCGCTTGGGAGAGCAATGCTTAATGAGCCATGAAAGCCACATGGCGGCTGCGCGCGTGCACGCGCTCGTGAACGCAAGCTGGAGGCCAGCAAAAGCCTCTGGCAGCACTTTGAAAAGCACACTTACTAAATGTCTCGCAAAGCAGCGCATGCGCTGGCTCAGACGAGACCTAAAAATGGAACCCTATATCACCAATCTTCTCCAGGAATTGTTTGGCCCTGCCTTGTCACCACTAATGACTGTAGAGCGAGCCCACCGATCGCTGGACCCAAGGCCGTCGCCTGGATTACCACCACGTCCCATTCTTGCACGTTTACTAAATTACGCAGATAGAGACGCAATATTAAGGGAGGCCAGATCGAAGAGCCCTATAGTCCATCAAGGCAACACTTTATCCTTTTTCCCTGATTACACTCCAACCGTGCAAGCCGCACGAAGAGAATTTCTTCCAACAAAATGAATGCTGCAGTCCTCATCTATCCCATATGCAATGCTGTACCCGGCGAAACTCAAAATTACCCATGATGGCCAGGCGCACTATTTCACGGATGCTAAATCAGCTCTAAAATACGCAAAGCACATCTGTCCACGGAAAACGCAACATGGCTCACCCAAAGACAAGAATTCATTGCCGACACTTGACGACAACGACTAACATTTTACAGGTTCCCCATATGGAACTTATAGCTTTGGGACTAAACGTTATTTGCACTGCTTGATGACTGCACCCGAAGTGTGTATCGCTGACACGTGCCAATTCCAGCTATGAAGAAGGGGACAAACGGGCACGTTACATTGTTCACCTTAACGTTTGAGTTGACCTTTGTTAGATATCCGGGATTGGCGGATTTGGGTTACTGCTGTTGTCACTATCCTTAGCCCGACCACCCTGCCTATAGGCGGGTGCTTGCCGTTGTTGCCCGTCCCCACAGGGAGATCTCCCATGTGTTTGTATTTCCCACACCTGTTCAAGGGTTGTTTTGAAGGGGGGGTGGGTGTATATTCTCGAACTGATAGGGAGGTTGCAGTGGGAGGGGGAGGGGGATTGGGAGTTCACTTAATGAGAGACGTCAATTATTGGCTACTATTTCTAGCACAAGGCACATAATGCATAATGGCATTGGTGGCAACATGTTGAGCGTAGATCATATCCCACGGCATGTATTTCACTCGCCAACGAACTATCCCTTTCATGTCTGTAGCTAACTTTTTAACGTGGAATATACGTGGGCTTAATGACTTCAAAAAGGCTAGACTTGTACACACATATTTGCGTAGACATCATATTGATATCTGCTTTCTGCAAGAAACGCACTTACGCTGTAATAGAGACCCCAAGCTTCAACATAGGCTCTGGGGTGAGATACACTCGGCTACCTGTTCCAACTACGCGAGAGGGGTTTCCATACTGATCAGACGAGGACTGGGTTGGACTGCATTTGAAACACTCGCAGATGGGGATGGGCGTTATGTTTTAGTAACTGGTTACCTCTATTCTACACGTGTCACTCTTGCGGCCATCTATGGCCCTAACTCTGACGACCCGCAGTTTCTGTTGGATGTCTGGGCAAAAATAGTACTTACAGTCTGTGACACAGTTGTATGGGGCGGTGACATCAATGTTGTGCTTGACAACATCCTGGATAGAGAGGGCACGGCACGTAACCCACACTCTAAAGCCACACAGCTCTTAAATTCCATAATTCAGGAACATAGATTGCAAGATGCTTGGCGAGCATTCAATCCGCAATTAAGAGAGGGAACTTGCATTACATCTTACCACCATGCCTGGTCTCGCCTGGATTATTGGCTGCTTTCAGCGGATGTGATGTCGTGGACGGTGGAGACACGCCACCTACCACGTACACTTTCTGATCACACCCCAGTTTTGCTGCGATGGCGCATCCCAAGTACACTTCCCAGGGCCTTTAGCTGGCGGCTTCCCCCTCACGCCCTCTTGGATGCGGCATTTAGAGAAGAAATAGCCACTGACATAGATCAATATTTTGCCACTAATGAAGGCTCAGTCGACTCTGCAGCAACACTTTGGGAAGCCTTCAAAGTAGTTATAAGAGGCGCTTGCATCTCGAAGGGATCTGGGGTCTTGCATTCTATACGTACTACACTGACGAAACTCGAGAACACCATAAAAGATCTAGAAACCACCTTCTATGCCACAAATGACATAACAATCCTAGCCTCTATCAGACAAGCCATTTCAGAATTTGAGGAGGAAGCTGAGAGAGAAACCCGGTTTTTAGGTAGAGACCAAAGCCAGGGGATACGGAGAGGGCGACAGACCAGGCAGAACCCTGGCCAATCTGTTAAAGCAATCGACCGCACCCGCATTTATATCTGAACTGACAGTCGCGGACGCCCCGCCAGTCCGAGGCAAATCGGACACACACACTCACCTGACTACATACTATTCAACCCTTTATACCACAACGCAAAAATCCGCTCCCGCTGACCTAACGGAATATTTAGACTCTTTACAGCTTCTATGACTAAGTCCTGAACATAGAGAATATTTAGATCTCCCATTCACTTTGGAGGACATCACACAGCTGATCAGAGGCCTCCCATCGGGTAAGGCACCTGGACTGGACGGATTGAGCACGCTTTTTTATAAGACCTATGTCGAGGCACTTGCCCCCCGCCTTCTTGATGTCTATCAGGAGTCATTAGAGACTGGGATCCTCCCCCCATCAATGAGAGAGGCGGTTATCATAACTCTCTTAAAACCAGACAAACCGCCAACAAATTGTGATTCATACAGGCCCTTATCCCTGATAAATGTGGACACTAAAATCCTAGCTAAACTTATAGCCAACAGGCTCCAACCGCTGATGTCCCTTATTGCCAGACCTGATCAGTCCGGATTTATACCGGGACGATCAACGGCCCATAATCTCCGAACATTTTTTTCGGTCTAACATCAAATCGAACCTAAGCTCCCAGCTCCGGCAGTTTTTTTTAGATGCAACCAAAGCATTCGACTCTTTAGAGTGGTCATACCTTTTTACTATACTTTCTAGACTGGGTTTGAGTCTCAACTTTATCACACTCATCAAATTACTTTATACAAGGCCTACGGCCCGCCTACTAGCCAATGGGCTCATCTCGGATGCATTTGAGATCTCTCGCGGTACCCGGCAAGGGTGCCCGCTTTCCCCCTTGCTATTTGCAATAGCAATGGAGCCCTTGGCAGCGAAAATTCGACAATACCACTCGTCGCGGGGACTAGTGTTTACGGACCGTAATCTCATCACCTCTATGTATGCTGATGATATCACCCTATATGTCAGGCGCCCAGATGACAACCTAAATCCATTGCTGCGGGAACTGCTTAGATTTGGTGGCCTCTCTGGTATTACCATAAATTGGAGAAAATCCTCCATACTATCTTTAACTGCCGCTCCTTTAAATAAATCCTTGGACTTCCCGCTGAAGTGGGAGGAGGAGGCAGTTAAATATCTGGGAATATGGCTCAATAGAGACCTACAACTCATCTGGAGCCTAAATTTTGGGAAACTGTTTGACTGGTTCATGGACAGAATTAAATTCTGGTCCGCCCTTCCTCTGTCGTTGGCAGGTCGGATAGCAATACTAAAGATGATAGTCCTCCCTAAATTTCTATATTTATTTGTGAATATTCCTGTCCCTCTAACGCAGGCCTTTTTTAAACAGCTACGCTCTGCTGCGATTTCTATGGTTTGGGCGGGAGGCCAGCCCAGAGTAAGTTGGGACATCCTAACGCGTCCGTTATCTAGAGGCGGCCTGGGAGCCCCCGACTTTGAGTTATACGCCTTAAGTGCGCAAGCCCAATTTTTACATTACTGGATTTATCCAACTCCATTTCAGCCGCATGTGGCGACGGAGCGAGATATTGCAGATCTGATTCTGTTGCATACAGCGGTGTACTACCCCTATCGCAGGACCCCAAACAAAATTAATACTGTGGAGACGATCAGATGGGCCTGAGGCGTCGCGCTCGAGTGCCTCTGTTATATGCTCCTTCGGTGCCGCTGGCACATCATCCCCACTTCCCCTTTTTGCAGGACAAGGGAGCTATTGACAGGGCTCATAATATGGGAATTAAAACAATGGGTGATCTATATCCGGCTGGGTCGTTTTTTGCCTGAGCCTGTCACACAAACGGGCGACTCTATACCAATTTTGGAGAGACTACTATTTCATCAACTTAAAGCTGCCTGCAAGAAAATACACGCTTCCTTTCCGGCTCCCCCCCCCCACATTACATCCTCTAGCTAACTTACTGGCCTCACCGTCACCGAGGAAACTGGTCACCAGACTTTACACTTATACACAATCGTACATGCCATGGACAGACCCTGGGGCGCTCCGGCAGTGGCGCGAGGATCTCCCGGACCAACTTACAGATGACATATGGTCCTTTTGCTGCTCACAAATGAAACACCTATCCCCCAACTATAAGCTGCAATTAATACATTTTAAATTCCTTCACCGTTATTACCGCACCCCACTACAACTATTTAAAATAGGACTACGTACCACGTCCAACTGCTGGAAGTGTAGGCGCGAAGGCGCTGCCTTTTTACATGTAGCCTGGGAATGCCCTGTCGTTTCTCAGTATTGGGAGGAGGTGTCGACTGTAATTGGAGCCATTACTGGCCAGCCATTGGGGTGTTCTCCATTGGTCATGCTGCTAGGTTATGTGTAACAATCTAAGCTAGAATGCCGCCGCCTAATCGCAATGTTGCTGATCCTTGCTCGCCGCCGATTGGCCATACACTGGGGATCCCCGGTTAAACCGCTAGTAAAAACATGGATACAGGATGCGGTATATTGTCAGGAACAGTTAGCCAATTATTGGGATCTAATGCCCACAGCGTCTCGTCCTAAGAACATCTGGGACCCTTTCACAGATTGGCTGCGCCTCAGAGAGGGTCCGATTGACAAGGACAAACCCATCCTTGCAGAAGGAGGCCCCTCTGTGTCTGCAAAATAGGTATACTGGCTTACACATTTACTACACTAGACTTAATCCACGCTATGCACATTGACACTAGCCTTTGCAAAATGTTCTTGTTTTGACATGACTGATGTATCTAAGTATTTGACTGTTCTGCTGCAACTTGCCTTTGGATACCACCTGCTATTGTTTCATGTTTCATATCTGAGCCGTGGCCGCTACCTATGGTGTATTATGTTATCAGATGTACAGATTGCCTGCATGTGCTGTAATAATGTACCCGTGTTTAATTAAACAAATGATCTCTCACAAAATTACAAATAAAGTTATAAAAATTTTTTTTTTTAAATGATGTCATTTCAGATGTTGCAGTGATGTTATCAATGATGTTATAGCCCTAAAACGAGAGGAGTGCAGAGGGCTTTGCAAGAAACCTATTTTGATGGCGCGGGCTCACCTACTTGAGCAACTCTGGGCGTATACCTCTGACGCCTAGAGAGGGAGGGTGAACTTGTTTGCCCCTATTAGTAGTGATTGTATTTTTTCTTTTTCGAATGTGCATTCAAAGTGAGCATGCATCTACAGTTATATGATGTCTACTAATATACATTTATCAATCAATGTATTCTACATTGGATACGATACTACTCTCAGCCTATTTGCAATAGACCTAATGGATGGGCTAAGTGAATGTATATGTGATTGACAGTCGAAAACCAATAAAATACGTGTTTAAAAAAAAAAAAAAAATCAAAGATGTCATAGAACAAATCATAAGTGATGTGATATGCGAGGTAATTAGCAGTGCATGGCAAGGGCGCGAGTTAGTGTTACTTTAGGGCATGAACAATAACTACTTGAGATAACTATAACTGGTGAATTTCGGTAGTTTTGTTCATTTAAAATTGTATGTTTAACTTTCATTTTCTCCTAACTGTAAAAGTCACTTTAACCTTTGCTGTTTTCAGTGAATTTCTAGGGTTTTAACGTGAAGTAAAATGTCCACAGCAGAGTGCAAAATGGGGCTTGGTGCAGGGCCAGGCCCAACCCCCTGTGAGTGACCCTCATCCCAGCTGTGCACGGCCTTTGGTGCAGGGCCTGGGACACTGTACAGTAGTGATGGCGATAAGAAAGACTGGTTTGATCGTTAGAAGCTGTAGAGAGCAACTGTGCATAGGCTGAAATGGCATGTAAGGAACTTCCAGAGTAGATATAGCTTCCACTGAGGTATGACAAATGGTTTTGGAGGGAACAGCCTCTGTGCCCCTTCAGAGCATTCAGCACAATTGGTGATTAAAAAGAGAGGGTTGATCAGGCAAACATAAAATGCTAAAATAGGCCTACAAGTAACACTAAACTTTGCCCATCTAAGTCTGTGCTGGAAATGCAACAAAAAAAAATTCAAACAATACATCAGATGACGTGCCCTGCACAGGGGAGAAAGGAAGTTCCCCAACATAAGATCACAAATTTTTCTCTGAGCCTGGCATAGATGGACATCGAGGACTGTCTCCACTCCATCTGCAAACTTGGAGGTGTAGGTTGCAGTGATTCGGATGCAGGGCCCTCCCCCTGTTGCTGAGACAGAAAGTTATCCTGTAGGAGTAGCCAGATCATTGCTCAAGCGCTCTAAATACCACACTTTCCTGGCCCTATCCGGGTTTATTAAGATGACTTGGGCCCGGTCTGTCCGGACTTTCTTCAGACCTCAAGGCAGGAAAGGTAGTGGTAGGAACGGGTACAGACGACCCATGTTCCATTGCAGAGGGAGTGCCCTATTAACTTGTTTGGAGGTCACTATAGTCCATAGAACCTTCAACACCACATTAACTACAGTGGAGAACAAATATAACCAGGGTATGCTCACTTCCTGAAGATGGCCTGTGCCACCTCGGGATGGAGACACCACTTGAGGTTTGACAGCCGATGTCACTGGTATTCAGGGATCCTGCTAAGTAGTTGGCCATCAGAAATATCTTATAGGTGTTCACTCAGCTCCACAGTTGTAGAGCATCCTAACAGAGGAGCCATAAGCCTTCCTACTAATTGTAGTGCCACACAGCAGTTGTGCTGTCTGTTTAGGAGTTGTACTAGCCTTCCCTTTATGCATGGTAAGAAGTTTTTCAAGGTCACGTGGATCGGATAGCTGTTTGTTAGAGACCAGAGGCGGTTGTCTTAATATCCTGAAATGGTTTCTCCAACTCATTAAAGATGCATGTTAGAAATGTGACATCTGGGTGAGGAAGGGACAATAGCCTGTCAATTATCAGATTGGCTCTCATCTGCCACATGAGGTCAAGAGCAATCTTTTGGAAGATCTGGACAGAGTCGGAGAGAGAACCACAGTGCCGGCCCCATTGAACATACAAACGAGGAAGCACAAGGTCAGGAATACAAGAAGCCTCAGAAGCATTCTCACGGAGACCCAGGACTGTCCATAAAACATCATCCGCTTTGAAGACCTTTGCCAGGAGTACGCTCTAGCAGAATCCAAATGTTTTTGTATTTATAGCTGGGGCACGCCTTCAGATGCCACATACAAGAGGGGGAACAGCTACCCTCTGGGGGACCGGATACTCACTGACGCCATTTCTGACAAAGGGGTGTCGTGATTTATCAAAAACTTGTTAACAACTCATCCGACCAGCTGGGTCCGTTGGAGGTGGTGTGGGAGGGCGACGATGAGGATTAGGCGGAGGCCCTCCAAAGCCCGCAAGACATAGCCATTCGTACTCGATTTAGATTGCTCCAATTTAAAATACTAGACAGGTTCTATTACTCGCACACATTACTGCATAAAATAGTCAGAGCGGAGTCTCCGGTGTGCAGGAGGGGGGTGTGAAAGAGGGCACGTTTTTCCATTTCCTCTGAAAGTGCCCATTTATACTGAGCTCCTGAGTGAAAACGACAGGATAATGCCTCAGGTTGTATTTCTGGAGGTCCCCGTGGACGTTATATGGCTTCTCATGGGGATTACCGGTGAAGCATTGTGGCCTAAATATACGGAGATCTGGCTGCGGCTGGCAGCGGGGGTTGCTAAGTGAAAAATCGCGAGGACATGGGGTGCTTCAGCACCTCCAGAGACAGCAGACTGGGAAGCAGACTTGGATTGGTGCCAGAGGGCGGAACAAGTGATCTACAAAAGTAGAAGTTGCCCCAAAAAGTGAGAGAAAGTGTGGGAAGCCTGATGTGTGTATAGGAGGTAAGGTTTACAGGAGGATTTGGGGACCGCCACTGGGGTGGGGGTATTGCAGGTGCAGACGTGCGCATTCTGGATGTTATTAGGCCGCAAAAGCACTACTTTTGAATTGCTGGGAAACACCTACTCTGACATGTAATGAACCAATGAAAAAGAATTTAAAAAAAGAAAAAAAGAAAAGGTATGCTGGTCTTTCACTGCCTTCATTCTTAACAATTCTCCCACAAAGGAGGTTTGACACTGATCAATGCAAAGCTCCAACACCATCTACCCTGCCTAACACTGCTCTTATGCTAAGAAAGCTAAGGGTTAAAATGAAGTCCCAATACTGGGTTTTTGAAAGAAAGGTTGGTATTAACTGGTAGAGGTCTTTGATCGTGGATGAAAGCAGATGCGCAAAGAAGGGGTGTGTTTTGCTTTGATAAGAGAGGCAGGTGCAGGCTCACTCTGGGAGCAATTAGGAAAGAAAAACAAAGTGATGTTCTGTCATTTTGCAAAACTGGAAAAAAACAACATTCGAGAGATTATTTCGCAGTTAGTCATATCTGGGAACATGGAACTTGATCAACCTAATGTCTAAAATCGTCTCAAACGGCAACTAAGAAGTAAATACATTTTTTTTTTAAAAACACACGTTACCCAGGGATGCCTCCTAATCTTGCTTTTAATCAACCAGCATAAGGTCAATCGCTCCCCAGCCTGAAGAATTACTTTTTCACTTTATGCAATACTGATGATTTTGTAATTCTATCTAGAAAATGAAAAATGCTCCAGAGAGGAAACTGCCATTTCCTGAAAACTACTGCGTTATAAAAGCCTGGGATTGCTTGTTATCCAGCTAGGGGAGGATATGGCCTAGCTGGCAGGGTGGACAATCCGATTAGTCAAGGCTGATTTGCATATGGTTGTTCCACGTCTGTCGTTATTAATGAATACATTCCACCATCACTTTTTCTTTTTCTTGAAAACTATTTTTAGGTGAAAAAGAAAAATCCAAACTACCAGGATGGGACTGTAGGATGCAGCAACTAAAAACAAAAATAATTCTACTGAAAGGCTTTCCATTAGACAGAGTTATTTACTTACTTCCTAGAACCCTCGCACTACCCAATCAGTTACCAAACTAGAAACTACTCCAAAATACATCTTCTGTTTTTGGAGTAACCACAGGATGCAAATATCACTTATCTAGAACAGCTATTCCAAGCCAAAGTGTGCTCCCTGTATGGTATGGAAGGCAGCTATGAGGGCTCAGGCAGCAGAATAGAATCTTAAATTGGATTAAAGATTGATTTTAGAGAAAGGTGCAGTGATTGAAGGTGACTCTGGATTACCCTCGTCATGCTACATCTGAAATGAAACTAGTGTACCCCATTAAACAAACAACCTCAATGACTGGTGCAGAGAAAAGTTGCAAAAGATAATGCCTGGTCTCCCATGAAGAAACAAATATAGTCGGAGTCCCTAAAACTGAGCTTGGCATGGAGACATTTATGTCAATAAAAAGTAACAGAAACCAATCTAGGATAAGACAGCAAAAAAGTTAGGCTTCACCATATTTCCTTCCCCATCCACTTTAATTGACTAATGAAGGATAGAGGGCTGCAAAATGATAATGGATCTCTTCCATGGCCCAAGTATAAAATAATTCTCACATTGTAAAGCGGAGTATAACTTGGGTGAAGGAGTCAGGCTATATTAGGAACAAATAAGTCATTGGGTGATCCATCACAGTGTCAAAACTGCAGGCAAAAGAGGACACCCAACATTTGAAAAAGCACTGGGCATATGCATAATTATGAGAGGAGTCATTTCTAAACTGCATGCAATGTTGGTGGACAGTCAAAAACATATAAACTGGTCTCGTATTGGTAAGTGGGAGAGGTTCTTATGGAAAGTGAGAGACCGTATGCAATAGTAAAGTCTGTATAAAGACATCAATAAAAGCACTGTATGCTTTAGGAACAGAGATTAATCCTTACATTATAAAAGACTGGCATTACACCCCAACAGAGATACATTGTATGTTCCCAAAGGCATCCCCAACGATGTTAGAGAGGTTTCAGAGAAAATGGAGACACCCTCCAGATTTGGTGCAGCAAGTCATAGGCTTACCCCTGGAATTTATGTACTGGAACTAAGACTGGCCAGATACAAGGGAAAACCCCAAACAAGAATGGTACTTAGTGTTGCAATGTTTGGGAGCGGCAAAGCTAGCAATAACTTGTCAATGGAAGAGGTGTAGTTCTCCTACTGCCTTGAAATGCTTTCAAAGGTTTATTACCCATGTAAAAGGTGATTATCAACATAGAGGGGACCGCACGTTTCCTCTGAGACCCCTGCTGAAACATCTCTCGGAAGAGCTCCTGACAAGGACTTATGTTTACAGACAAGAGTAATGTAAACTAGATAATAGGCTTTGATTGGGAGAAGGAGGAGGAGAGTGAATCGCAATGGACACGTGTAAAATGTTAATTGGAGTCCTTGACAACGATGGAGTTATACTGTATTAACAGCTGTACTTTTTTATTAGAGTCTAATATTTTTAACTGCCTCTACTGTTTCGATGTTGGTGAACTGAAATACTAAGATCTGATAGGCAAAAAGGGTCCTTTCTGCGTAGTATATTTTATTTCTATTGTAAATAGTTTTTAAGGATATTTGAACTATATAAAGGAGGATGTTTGAATATTCAAATGGAACAAGTCTTATGGAGTTTTCGCACAAATTTAAAATTGGTTGCGTAAAAATCTTTATATATGCGCACATGCACTTTATATATTAGGTTGTGTGATTATATGGAGTCACGTTTGCTTTTAACCCCCATTTGTATAGTGAAATTATGTGTCATGCCTTTGATCGCGTTTTATTCTGTTATCAAGAATACTATGATACGATACACAGTAAAATATTTTCACTTTTGTACATTTTTATGTGGAACTCATTGGAGTTCCGAATCATAAATAAACATAAATTGAATTGATATACGAATGCAAATATGTTGGAATAATAAAGTAACCACCACACAAAAGCAGCTGATTACTTTTCTGAAAAGCCAGATTAAAAAACAAAGAAGCTATTACAGGAGAACTCAATAAGCAACATTCTCTGAGGTAAGAAGTCAATCAACTCTATGTAGCATATCACCAGGAACGGAGAAGACTGTTCTCTATGGGGTGGATTTCCCAGATTACTTGGCTGCATCCTGACTATACAGGATGGTTTGAGAAAAAGAGGCTCCAAAACGCTCCAGAACATAAAGCAAAAACTTGCTGGCCATTTCCCAGGGGGAATGCTTACAACAGCCACACAGGCAGATAGCAGTGGCCAACCTCAATGCCAAACTGGCTGCAAAGAACATCCGTTTGCCAAATGCATCAATCCTTTTCAACTCTTTGTCCAGAGGTGTTGCGGGGAATGAATTAGGATTTACTTTGCTGGTAGACCCCGGGACAAGAAAACTCTAAAGAGTAGGATGCTGCATAAAATCTGGGTCACCAAGCGCCAGTCTATGGCATCTGGCAACTTACTGGTTCCTTGGTGGAAAGAGCAAAGCTTAGCCTAAGTTCCTATAAGGGTGTCAGTCAGGACTTCATTAAGTGGAAGTAAGGTCTCAGATGAAACTGGCCCAGGGTGCAAAACCTCAGAAAGGACATTTGTCTTGACTTCAACAGAAGGCAGTTGTAGGTCTAGGACTTTAGCGGCATGTCTAATCACTACAGCCAATGGAGCAATCTCAATCATTGGGGTTCCAGGGGCAAAATCAACCCTGTACGCGGGGAAGTATCAAGCCCACTGACTACCTCCAAATCCATATTCCACTGTTATAATTATGTGAGGGTTAACTTCCCCTAATCATCGGTGGTGGTGGGAACTCTGGTCAGAATCTGAGGCAAAAAAAATGATGCAGCCTCTGACAAAGGATACGTGAAAGAGAAAGTGGATTGTCTGAGTAAGAGCATACAGGAACCAGATGCACTGAAGTAGAGTCATAGCACAACTTTGGTTGAGATCGAGATGGATTTGGTTCGCAGACGGCCACCAGAGTCAGCAGATGCTCAATCTCTGGTGAGGTTAACTCCAGCATTACTGAAGGAACGTGTGTAGATCTTGAAGTTGGAGTAAAAGTCGGCACCAGAGTATGTGCAGAACCCAAAGCAAGTTTGAGGGCAGGTCAGCCATCCCCAACTGGAGGCACCTGCGTTTCATTAGGGCCCAACAAGTGCACCAAAGGGAGCTGGAAGAATGGCAAAGTACACAGCATGACCTCGACCTGCTGCACTGCAGCCGATGGTATGAGAAATTCGGGGCCAGCTGTGAAATCAGCTTCTCAGCTGGGGATCGAAAGAGATTGGCACCTTGACGCCCTACACTTGAATTGAGATTTCAATGATAGGGGGGATGGGGTTGAGTACCGCTTCAACTTCTTATGCTTATTCTTCGACTTACTGGACTTTAACTTACCGGGCAACTACAACCATGAAGAAAACCTGTTACAAGAATGACCTCAAGAGCAGTCTTCCCCACCTACTCTTTACAGCAGTTTTTTTTTTTTTTAAAGAGCTCCACCTTCCCCCTGATGATGCATACAAGGGTAAGACGTCTTTTATAGAACGGTCCACAAATACTCCATTCTCCTCTGAGGATGATACTATAAAGAGAGTACTCTAGTAATGATCTCTTGGCTGAGAAGGAAAGTTACTTACCTGTAACTCCTGTTTTACCATCATGGGCTCTTCAGACTCATAAAATAATCTCTCTTTTAGCTCACATAATATTTCAGGTTGGAGCCCACCAAGCTGGAAAAGTGAACTTAGATGGCTTCTCAGAAGCCAACTACATCTAAATGCAATGAAATTAAAATGTTTTCTTTGGGGACTCCGGAATGCGGCTAATTACTGTTTTAGAATGGTTTTTAAAAATGAAAAAACTTGTATTATTACTACAAAGAAAATCTTCGAGGATCAAAACTAGTGACATGAAATTACTTGTGTTTGATCAATGTCATAGTGGAATTATGAAACATGCATTTGTAAAAACCTCTCATACATATTTCAAATGCAGTTTTCAGGAAATGTAATTGATGATCAATGCTTACCCTGTTGTAATGGCTAAGATCTGAAGTAATCTTGTACTGGCCACCTTCAGAGCAGTGCTGAGTTGAGAAATACCGGTTTTCGGTATCAATTGCAAGGGCTGCCCAAGCATGGTGTCTGTGCCACAAAGCTGTGAAAGGACATTCAGCAACCCAGTTGAAATAGCAAGGGAGACATCAACTGGTTGGTAGCGCACACTAAGGGCAAAGACAGTCACCAACAGGAGTCGTTGCTGAGCCTCTGAAATAGAGACAAAACTTCATTTACACATTGTTTTAACATTTGTATTGCCATTTATCAAAACACAATCAAAACAAATCAAAACCTCACAATAAATACAAGCATTCAGGTCTTAGTAGGTTAATGGATAACAGTTCTTTAATGTAGTAACTTCACCATATACTCTTTATTGGTTTCAAAATAGTTATCACTTGCACAAGGGTACCAGGAACAGCATGGAGGGGTAGAAATAAAGGGCACCATCACTGATCCTTTTTCCTTTAAAGCGAAAGGGGAAAGCATTCAGAGCGCCCACCCCGAGGTTACAGCAAACGCCTATCAAAATGCTTAATTTAAAAAAAATAAAAAAATTACATTCTACTACTGTTCAAAGACGAAACAGAGACATCATCTTAAAGAGTTTTAATGATAATTCTTGTGCCTGTCCACAGTTTCATTATTCTTACATGTGTCTGCCTGTCTGTGTACCCAACCATACAAACCATGAACACTCATTTATCCAGAAGATTGAATCATATTCTTAGTGTGTTGTACAGAAGCATCTCTAGCAATCCACTTAATCAACTCATAAGCTGGCAGTTTGTAACAACTTGCATACTGCATGGATGGGCCATCTTACCATCATTTAACTGAAAAATGGTCACATTGACTGAAAACCCCATCTCTAGTGTCCAAGATAGTACACAGTGGACCGTGGCCAACAACATGGCCGAGCAGCTGTGTTGGCCGTGAGCTCTGGCTGCCCAGCTTTAATCCTGACAAATATCTTACCCTTCTAGACGCCATCCATACACACTTTGGAGTTCTAAATGTAGCTGGATTGACCCTGCAACATAAGCGGCACCTCTCGGGCTGCGGGACCATCGGAGACCCGACACATGTATTCCCGGTCTGCGGGGGCTGACGACCAAGCAAGCGAAGATGGCGGCTCGACTTTACCTACTGCAGATATCAATGAGGGAGTCGAGGCGAACGGAGTCTTAGCGGTGAGAGTCTTCCCAGCGCTCGCCTCTCTCGTCGCTGAGCGCCTTAGGAAACACTGCAGCGATCAGACATTCTCCGGCATGCGCAGTATATCCAGGCCTACTTCCCCCGAGGGGAGAGGCGGGCCCGAAGACCAAGAGGGGAGGAGCGGCTGCGGATGGGCCCCTGGGCTGGATAGACAGGAGTAAAGATCCATTGGAACCCTGAGAGCGGTGACCGATGCCGTGGGAGCCGGCTGGGAGTTCCCAGGGGGGTGGGAATGGCGGGGCTGGGGTACTCCCCCCTCGGCCCACGAGATCCTTCTGCAGGGCTGTTTCCCATGGTGTGCCTGGGCCGCCATCCACTGAGGACTGAGGCAAGCGACGGGGGCCCCGGGATCAGGAGGTGAGGAGCTGCTGCACGGGAGCCCAGGGAGATGAACTGACTGGGGCTGGAATCAATCGGAGGCCCGGGCCTGAAGGGGACGCCAAGTGAGCCGGCTGAGATTCTCACCGGGGCGCCGGTGGGGAGGCGCTCCCCTCCCTCCTGACCGCGAGATCCTCCTGCTGGGAGGCTCCCTCTCTCCAGGTCCTTGAGGGTGCGTACTGCAGCACCTGTGACCAGAGACCCGAGACCCGAGTTTAGCTGCCATAGACGCTGAGGCTCCCTGCGGCGCAGCCGCGCCGTATGTAACAAAACCTGTGTGTGACGGGATTGCCGGTGGCGCTGCAGTGGGAAGAACCCTTGCTGTCTCCCTTGGTTCTCCGGGCCGCCTCCCTCTGGATTGCATCTGGGGCCCTGCTTCTACAGGGAGGCCTGGACTGAGGCAGACTGATCTCTGAGCCCCCCTTCACTCTCGTGTGTCTTCATTTGCCCCAATCAGCAGAGTAACAGCAATAAGATACGGTTGGGGCCCCCTGGTTGGGGGGCCGGTGGCAGTGGGGACCTGCTGTCCCCTAAACAGGCAACCTTGAATAAGCACAGGCGAGAGGGCTGCGCGGTCTTGGGTCCCCACGGCGATCAGAGACGCAGAGGAGATACGAGTCACTGGAGACATCGGGAGACCCAGGTGGCCTCACCAGGAGGACTAGCGGCAAACAAGAGAGAGACAGAGGAGCAGGGGGACCACCCACTAGGTCTGGCAGAGGAACTCCCAGACGTGGGCCTGGGGGTGAGAGGGTTGTCGGTAAAATGCGGAACATTGACGGCCTAGGAAGTAGAAATTTGAGGTCCTGGGAGATAACTCACTGCTGCCCTTGTGGCCCATGCCGGAGAGACTAGACACAAAAACAACTTATGTGAGAGACCCCTCACCCCCCAGGCAAGAGTAGGGGGGCAAACCCGAGTGAGGAGCAAGACCCCGAGACCCAGAAATATACTGCTGTCACTAGAGCTAAACTGTACGACTATCCGACCTGAGACCAAGTCACTGGTGTGGAAGGAGCGCAGTCTACAGTAGAATCGGTCCCCAGAGAGAGACCCCCGAACTGAAGCACGATGGCTAGGGACAAAGACCCCAAACCGTCAAAGCAAGGGAAGATGGACAAATATGCCAAAGTGATGCCCCCACCTTCCGAGACAGAAGGGGAAGCCATTGCCCTGCCAGACAATGTAGCCCTCCTTCAGGTGATACAGACTTCCAGGGAAGTACTGGGGGGAAAAAGGCAGAGATAGGATCAGAGGTGACCCTCCTGCGCCAAGACATATGGAATGTTTCAGAGAGAGTGCCACAGGAGGAAAACCGCATCTGTGATGTAGAAGACACAACCCACAGCCTGCGCAAAGAAGTCTCTGGCTTAACTGCTGCCCTGAAGGAAGTGACTTGGAAGGTGGACGATGCCGAAAATAGGGCCCACAGAAACAACTTACGCTTCATATGATTCCCAGAGAGAATCGATCAAGAATCCTTCTTGATCACATGGCTTAGAGACTCCCTCTCAGCGGCGCAGTTTCCACCCTGCTTCATAATTAAACGGGCTCAGAGGATGCCTACCGTGCAGCCGCCGCCCGGGTCCCCCTGCGGCCTCCGATTGCTCGATTCCTCAATTTTCAAGACCGTGACCTAAAACTCAGAGTTGAGGAGAATGGGAGAAATTAAACATGCAAATGCCAAGATAATGGTATTCCCAGACTACTCTAGAGAGGTGCAGAAGCTACGACGCACATTTGATTCGGTCAAGACAAAACTGAGAGCCCTCCAGATCCAATATATGCTAGTCTTCCCTGCGAAACTCAAGGTGATCTTTCAAGGTGTTTCTCATTTCTTTCAGATGCCAGAGGAGGCGTGGACCTGGAATGAAGTGTGTCCCCTCGGAGGCGGGGACTGGACTCAGCAGGGACCCCACTTAATGGTACCCCCAAGAGATTGGGCCCCAAATGACTGAGTGGGAAGAGGAGACGCCCGCTGGTTGGGGCGCACAGAAAGTAGGGAGGGACACCCTTATGCGCTGAGACCCCTGTAGTGGGGACGGGCCAGTTTTCAGACTCTGAGGAGGACTCAGCACGAATCAAAACAAGAAAGAAACCTCACGGAGACCGGGAGCGAATCACCACTGATCAATCGGATAAGGAATAGTTGGCGGATGCAGATAGGGATCAACCTCTTCTCCGAAACATCAATCACATGGAAGTGTCAAGTCCCGAGGCTATCGTCCAGAAGAATGCGCAACAACAATTATCCAAGAGTGGCGAAGAAGGTTGAGATACAAGGGCCAGCTGGATGCTGAGGCACAGTAGGGTGGCTAGAAGAGCCGCTAGACATTGCTACACTAAGCCCCATTGGGCGACAAGACTCACATTTAGTTAACATTCATTTTGCTTGTTAGGAAGTGATTTAAGGGGAGGGAGTACAGACCTCTCAGACTTTACCGACGCCAACTGTTGAGAAGTTGACCATCTGGGGAATGGGCGGGGGAGGGGGGAGTTCATGGGGGTATAAGGGTTACATAGGAACATATAGTGGATTGTTCTTGTTAGTTTGCAGCTAATTGAAGTCATAGATGGGGAGATGAGCGGGTAAACCCGATGCGAGACACACTCGAGCCAGCGTCGAGGGGGGGGGGGGGGTGAAATTCTAGACAAGAAAAATGGGTGAGGGAGGCTACTCCATGCTGATGTCGAACGTCAATGGACCAAGGGAATAAAGTCAAGAGGGGGTTGGTAACCAAATATTTCAAAAGACTTAAGCCTGATATCATCCTTCTTCAAGAAACACACCTGACAGGCACACACTGTGCTTTGCTGGGGGGGCGTACACTACACTTGCACATGCTGGATTCACATCCGGATCTAGGGGGTGTCGCCATCTTTATTAGGAAAACACCCCCCCTGTCACACCAGCAAAACCTGGGTATACCCAAGCGGTACGTTCGTCACTGTGCAGGGGACTTGAGGCTGGAGAGAACTAACCTTGATTAGCGTTTATGGGACTAAAAAAATCAGACGCTAGATAAGGTAGCCGTAATATTACTGGAGTCCGGACCCGCCACACACATAATAGGGGGGCGACACAAATGACCTGGTAGGTGCACATATAGACCGCACACATACAAGCACTGGAACACGTGAACCCACCCCGTTGGATGAATTTTGAACACTCTTGGTCTGACTGATCTCTGGCGCCAGCAACACCCACTCGAGCACACCTACTCCTTTTCAGGTGCCCACAGAGTCTTCTAGATTGGACTTTCTCTTTGCACCGGTGGGAGAGGTGGAGGCAGTAGAAAGGGTAGAGTACCTTGCAAGGGGCATATCTGATCACTCACCCCTTTGGTTGACGGTGGGCGGGAGAGCACGTAAACACCGGCAGGAGTGGAGGCTGGCTGCTTGGGACTTAAAAGACAGGGCGGTTGCAGGTGAGATCCGGTTAGATTCAGAGAGGTCCTTCTGTGAAAACGAGGGCTCAGTATCTTCGGCAGTCACTTTATGGGAGGCCTACAAGGCAGTGTTGCAAGATAGGGTACAAAATATATTAGCCCTCAAGAAGAGAGAAGAGACCTGGGAGATTGAGGCCCTGGAACATAGGCTCCTGCAGAGACAGGTAGAATCCAGAGCTGATACTCATATACTTCGCCAAATGGGGATAAAACGCAGGGAATATCGGGCACTGGTGGAAAAGGAAGTAAAAGTCCAACTTCAGGCCTCACAGCACCGACTATGAAACAGGACACAGGGCAGGGAAGCTGCTGGCTTGGTTAGGAAAGATGGAGAGGGAAACAAGATGGGGAGCCATGGTACAGGAAAAAGAGGAGACACACACAACAGCACCAGCTTTTGCGGGCGCTTTCGCTACTACACAGAACTCTACGAAACTAGGCAGTTAGCTGACGACTACCATATTAATAGATACTTAAGTGTAATCAACGCCCCCACTCTCACCAAAGAAGAACACATTCCCCTTGAAGGGGACCTCACTCTGCAAGTAGTAATGAACGCGATCAGTAAACCAAAATCAGGAAAAACCCAGAAGCCGAACGGGCACCCAGCGGAATTTTCAAATGCAATGCTAGTTTATTAGGTCCCCATCTCCTAAATATGTACCTAACAGCACAGGAAAACCGAGGCCTCCAGTCGGACCTCCGCAACGCTACAGTGGTAGTGATTCATAAGCCAGGGAAACTCGCCACGGACTGTGGGTCATATCGACCCATATCACTACTTAATGTAGAAACAAAAATCCTAGCCTTTGATACTAGCCACGTGACTGCTTATAGTGATCCCTACTCTTATTCACTGCGACCAGTCCGCTTTATTCCTAAACAAGCCACACGCTTTAACCTCCCACGTCTAGCTAAGTGGCTTGACACAGTAAAAAGCAGATCTACCCCACACGTGTTCCTCTCCTTAGACACAGAAAAGGCCTTTGACGCTGTACACTGGCCATACATGCGACAAGCCCTGTTAAAATTCAGATTTTATCCTGCATTTATGGCCTGGATAGAATTATTGTACAGCAATCCGAGAGCCAGAATGATAGTCAACGGGGTGTTGTCGACAGACTTCCCAGTGTGAAGAGGCACTAGACAGGGCTGGCCCTTGTCCCCTACTGTTCGTACTGGTATTGGAACCACTGGCATGCTTAATTAGGATGCATCCAGGTGTGAGCGGGTTCAGATATGATATGGGGCTTCTCAGAGATGAAAGGATCCCACTTTACGCTGATGACATTCTTCTCTATGTCACCAACAAGGGCAAAACACTCCCCTGCAACTATTCGAAGAATACTGTAAATATGCGGGGTATAACATAAACTGGGACAAATCGAGCCTCTACTCGGTTGGGGTTACCTTGGACATTCAGAACCTCCCAGGACGCCTTAGAGTTGTCCAGGACGGGTTCAGCTACTTAGGTCTATATATCACCGCCAATGAAGTGGCAAACCTTAACCATAACATTAAGCGGGTCCTAGCGGAATTCCGTGAAGATGCGGGGAGGTGGAGACAAATTCCTTTGACGGTATTGGGTAGAGCTGCTATGTATAAAATTATTACGCTCCCGAAACTGCTCTATATACTGCAAAACACATACTGCAAATTCCCAGAGGCGAATTTTACAGCAATTAATCAGGAACTACGCACACTTCTATGGGTTGGGGGTCACCCCAGAGTGGCACTACAGACACTGCAACACAATCAATATTACGGAGGTATCGCCCTACCTGACATACGGTCATGTAATCAACGAATGGGGACACAAGTCAGGAGATCATCACACCTACGCCTTGGAAAGGCTACAATTCCTGAACCACAAATATCTTGATTACACTTATGGGGGCAAGGGAATTCGATTACTCCCCGCCACTCAGAGAACGATAGAGGCCTGGAAGGGAGCAGAATGGCAAATGCAGCGGGAGAAGAGACTTACGAGGGAGACCCCACGTGTAATCGCATGATCTCACAATGTCATGTAATTGATCTGCAATGTATGTATCCCAACATATTAGCTGATTTCGTGTTAATAAAAACAGTTTGGAAAATAAAAAAAGCTAGTGCTCAGTATGCTTCAATGACTGTAGATCATCATTCCTGTTCTCATAGATCAGGTTATAAATGACTAGAAGGACGCTTTCATATTTTCACTACAGAGCCATAGCTAGTGGCATGCTGAAAGGGCATCTCACTGCCTGGCGGTGACAGGAAGCTCCATTCCTGTTAAAACTAATCCCCTCCATTGCATTTTGCTGCATCCCCTGCACCCACTACTGGGGTGCTCTTACTGTCTGATCTCTGAGGAAATGGTAGAATGCTTAAATTACTCTCAGAAACTGGAAATTACTCAGGATTGCATTCCAGTCCTCCTAAAAGGGCATGTCTAGGAAGAAGCAACTATTCATACCTCTAATGCACTCATGGAGGGAGGAAGCTGGTCTTATGCCCTCCATTGTTTTGTAATGTCCTTTTCAGCAATGACCAACCAAGGGTGGCTCATGGCCAGGCGGAATCTATTGGCGTCCTATATTTTCAATGATATGGTGATGGGCGAGCTTGTGGGAGGGGGCCAGCGGCCACCGCAGCACCCTTGTCAGCAAACTAAATGCCTCCCCACAGAAGGTTTGGACCTAATGGCTGCACCAAATTGTGAGAAAGAATGCACCATCCATCCAATCACATATAAGGCGGGTGAGAGAACAGTCCTGGCCCATCCTCCGTAGTTGCTCTGTAGTGTAGTGGACCCTATGGAGATACCTGAACTGAATCAAGAGATACAGGGCCGAGAAGGCAACCTCCCTGATGGCCATCGGGAGATACCTCTAGTCATCATTCCAATTCACTGCTGTCCTCCTCTCACGCTCATCTCAGCCTCTCGAAGTGGTTTGTGGTATTAATGACCAGGGACTTACATAGTTGAAAAATCATTTTGTTCCAGAGAGGTCCCATAGTAAGCTTGGCTTCAAAGGGATTAAAATCAGCACTCTCTCCCGCTTCTCTCAGATATGAGATAAGGACCAGTCTCATTTGTACGTACCAAAAGAATTGGCATCTCTGTGAATCAAAATCAAGTTGCAAATCTGAAAAGGACTTCGTGAGCGACTATGAGGTCAATTCTATACGTTGAGTGATAACAAAGGCGTACCACCCAGTCAAGCCCTTAAGAGTACTCACCTGGGTAAGACGGGCACCATCCACATGCCACAGTGAGGTCTCATTGTGAATCTGCATGCACACTGTATAGCATGCAGAACTTCTTTCTAGAGAAAGGATACAAATCTTGTAGTGGGGCGTTCCCCTGGCCACCATAAACGTAAAGGAGGGAGGGCAGTTGCCCCCTCCCTGACTACCTTTTGATGGCATAAGCTGGGTTGTTGCATGTACCGTAAATCCAGTCATTAATGGCCAAAAGCTGTGAAATGCTGTATTATGAAGCAATAAAACTTCTTTGATGGGGTTGTGCCCTCACTATCATAGGAGATTCTATGGTTAGAACCCGATTTAAGTAAGTACAAGGAGTACCAGAAAACGGACCGCAGAGACTCTTGCCTCGAGCACCGCTTTGGACTGCTCGAAGCACATCAGCTTGTTCTGAATTTGGTAACATATCAAACAGAAAAGAATACATTTTTTGCCTTGAGAAAGCCTGGGCCCTTTGGCCTTGTGGGCGAAACACGTGTCGGCTGTTCTTTTTCTTTTCATTTGCAAACAGGCTGTTCTTTTCTTTTAATTTGCAAACAATTTTTTTAAATAAAAATGAAAAAATCACTGAGTACCATACTCCTTGTACTTACTTGAATCGGGTTCTAACCATAGAATCTCATATGATAGTGAGGGCACAACCCCTTCAAAGAAGTTTTATCCTATCATATACCAGGTGGACTCTGGGTGAAACCACCAGTGTGGGACGTGACACAGACTAATTTTGGGTCATGAGAGAGGGATTGTGAACCCTGGTAGCACCCACCAACAGAAAACGTTCTTGTACTATGAAACAATGTTTGGGAGTACGATTCCACCTTCGTAGGCACACTTACAGCATTTGGATAGGGCGAATCAAGGAGACCCACTGGCTCATAGCAAGTGACAAAGTAGCGAATTAGACGGAAGGAATATGCATGGACATTCGTCTTTTTAATTTCGAAACTGACCCCTCTTCAGCAGCTTCTACTTTTAACTGCATTTCTACTGCCCTTGATGAGAAAGCACCCTTAAAGTTACCTGCCACGTCTGCATTCGAACCACTGCTCTTTGTATTCAGAGGAACCCAGACAAGCTAAACTGAAATACTAAGACTTTAGAATGTGTTTAGCAATACTCAGAAAACTCTAAATCCATATATAGGATCACCATAAGTAATTGCCAACTTCAAATTTGCACTGTTTGTGCATAATGAACAACTTACTTACCTTCGGTAACAATATATCTGTAAGAGACATATATTAGTTATGGATTCCTTACCTTAGAATTACCTCCAGGCGTCAGACTGGATCTGGAGAATTTTTCTTCAGCAGTACACCTGCGCATCGGTAGGTGGCGTCGGTCGACTCCGCGTTCGTCGTTGGCGTCGTGATCGCTGGAATGACGTCGCGGTATCTACTTAGACGCCACCCCTGCACGCTGACGTCAGTTCTTTACACGACATTCCACGCCAGAAGCACAGAGCCATGCAAGACACTGACCACTGGTGCATAAAACTAGGGCCCTGAATGGGAGTCCCTTACTCTAGAAGTCAGTTCGCAGAACGGGGAGGTTGGGTGGGGCGGTAAGGAATCCATAACTAATATATGTCTCTTACAGATATATCGTTACCGAAGGTAAGTAACTTTTTCATCTGAAAGAGCCTATTAGTTATGGATTCCTTACCTTAGAATAAATACCCAAGCAATACCAACCCCGGAGGTGGGTCTGCGAACCAAGTTCACACCAGGAAATCCTGAAGTACGGAGTAGCCAAAGAAGCTGTCTCTCCGGACTTGGCTGTCCAGGCAGTAATGTTTAGTGAACGTGTGCAAAGAAGCCCACGTGGCTGCCTGGCAGATGTCATGAAGGGGGACTCCACATCCCAAAGCAGTAGTGGTTGCCGTCGCCCTGGTGGAATGGGCGCGCAACCCTACTGGAGGTTCCTTTTTCGCCAAAGAGTAACAAATTTTAATGCAGAGAACGACCCATCGAGAGATGGTTCGTTTTTGCACAGCCCGACCTTTCTTGGTGCCCACATAGCCAACAAAGAGCTGACCATCCACCCGGAATTGTTTTGTGCGATCCCGATCAAACGAAAGTGCACGTTTTGGATCCAGGCGGTGGAGCCTCTCCTCCTCTTTAGAAGGATGCGGGTGCAGGAAGAAGGTGGGCAAAGTGATGGTCTGTCCTATGTGGAAAGAGGTAACCACTTTGGGAAGAAAAGAAGGTCGAATTAGAAGGACAACCTTGTCCGGATGAACAGCAAGGAAAGAAGGCTTAGAAGAAAGACCCTGAAGCTCACTCACCCTGCGAGCAGAGGTGATGGCAACCAGAAAAGCAGTCTTTAAGGTCAAGATTCTGAGAGGATGTTGGACTTGGCCCTTTTGGCTAAAGTTCCCTAAACTTTTGCTTTCCCCTAGACCTTTTTTCTGACATGGTGTTGCCAACTTAGATGCTTTGGACACTTTGCCACTGCTAATCAGTGTCAAAGTGCAAGTGCTCCCTGTATAAAGTGTAATGGTAATTGGTTGTCCATGATTGGTATGTTTGTCTTACTAGTAAAGTCCCTAGTAAAGTGCACTATGTGTGCCAGGGCTGGTAATGCACATGCTACTAGTGGGCCTGCAGCACGAATTGTGCCACCCACACAAGTAGCCTTAAAGAGGGAACTCAGGCCTGCCACTTCAGTGCCTGCACACAGTTTGTTAAACTGCCATGTTGTTCTGACAAGTGCACCCACTTGCCAGACCTTACCCTTCCCTTTCTATGCACATCAGACACCCCTATGGTAGGTCCAAGGTACCCCCTAGGCAGGGTGCAGTGCATGTGAAAGGTAGGACATGTACTAAGGTGTGCCCATGTCCTGACAGTGAAATAATCTCCATTTCGTTTTTCACTGTGGAAAGGCCATCTTGCCCACAGGATAAAATGGGGAGGCTGTGTAATATGTTTTCCAGCCTATCTTCCCAAAGGCTTAAGATGGAGAGGTGAAGTGTAGTGTGCCTGAACTCACAATGTAATAACACACCTTTTATGAAGGTGGGTTTTGCATTGTGTGTTTAGAAGCCACTCTTTTAGAAGTGGCTGGGTTTTTGTGCTATAACATTTCTGTGTCTCTCTGCCTGGTTGTGGATTGACTGTCTGGATTTGAAAGTGATAGGATCTGGGGAATGTCTTGACCCAGGGGAGGAGGTGAGACAGCAACAGGCTGACCTGCATCTGGAGTGTAGGGGGGGAGGAGTAGCCCCTAGAGGTGAAGAGGCCTGGGCTGCAGCCATAAACCAATGGCTCCGTCCCCTGCTGAGTGATTGAGGATCCAGACCCCCACTATCAAAGGAATAAGGTGTCACTGGCAGGGAGGCACCCAGAACTGGTTTGAACAGGGGTCAGTGCCCCCCTGAACACAAAGACGTCAAAGACATTTAGGGGTATAACTATGAGAGCTGAAGCCCCTGAACTTTGGAGAAATGGATTGATCAAGTTTGAACAAGACTGAAGCTACTTCGTGGTCAAGAGGAACCTTTGCCAAGGAAGAAACAGCTGAAGAGACTGAAGGAAAGGACTGACCCTTGCTGTGTGTTCTGGGGCTGGCCTGCAGTTTGCTGCTTTAACCAAGGAGAGGCTAAAGGGACTTTGCTGTGTGCTGTGCCCCCCTGCTTGAAAGGACTTTGCTGTGTGCTGTGTCCAGAGGTAACTTTTACTCGAGGGCCCGAGGTGAGCTGGCTCCCTGTTGCGGAAACTCAGGAACACAAAAGCTTCCAAGCGAGTCTCAGCGACGCTGTGTGCGTGTGCTTTTTGCAGCCTGGGCCCTTCGTGAGGATTGTCCTGTGATCGTGTGCACCGGAGTCCAAGTGAGTCTCAGCGACGCTGTGTGAGTGTGCTTTGTGCAGCCTGAGACCTTCGTGAGGATTGCCCTGTTATCGTGCACACCCGGAGTCCAAGTGAGTCTCAGCGACGCTGTGTGAGTGTGCTTTGTGCAGCCTGAGACTGTCGTGAGGACTGCCCTGTTATCGTGCACACCCGGAGTCCAAGTGAGTCTCAGCGACGCTGTGTGCGTGTGCTTTTTGCAGCCTGAGACCTTCACGAGGATTGCCTTGTTATCGTGCATCCGGAGTTCAAGTGAGTCTCAGCGACGCTGTGTGAGTGTGCTTCGTGCAGCCCGAGACCTTCGTGAGGAGTGCCCTGTGATCGTGCACCCGAAGCTCAAGTGAGTCTCGGCGACGCTGTGTGCGTGTGCCCTGTTGCAGCCTGAGATCTTCGTAGCATCAGCGGCCCGGACCGGCAGCCCCGGAGGAGCCGAGCCGCCAGCCCGAGCCCGCCGTTGCCAGAGCAGGACCTTGAACCAACCTCGTCGAGGGAGGGCCCGAGTCCCACTGCCCGGAATTCACAAAGATTGCATCGGAGGCCCAAGTCGCGGGAAGAGGAGAGGAGAGCGAGGTCGCACCCCCCAGGTAACGTGTGTCGACGCCTGGGGCGGGGTGCGGGCTCGGAGGGAGACGCTCTCGGCCTCTCCCATTCCTGCAGTGCGAGCCTCTGCTTCGGCTCGTATCGTGGCCCGTACTTGCCAACGGAGTGGCAGTACCGGGGCCGGAGTGCGGAGCTGCACTTTTTGTTTACACCATACCCGTGTGGGGGCAACTGTTGACAGAGGCTGACTGCGAGTCAGTACGAGTGGCGGAGAGACCGCCTGAGGCACCGTGATCGGTGCTGGAGTGTATAACGCATTGCATTGTTTCTGCATAACCAACTACCTGATTAGTGTATTACGCATTGCATTGTTTCTGCATAACGAAGTACCTGATTGTCATATTACACATTGCATTATTTCTGCATAACGAACTACCTGATTGTCGTATTACACATTGCATTGTTTCTGCATACCGAACTACCTGATTAGTGTATTACGCATTGCATTATTTCTGCATAACGAAATACCTGTTTGTTGCGTTACGCATTGCATTATTTTTACATTGCAAAGTGCCTGATGCTAGCATTACGAACTGCATTATTTTTACATTGCAAAGTGCCTGATTCGAGCATTACGAACTGCATTATTTCTACATTGCAACGTGCCTGATGCACAAGTTACTAACTTGTGTAACGATATATCTGTAAGAGACAGTAGTTAGTGATAGATTCCTTACCTTAGAATATCCCCAGGCGTCAGGCTGGATCCGGAAAGTTTTGCGTAGCAGTACCCTTGCGCGTCGGTAGGCGGCGTCGTGCGGCTCCGCGTCCGTCGTCGGCGTCGTGATCGCCGGGATGACGTCGCGGGCAGTACTTAGGCGCCGCCCCTGCGCGCTGACGTCAGTTCTGTACACGACTTTCCGCGCCAGGAACGCAGAGCCATGCAAGAAGCTGACACAGGTGTCTGAAAAATACTAGGGCCCTGAAGGGGATGTCCTTAACCCTAGAAATCAGTTCGCAGAACGGGGAGGATGGGTGGGCGGTAAGGAATCTATCACTAACTACTGTCTCTTACAGATATATCGTTACACAAGTTAGTAACTTGTGCATCTGAAAGAGACACGTTAGTGATAGATTCCTTACCTTAGAATAGATACCCCAGCAATACCAACCCCGGTGGTGGGTCTGCGAACAAAGATCAGACAAGGAAGTCCTGGAGGACAGAACGGCCAAAGAAGCCGTCCCTCCGGACCTGACTGTCAAGGCAGTAATGCTTAGTAAACGTGTGCAGCGAGGCCCACGTAGCCGCCTGACAGATAACCGGCAGCGGAACACCGCGGCCCAAGGCCGTGGTAGCAGCCGTTGCCCTGGTGGAATGGGCACGCAGCCCAACAGGAGGTTCCTTTTTAGCCAAAGAATAGCAGGCCTTGATGCACAAGGTAACCCAGCGGGAGATGGTCCTCTTGTGCACCGCCCGACCTTTTGGCGCCCACGCTAGCCAACAAAGAGCTGGTCATCCACCCGGAAGTGTTTTGTGCGGTCAATATAAAAAGAGAGCGCACGTTTTGGGTCCAGACGGTGGAGCCTCTCTTCCTCTCTGGAAGGATGCGGAGGCGGAAAGAAGGTGGGCAAAGTGATGGTCTGCCCAATGTGGAAAGCAGTAACCACCTTTGGCAAGAAGGACGGACGCGTCCGAAGAACAACCTTGTCTGGATGAACAGACAGAAAGGGAGGTTTGCAAGATAGAGCCTGGAGCTCACTCACCCGCCGAGCGGAGGTGATGGCCACCAGAAAGGCTGTCTTCAGAGTCAGAAGACGAAGAGGACAGTTATGTAGAGGCTCAAAGGGAGCGCACATTAAAAAGGTAAGAACCAAGTTCAAGTCCCACTGAGGCATCACAAACGGAACAGGAGGGAAGAGGTGAGTAATGCCCTTTAAGAACCTGTTAACAACAGGGGACTTGAAAAGGGAGGGCTGATCAGGGAGCCTGAGGAAGGCCGAGATAGCACAAAGATAACCCTTGATGGTACCCAGGGCAGAACCCTGTTGGGCCAAAGAGAGAAGGAACAGAAGGACCTCAGAAAGAGGGGCAGAAAGGGATTCACAGCCTTTGCTGTGCACCATGCCACAAATTTGTTCCACCTGCAGGCGTATACCACCTTAGTGGAGGGACGCCTGGCTGCCAGAATCACATCACAAACTTCGGGAGGCAAGTCGAAAGGAATCAACTGCCGCCGCTCAATCTCCACGCAAGCAGGTGTAGACTGGACAGGTTCGGGTGGAGGACCGTTCCCTGCTGCTGCGACAGAAGATCCTCCCGAAGAGGCAGACGGATCGGGGGATCTATGCTCATATTGAGTAGCTCGGGATACCAAACTCTTCGTGCCCAGTCCGGAGCCACAAGAATGACTTGGGCCCGGTCGTGCCGAATCTTCTTCAACACTCTGGGTAGAAGTGGTATAGGCGGAAAGGCGTACAATAGACCGCAACTCCACTCGTGACGAAAAGCGTCGCCGAGCGAGTGCCGCCTTGGAAATTCCAACGCGCAGAACTGATGACATTGCGCGTTCTCTTCGGTGGCGAATAGATCTAACCAAGGCTCTCCCCACTGTAGAAAGAGTCCTTGCGCCACTTCCGAGTGAAGACGCCATTCGTGATCCATCATGCACCTGCGGCTGAGTTCGTCCGCCCTGGCGTTCAGGGAACCTGCCAGGTGTTGAACCACCAGGAACATGCCCTGATGTTCCAGCCATGTCCAGAGGCGCAGAGCCTCCTGACAAAGGGTCCACGACCCCACCCCGCCTTGTTTGTTGCAGTACCACATGGCGGTGGTGTTGTCTGTGAACACCTGCACTACCTTCCCTTTGACAGAGGGAAGGAATGCCTTGAGTGCAAGTCGGATCGCCCGGAGCTCCAGAATGTTGATATGGAGCCGGGACTCCGCCCGGAGACCAGAGGCCTCTGATCTCCGCCTCTCCCATGTGACCGCCCCATCCCAGAAGGGACGCGTCCGTCACAACTGTATGCTCTGGCTGGGGAAGGGAGAGGGATCTGCCCATGACCCATTGCCGGTTCGAGAGCCACCACTGCAACTGTTTTGCAGTCCAAAGGGGAGCACGGTGAACTGAAAATGCTCGGGGCCTACCGTGAACCGAAGGTAACGCCGGTGGGCCGGCAGGACGGGGATGTGGAAATACGCGTCCTGCAAGTCCAACGCCACCAACCAGTCTCCAGGGTCGAGGGCAGTCAAGACCTGAGCTAGGGTGAGCATCTTGAACTTCTCCTTCCGGAGGAAGCGATTGATCGTTCCGGAGGTCCAAGATAGGACGCATGTCCTCCTTGTCCTTTTGGGCACCAGAAAGTAGTGGGAGTAGCAACCACGCCCTACTTCTGGGGTCGGAACATGCTCGATGGCCCTCTTGGCCAAGAGGGCCGTGACTTCCTTCCGTAGAAGCACCAAGTGATTCCCTGACATGCGGTGGAATTGAGGTGGCATGGCTGGGGGTGGTCTCGAAGGGGAGGGAGTAGCCCCTTCGGACAATGTCCAAGACCCACCTGTCCGAGGTGATGGTGCGCCAGTGGGGAAGGTGATGGCGGACCCTGCCCCTACTGGTGTGCCGTGCACCTGAAAGGAGGGACTAGGAGGGCTTGGAGGCCGCGGACGGGCTGGAGGTGGTGGCCTGACCCGCACGCTGGTTGCCCGATCCGCCACGGCGGAATCCACGTCCTCGGCCACGCGAAGACGCCTGCTGCGCGGGCCGGTGGCTGGGCTGCTGACGTGAGGGGCGCCCCTACCGTGACCACGATAGGGGCGAAAAGCAGAAGGCAGCGGAGGGCGTAGCAGAAAGGCCCAGGGACTTTGCAGTAGCCCGTGAGTCCTTAAAGCGCTCCAACGCATGGTCTGCTTTGGACCCAAAAGACCGACTCCATCAAAGGGCATGTCCATGAGAGTATTCTGGACATCCCCTGAAAAACCAGTGGTTCTCAGCCAGGCGTGGCGCCGGAGCGCCACCGTCGTTGCAATGGACCTGCCCAGCGAGTCGGCGGTGTCAAGGCCACAACGGATAGTGTATTTGGCCGCATCCCTTCCTTCCGCAATGGCGCGGGAAAGCAGTGCCTGGACCTCCTCAGGGCACTGGGGCAAAACATCCGCCACCGAATCCCACAGGGAGTGGGTATATCGGCCCAAAAGACAAGCGGTGTTAACGGACCGCAAGCCAGCACTGGAGGAAGAAAAACCTTTCTTCCCAAACTGATCCAGGCGTTTGGATTCCCTATCCGGAGGAGCGGTAGGGAAGGCGGTTTGGGAAGCGGAGGCTTGGACAACCAAGCTCTCAGGAGTGGGGTGGACAGAAAGAAACAGGGGGTCGCCCGGAGCGGGGCGATGGCGTCGTGACACGTTCCGATCCACAGGAGCCCCTGTGTTGGGCTTGGACCAGGCGCCCAAAAGAACGTCCGTGAGGGCGTGCTGTTAAACGGCAGCACAGTCTCCGCAGAGGAGGCTGCCGGCTGAAGCACCTCTGTCAAGATGTTAGTCTTGACCGTCAAAGTAGGGAGCTGGAGACGTAAGGCCCCAGCAGCCCTACGCAACACCGTACCAAAATTGGCCCCTCCTCCGTAGCCACGGGAGGAGACAGCATGCCAGTGTCAGGAGAAGTATCCAGACCACTGGCCTCCCTAGACTCTCTGTCCAGTCCTCATCATACTGACAGTTGCGTGTTAGAGGGTCATCAGACCCCTCCCAGTCCTCCTGGTCCTCCTCTGGTTCAAAATAAGGAGGAGGAGGGACATTTGGGACCCAAGGTCCCATCGGCGCCGGAGCCGGCGCCGAGCGACGTCGCTCCGGGACCATGTCCGGAGCCGGAAGGAACTGGGGACAACGCCGCCCGGAGCCCAGGGCGGCGTCGAGAACGGCACCGGAGACATCGGCGCCGGCGGAGGTGTCGTGAGGTCGACCGGCGTCGATGGGAGTTGTGGAGCCGGGATCGAGGCCGGGGCCGGAGCCGGAGCCGGGATCGAGGCTGGAGGCTCGGGCGACGCCGGGGCCGGAGCCGCCGGTGACGCCGGATCAACCCCATCAGGGCCCGCGGGGCCCGAAGGCGCACCGGAGGGGCCTGAAGGCCCGAAGAGGCGGGCCATGGCCGACAGGAACTCCTGTACCTTGGCCGGATCCGCCCCCGAACCCGGGAAGGGCGGGTATGGACGGGGCGACTCCACAGGCAAGTCCGGGGCCGCGGGGCGGGACGGTGCCGGGAGGGGCCTCAGCCGAGTCGCGAGATCGGGCGAGGCGAAGTCCGAGAGCGACGATGCTTCTTGGACTTCTTGTGTCGAGACTTACCGGACGAAGAAGACTTCGACGCCGACGACCGGTGTGCACTCCGCGAGCGACCCCTGGACCTCTCACGCGACCGGGCTTCCGCGGAGCCGAATGCCGGGCCTCGAGGAGCTTTCGAGACCGCTCTCGCAAAGCCTTCGGGTTGAGGGCCTGGCATTCGGGACAAGACTCGGTGTCGTGGCCTCGGCCGAGGCAGAAGAGACACTCCCAATGCGGGTCGGTGACGGACATCATCCGCGCACAGGCGCCGCATCGCTTGAAGCCGGGCATCCCTACGACACCTGAATGGTGGAAAAAGACAGTGAAAAATCACCAAAAAGTATGGTCAAAAATTGACCAGGGCACTGCTCTTCCCGGATCTGCGCTTACTGGCGCGGAAAAAGAAGAACTGACGTCAGCGCGCAGGGGCGGCGCCTAAGTACTGCCCGCGACGTCATCCCGGCGATCACGACGCCGACGACGGACGCGGAGCCGCACGACGCCGCCACCGACGCGCAAAGGGTACTGCTACGCAAAACTTTCCGGATCCAGCCTGACGCCTGGGGATATTCTAAGGTAAGGAATCTATCACTAACGTGTCTCTTTCAGATTCTAGCATTACGAACTGCATAGCATTGCATTAGGACTGCAGTGGAACGTTTAGAAGTGCTCATTAATATCCCCAGAACTTACGAGGGCTGGCTGGCCTAACAACCGGCCAGGAAGAATATTACAAACACGCAAATGTTGTATTAATCTCGTGTGGTCTTATCGTATATCTTTTTATATAAATTTATACTCGTTTTTATGAAACTCATGTGGAGTCCCTTTGTGGTGTCATCATTGGGTTGCTGTGAGCGTGGTTGCAAATACTTCACACATTTGCCTTGAAGATAAGCCTGGCTGCTCGTGCCAAGCTACCAAGGGGGTGAGCGGGGGCTATCTGAGAAGGTGTCCTTCCTTTCCCTGACGTGAGAGCGAGGGTCCCTATTTGGCCTAAGGTACCTCCCTCAGCCAACCAGGGATCCCGGGTCTAACAGAGGACACTATGAAGAGGCTCGAAGGGAGCGCACATAAGGTAAGTCAGAACAAGGTTCAAGTCCCACTGGGGCATTACGAAAGGAATAGGAGGAAAAAGGTGAGTAATGCCCTTAGGGAAACGATTTACAATGGGGGACTTGAAAAGAGAAGGATGATCAGGAAGGCAAAGGAAGTCCAAAATGGTTGAAAGATAGCCTTTAAGAGTGCCCAGAGCAGAGCCCTGCTGGGCCAAAGAAAGAATGAAGAGGAGAACCCCTGAAAGAGGGGCAGAAAGGGGATCCACAGCCTTTGCTGTGCACCATGCCACAAATTTGTTCCATCTACAGGCGTACACTGTTTTGGTGGAGGGACACCTGGCTGCCAAGATAACGTTACAGACTTCGGGAGGAATGTCGAAAGCTGTCAACTGTCGCCGCTCAATCTCCACGCAAGGAGGTGGAGGCTGGACAGGTTCGGTTGGAGGACCGTCCCCTGCTGCTGCGACAGAAGATCCTCCCGAAGGGGCAGTCTGATCGGAGGATCGATGGCCATGTTCAAGAGCTCGGGATACCAGACTCTTTGTGCCCAATCTGGAGCCACAAGAATGACTTGGGCCCAGTCGCGCTTGATCTTCCTCAGCACTCTGGGCAGAAGTGGTATAGGCGGAAAGGCGTATAGAAGACCGCAACTCCACTCGCGACGAAAAGCGTCGCCTAGCGAGTGCCGCCTTGGAAATTCCAACGCGCAGAACTGCTGACATTGCGCGTTCTCTTCGGTGGCGAATAGATCCAACCAAGACTCTCCCCACAGCTGAAAGAGACCTTGCACCACCTCTTAGTGAAGACGCCATTCGTGACCCATCAAGCACCACGGCTGAGTTTGTCCGCCCTGGCGTTCAGGGAACCTGCCAGGTGTTGAACCACCAAGGACATGCCCTGATGTTTCAGCCACTTCCAGAGACGAAGGCCCTCCTAACAGAGGGTCCACGACCCCACTCCGCCCTGTTTGTTGCAATACCACATGGCGGAATTGTTGTCTGTGAACACCTGCACTACTGTTCTTTTGACAGAAGGAAGGAATGCCTTCGGGCTAGACGAATCGCCCAAAGCTCCAGAAGGTTGATGTGGAGCCCGGACTCCGCCGGAGACAAGAGGCCTCTGATCTCCGCCTCTCCCATGTGGCCGCCCCATCCCATGAGTGATGCATTTGTCACCACTGTGAATTCTAGTTGTCGAAGGGAGAGGGATCTGCTGTTGACCCAATCCTGGTTCCTGAGCCACCACCGCCGAGATCTTGACCACATCGGACAGATTCCCCTGATGCTGCGCCCACTGGAACTTCAGGTCCCACTGCAGAGCCCGCATATGCCACCTGGCATGATCCACCATCAGGATGCAGGAGGCCATGAGGCCCAGCAGCCTCAGGGTCATTCTCACCGAAATCCGGGATAGAGGCTGTAACATCGGTATCATAGCCTGAATATCCCCGACTCGCTGTACGGGAGGATAGGCCCGAAACTGTGCTGTGCCCAGAACTGCTCCGATGAAAAGGAGCTTCTGAGAAGGGTTCAGGTGCAACTTCGGCACATTGACTGTGAACCCCAGCGAATGCAGGAGGTCTGCCATAGTCTGGAGGTGGGCGACAGCCTGGGGCGAGCTTGCCTTCAACAACCAGTCGTCGAGATAGGAGGAGACTGGAACCTCTGATCTGCGCAGATGAGCTGCGACCACCGCCATCACTTTTATGAACACCCAAGGGGCGCTGGTAAGGCCAAAGGGGAGCATGGTTAACTGAAAATGCTTGTGGCCTACCGTGAACCGTAGGCAATGCCTGTGGGCCGGCAGGACAGGGATGTGAAAATAAGCGTCCTGCAACTCCAACGCTACCATCCAGTCTCCAGGGTCGAGGGCAGACAGGACCTGAGCCAATGTCAACATTTTGAACTTCTCCTTCCGGAGGAAGCAGTTGATGTCCCTGAGGTCTAAGATAGGACGCAGGCCTTTGTCCTTCTTGGGCACCAGAAAGTAGTGGGAGTAGCAGGCACGACCTACTTTTGGCACAGGGACTCACTCGATGGCTCCCTTGGCCAAGAGAGACGCAACCTCCTGACGGAGAAGGGCCAAGTGATCCTCCGACATGCGATGGAGTGTAGGTGGCATGGAGGGAGAGGTAGTCTCGAAGGGGAGGGACTAGCCCCTTCAGACTATCTGCAAAACCCACCTGTCCGACATGATGTTGTGCCAGTGGGGGAGGTGATGGCGGATCCTGCCGCCCACTGGCAACTGGTGGCCCTGAAAGGTCGGACTAGGAAGGTTTGGAGGCTGCTACAGAGGGGGCACTGGTGGGCTGGCCCGCCCGCTGGCCCCCAGACCCACGGCGATGGGTCCCACGACTCCGGCCCCGCAGAGGCTGGACAGCTTGCGCGGGCCTGTGGCTCTGGGCGGAACGTGGTGGGGCACCCCTTCCGTAGCCACGAAAGGGGAGAAAAGCAGTCTGCGCGGGGCGAGAGGTGGTAGCAAGGCCCAAGGATCTGGCCGTAGCCCTAGAATCCTTGAAGCGCTCGAGCGCATTGTCTGCCTTGTCGCCAAACAAGCGACGGCCATCAAAGGGCATGTCCAAAAGTGTCGATTGGACATCGCCTGAGAAGCCAGTGGACCTCAGCCAGGCATAGCGTCTCAGGGCTACCGACGTTGATATCGTCCTGCCTAGCGAGTCGGCAGTGTCCAGCCCACAGCAAATGGTGAACTTTGCTGCGTCCCTCCCTTCAGCGACTGCACGGGAGAGTACGGCCTGGGCCTCCTCTGAGCACTGTGGCAGGACCTGCGCAACCGTGTCCCAGACAGAGTGGGTGTAACGGCCCAAGAGACATGCAGTGTTCACCGACCACAGTCCTAAGCTGGCGGAAGAAAACATCTTCCACCCAAAATGATCCAGCTTCTTGGATTCCCTATCTGGGGGAGCAGTAGGGAACACGCCTTTGGACGTTGAGGCGTGGACCACCAAGCTCTCAGGGGTAGGGTGTTGAGAGAGGAAAGTCGGGTTGCCCGAGGCCGGGTGGTGGCGTTGAGCAATCATCCTATCCACAGGAGCCCCTGTGCTGGGCTTGGACCAGGTGCCCAGAAGGATGTCTGTGAGGGCCTCATTAAACGGCAGCAGGGGCTCGAAGAGGCTGCTGCTGGTTGAAGCACCTCAGTCAGGAGGTTAGTCCCGACTGCCACCGCAGGAAGCTCAATGCCCAAGGCCTCAGCCGCCCTACGCAACACCACAGCGTAGAAGGCTCCCTCCTCTGTAGCCACAGTAGGGGGAGAAAGCATTCCAAGGTCTGGGGATGTATCCAGACCACTCGCCTCACCCAGTTCCTCTCTCCAGTCCGGCTCTTCCAACTGGTCTAATAGAGGGTCAATAGACCCCTCCCAGTCCTCCTCACCCTCCTCTGGCTGCCACACAGGGCAATAGGGAACGCCAGGATAGAACAGGGGTACAAAAGTACTGGTCGGCGCCAGTACCGGTGTCGGTCGACGCCGATCCGGCTCAGTATCCATGTCGAGGGGGAGGTTGGGCCGACACCTGCTGGGGACACAACCGGCGTCGGAGGGGCGGAGGTGTCGCCAATGGATTTGGCGCAGGAGGAGGTGTCATAAAGTCGACTGGCGCCGATCCGGTTCCAGGCCTGGATCCCTGGGGGCCCTGCGGCGCCAGAGCCTAAGCCGCCGGCATCGAAGGCCTAGAACCCCCAGGAGAGTCTGCGGGGCCCGAAGGCACGCCGGCGGAGTCGGGCTGCCTAAAGATGGAGTGGAGGGCTTCGTAAAAGCTACGAAGTTGGGCAGGGGTCGCCCCGGCTCCCAGGAAGGGAGGGAAGCTCGAGCCAACCCAACAGGCTCCGCCCGCAGAGCCGGATGACTACCTTCTGCATCCCGCGTCGGCCGACGGACGGGGAGAAGGCGAAGAGCGACGCTGCTTCTTCGCCTTCTTTTTGTGCTTTGACTTACCCGAAGACGCAGACTTCGAAGAGTAGTGATGGTGGTGACTCCGCGACCGGTCCCGCAACCTCCCTCTCGACCGGGACCTCGAGCGGCGCGGAGCTGACTGCCGGTCCTCGAGATACTTTCGGGACCGCTCCCGCAAAGACTTCGAGTTCATGGCCCGGCAGTCGGAGCACGACTTCGGGTCATGGTCGTGCTTCAGGCACCAGAGGCACACGAGAAGGTCCGTGACCGACATCAACTTGTGACAGGAGTCACAAGGTTTGAAGCCGGTCCATCGATGTGACATCCCTTGCACCAGGAGTCGAATGACTCAAAAAGAAGTCGACAAAAGTCGAAAAAACTCTAGTCAAAAAGACTAAGGGTACCGCTCTCTCCGGATCTGCACTGGCTGGCGCGGAAAAGAAAGAACTTACATCAGCGAGCAGGGGCGGCGTCTAAGTAGATACCACGACGTCATTCCGGCAATCACGACGCCAACGACGAACGCGGATTCGACCAATGCCACCTACCGACGCGCAGGGGTACTGCTGTAGATAAATTCTCCGGATCCAGTCAGACGCCTTGGGGTAATTCTAAGGCAAGGAATCCATAATTAATAGTCTCTTTCAGATATTTCTCTCAGCAGAGAGAAAACGCATCCTGCCCAATTAGTGAATTATTCTCCATTGTTAACATTTCCTGCAGCCAACAACCTCTGTTAATATTATCTCTCGCTCTCAAGACCTACGCAACAATCTTTCTAATGCCTTCCTTTACAAAATTGCTATTATTCAGGATGATTTTGACCCTATTTCAGCTGTGCACCAGATAACTGCATGTGAGGTTTTAGAATTGAAATGGGATGTATAAAGTGCAACTTTCTTAGTACCGAAACTTGAAGTTATTACCCATGGTATTACCTGCACTAAACCAACCTCACCACTGATACCGCATATTTTAGTCACTGTGACAAATCTTATTGCACCTGCTTTGGCAGAGCTGCATAAACTGGGTACTTTCCATACATGCCGATGGAAACATACCATTGTGATCCCTCTCTTGAAAGAGCTTGCATCCGATCCTAAAAATCCTAATTATAGACCTATTTCGTTCCTTTACTATCCCATTCAAAGGCCTTGAAAAGAAGGCCAATAGGCAGCTCTACTCTTATATCTAATCCAATACCCTTCTGGATGACATGCAGTCCGTTTTCTGTTCTCATTTTAGCGTTGGAACTGTCATGGCTACTGTTGCAGGTGACAACAAACTATTCTGGACAATGGGAATCTGCTGTCCATGTCCTACTGAATTTGTATGCAGCATTCAAAACCATTTCACACAATATCATGAGCAAACACTTATCGGAATTCCTTCTCATGAGCTGAAGTAGATTGCCTCTTTTGTGGCAGTAGCATCCCAATCTGTGCATCTCACACCGTTCAAAATTCACCTCAAGGGGTCTGAAAATGGCCGTCTCTAAGCTCAAACTTTTTAACCTATGCCTTGGCTCTGGTGTTTAAATTATTGGCTTTATTCTTTTTCCATATGCCGATGACATAGAAGTTTTCTTTTGTCCACAATACCCTCATCACGTAAGAACATTTCCTGCATATGTGACTGCAGTGGCTCGCTGGATGCTTGAAAATCATTAAAAAGTCTATGGCAAAAAAACTGAAATAATCCTTTTTTGGTGCACACTCCACAGCATGGTCCTCAGCCTGGTGGCCTCAGCTCCTTCCAAAACAATCAATGGTATCTTGTTTGATTCTGATTTGTCCTCCAAGGCCAAGTGAATTAAACCGCATCTTCTTTGCTCATTCTTAAAATGCTACAGAAAATCAATCCATGTATTCTGGTGCCCTGCCGTAAAACTATGAATGAAACATTCATTATGACTAGACTACAGCAACTTCCTCTATTGGGGCATATCCGATTACCATTTTAATCAACTTCAGACCATTCGAAATATTGCAGCATGACTCATTCTTGATCTACCCCTCACTAATATCATCCTATTTAGGAGATGTTCACTGGTTACCGGTAAAACAAAAGTGTCATTTTAAGACCGTCTGTATACCCTATAAAGTCTTTCACCACATTCATCCCATATATGTGAGTTACAACTTCAAACCGTACTACCCCTCGTGATTCTTGAACTCTGACTCTGCCCTTTTACTTTAAATTCTCTCATTCAAGAAAGCAGATTAGGTGGCTGATTTTTTCTGTCTTTTCCTACCTTTTGGCAAAAACTTGGAATTCTCACCGTCTAACTCCTTGTCTGACTGTCTTAAAACCCGACTGTAGCAGCAAGCCTAAGTTCCCTTATCCCTATTTACAGGGGTTTGTATCCCTATCACCAGGACACCTTCAGTAGCAGGGCTCTTCACCAAATGTCTTCATTCACTCATGAATTGTTTTGTCCTGCCCCTGCAGTAGCTAGTGTAATTCCCAAGCTCAAACCTGATCACTTGTATAGGAATTGAGATGTGGTTGCCTATAGGCTCTTCCAAACAGAAGTCTCCAGATTATACTTCTGCTAATTGAATTAAACAAATACACCACAGACTGGAGCAATTGTACAGTTTAACTACTTTTTAATATATTTAATGCGATGAACGCATACAGTTGCCTATAATCAGAGGCTGGCAAGGAATATCTTACTACCCAACACCCTATACTAACCTTGACACGTGAAGAAATGCGTTACTTACCTGTAACTGCAGTTATCCAGTATTGGTATCTTTCATAGATTCACATGCCTGAATAATACCCCGTCCACGGGATGGGAGTCCCCGGTACATAAATATAGTAATGTCCCATTAGACATATAGAGTAATAGGCTAAGAGCCTTACATTAGTAACATATCCATGACCTTTTGTAAAAAGGACCAAACTCTAGAAGAGAACCAATCAGCTATCACCACCCTGTGGAATCTTCCTGGAAGGAGCTCTAGTCCCTCAGATTTTCGTAAGCACAGTGCTAAGTAGGTGTATTACTGAGAGAACGAGGTGAGCCCTTCCAGGGGAGGTGAGTGAGTTGCATGTGAATCTATGAAAGATACCAATACTGGATAACTGCAGTTACAGGTAAGTAACACATTTCTTATCCAGTATTAGAGTATCTTTCATAGATTCACATGCCTGAATCAGAGTAGCAAGCAATGATAAGCACATTTCGGATGGTACATTACAGACGAAGTCACTAGATAATAATATATCAATGTGAAATATATATATCGTACCAAACTGTAATCAAGGAAGACCATGAAAGAAACAATAAAGAAATGTGCGTATAAAAAACAAGGATGGTGGGATGAAAAGAAGGCTCACCTCTATTGGAATAGATGGCGTAACACTGCTTGTCCCACTGCAGCATCCTTCATGAGTTCCGTATCCAAGCAGTAGTGCTTGGTAAATGTATGCGGCGTCTTCCATGTTGCCGCTCTGCAAATGTCTGTGATAGGCACACCTGCAAAGAGTGCCATAGAGGTAGAAACTGCCCTCGTGGAATGAGCTCGAACCTTGGACTGCAAGGGTTGACCCGCTTACTGGTGACAGAAAGTAATGGCTCCAGAGATCCATCGAGAGATACTTTGTTTAGTAAGCGGAAGACCTTTCCTAGGTCGACTGTAAGCCACAAAGAGTTGGTTAGATTTGCGGAACGATTTCGTCCTGTCAAGGTAGAATTTAAGGCAGCGCTTAAGGTCTAGAGAGTGTAGAGCTTTTTCTGCCGGCGTATGAGGATTGGGAAAAAAGGACCGTAAGATTATGGGTTCATTAAGGTGAAAGTCCGAGGGCACTTTGGGCACAAATTTAGGATTAGTTCGTAATATAACCCTGTCGTGTTTGAACTGAAGGAAAGGGTCTTGAATTGAAAATGCCTGAAGCTCACTTACTCGCCTTGCTGAGGTAAGGGCTAGAAGGAGTGCCGTCTTCCAAGAAAGATATTTAAGATCAGTTCTGTGGATTGGCTCGAAGGGGTGTTTCATGATCTGAGCAAGAACAGTGTTGAGTTGCCAAGTGGGAGGCAGAGGTTTTACAGGAGGAAAAGTCCTGAATAGGCCTTTGAGAAATTGCTTAATCAGTCTATCAGACCAGAGAGAAGGACCTATTGAAGATCTCCTGAAACGGGATATTGCTGCGAGGTGCACTTTAATGGAGGCATGAGCAAGACCTGAAGTTGCCAGATGGAGAAGGTAAGGCAGTATTTGTTGTGGAGAAGACGAAAAAGGGTGTATGTTTGCCGACTTACACCAAACACAGAATCTCTTCCATTTTAGGGAATATGTTTTGTTAGTACTTTCGGCTCGAGCTAGAACTGCCCTGCAGTCCGGAGGAATGTCTAGGCGATGGAATTCTCTGAACTCAGGAGCCAAGCCGATAACCTGAGAGATGCTGGATCCGGATGTTGGACTTGTTCCCTGTTCATTGTTAGGAGAGAGGGAAATGGTTTCAAAGGGATTGGCGGCTCCAGAGAGAGAAGGTGGAGCTCCGTGAACCAATGCTGGCGTGGCCACGCAGGAGCTGTCAGAATGAGCGTGCAGGATTCTGCCTTCAACTTCCTGAGGACCCTGGGAATTAGGGGAATCGGTGGAAAAGCGTACGCAAAGACGTTGAACCATGCGATCGAAAATGAATTCCCTACAGATCCTTGTTGGGGATGCCAGCTTGCGAAGTTTTGGCATTTGGCGTTCTGCTTGGTAGCAAAAAGGTCCAAGAAAGGAGTGCCCCATTGGGAGAATATGCGGTTGAGAGTCCGTTGGTTCAGCTCCCATTCGTGACATGTTGTATGTTGCCTGCTTAGAGAATCGGCCAGTATGTTGTCTGAACCTGGAACATACTCCGCCCGAAGGGAGATGTTGTGGAGAAGTAGCCAGTTCCAGATTTTTTGAGATTCGTGAGAGAGTGCCAGTGAACGAGTACCTCCCTGTTTGTTCAGGTAGTGCATTGTCGTGTTATTGTCCGTTCGGACAAGCACTAGAGAACCTTTGATCCTGGGAAGGAATGCCAGGAGAGCCAGATACACAGCTCGCAGCTCGAGGAGGTTTATGTGAAGCTTCCGTTCGGAAGGAGACCACTTTCCGTTGATGCGGAGCTCCTGGAGGAAAGCTCCCCAACCCTCCAGAGACGCATCTGTTGTGATGATTTGTGGAGAGGCTTGAAGCAAGAAGGGCAGGCCTTGAGAAAGATTGCGTGGACAAGTCCACCACTGCAACGCAGTGACTATCTGAGGGGTCACGTGAATGACGTCGTCGAAGGATCCTTGGGATTGAATCCATTGAGCTGACAGCGCTTCTTGGAGAGGGCGCATGTGGAGGCGACAGTAAGGAAGGAGGAGAATGCAGGACGACATTCCTAAAAGAGATTTGAAGAGGCGCACTGAGAGGGACTTCTTGGCTTTTATTTTGTTTGCCAAATGAAGTAGTTTGATCTGTCGCTCTCGTGACGGGAAGGCTTTCTTCTGGGTTGTGTCGAGAGTAGCGCCCAGAAAAGTTATCCGACAAGAAGGTTGGAGGACAGACTTGTCCTGATTGAGAGTGAATCCCAGGCGACTGAAAAGCTGTAGACAGGCGTTGGAAGACTTGGTTGCGCCGTCCAGAGAAGGTGCTTTGACGAGCCAGTCGTCGAGATAGGGAAAGACCTGATGGTGTTGTTGCCGGAGATAAGCCGCCACTGGAGAAAGGCATTTGGTAAAAATGCGTGGAGCTGATTTGAGTCCGAAAGGCAGGACACGAAATTGGTAATGTTTGCCTACCACGGTGAACCTGAGAAACTTCTTGTGATTTTTGTGGATGGGGATATGGAAGTAGGCATCTTGAAGATCTAAAGACACCATGAAGTCGTTTGCGTTGAGAAGTTGCAGCACTTCTTGGATAGTAACCATGCGAAACGACTGTTTCTTTAAGAACTTGTTGAGAGCTCGCAAGTCTAGAATTGGTCTCCATTTTTTCTCCTTTTTCGCACCAGGAAAAACGGGAGTAAAAACCTTTTCCTCGTTGACAAAGAGGAACCTTCTCTATGGCTCCCTTCCGGAGCATGAGTGAAAGTTCCAGAAGTAAAGGGCGTAGATGTTTGTGAACCATAGGTCGAGGAGGAGTTTGGGGAGGAATTTGAATGAACTCTAGCGAATGTCCGAACTGTATCAGTTGAAGAACCCAACGGTCCGTTGTTATTTGTTGCCAATTGCGTAAGAAATGGGAAATTTTTCCTCCTAATCTGGAAGGTGGAAAGGAAATGGAGTCCGGCGGGAGAGACAAGTCATTGTCGTCGAGCAGCGTCCTTCTGTCGTCCTCCCCTCCCTCGAAAGGAGGTTTTCATGTAAGACGATTGCTGTTGGCGTTGTTGGTATTGCGGCCGAGATTGCTGGTTGGAGGAGGAATAGGAGGAGCGATAGTGTTGGTAGTCTCCTCTGGTGGTAGATTGACCTCTGCCCCTTGAGCCACGAAAAGGAGGGTTTTTAAATTGAAGGGTACCCAGAGCCCTAGCCGTGTCGGTATCCTTTTTATACCTTGAAGAGCTTCGTCAATATGTGGTCTGAAAAGAAGCTGACCATCATAGGGCATGTCCAGGACTTTTGTCTGGACTTCCGGCCGGAAAGAAGTCGCCTTCAGCCAACCTTGGCGTCGTAGTACGGCAGCACCGGCCAGTTGGTGGAAGCCAGTGGAGGCGATATCCATCGCACAGTCGATCATTTCGGAAGCCGAACGTTCGCCTTCCAGCAAGATCTTCTTTGCCTCTTCCTTGGAACTGTCTGGTAATGTCCCCAAGTAAGGAGCAATGTCCGCCCACATTTGTCTGTTATAGCGTCCTAATAACGCTAGGGAATTTGACGCACGAACTGTTAATGCAGACATTGAAGAGAAACGCTTTCCAATATTGTCAAGCCTTCTACCCTCCTTGTCTGGAGGAGCGGACAGTGGAGCAGAAGGGTTTTTTGATTTCCGCTGAGCAGCCTGAGTGATGACTGAATCAGGCTTGGGATGCCCGGTAAGGCAGGTCGGAGCGGTGTCCGGAGCTCTGTATTTTTTGTCCAGGAAGGGTAACACTGGGGGAACCGAAGATGGATTGTGCATTATTTTAACACCCTGATTCCAGATGTAGTCGATGATGGGCACCGATCTCACAGACTTTCGAAAAGGTTCCTTAAAATCATAAAGGAAACAATCCTGCTGGTGAGAAGGTATAGGAATCTGGAAACGCTGTGCCGCCCTCTCTAAAACACTATGAAAACCCCCTATATCCTCCGGAGGCGAATCAGCTTGAGTAGGCACCGGGGAAGCTGGACACGGGATAACAATCATCCCACTCATCATGAGTCGATTGTGAATCATGGAGTTCTCCCTCCTCCTGTTGATCATCCTCCTCATCATCCGTGTCAGGTGGAGGTGGTATCGTTACAGGCACAGACTGTGGAGGTAGAAGCGGAGGCTGTGGTCCTTGCTGTGGAGAGACAACTGGAACGGGAGACGTAGCAGATGTAGGGAATCTCTGCTTATAGTCAGCAATGAGGAATTGGAGGTCAGAAACCAAAGACGCTGGAAGACAAACCATGGGAGGTTGGGAAGGATGGCTGTCTTCAGGATAATATGTTTGGTTTTCTGGGTCTTGTTCTTCGTAGTCGGAACTGTCCTGGAATTTGACCTGAAGTTCAGAAGGACTCGTAGCAGCCTCGAACGTGCTGTCCTCGTCCGAGTCTTCCTCCTCATCCAAAAGGCGAGTTGGAAGTAATGGTTGGACTTTGCTAGGAGAAGTGAGAGCAGGTGTTAACGTGTGTTTAGTTATTTTGAGATGGACATACGCACTTTTCACTTCGGACTCTGGTGTCGTCGACGAGCCCGTCGTCGGTGTAATCGTCGACGGTGGAGCACCAATAGAAAGAGGTAACATCGTCGAAGCTCCCGTCGACGGTGGTGTCGTCGTCGTCGACGGAGCGCTCGTCGACGGTGTTGTTGTCGTCGTCGACGGAGCTCTCGTCGACGCGCTCACCGGCGATGAAAGCGTCGACGCTGACTTGGTCGTCGTCGATGATTTCTTTATTTTTATCGTCGACGATATAGGTTTAGCAACCGTCGACGATGAAGTCGTCGTCGTCGACGTGGACAAGGTTGACGCCAAAGAAGTAGAAACAGTCGTCGTCGATGAAGTCACCACCACAGCCGTGGATGGGGTTTTTCTCGTCGATGAAGCCGTCGACGATGTGGTCGACGACGACGTGGAGGCAGGCTTCTTAAAGGTGTGTAAACCCTCCTGTGGAGAAACCTTTGTTGGCAAGGTCTTAGGGTGTCCCTCTGAAGACTTTTTGTGTGTCTTCTTTGGAGGGGGTTGCGACGAGGGTCCTGGAGAGGTAACCCTGGGCCTTTTGTGAGAGGACCTTGAAGATTTGTAGGAGCCCTCACTTTCCTCAGAAGACAAAGCCTGGTCATTGTCCTTAAGACTCTGTAGCCAAGTTAAAAGGCGTCCCTCCCGGTCTCTGAGGGTTTTTGAAGAAAAGGTACGACATACTTTACAGTCCTTTGAGGAGTGATCCAGGTAGAGGCAATACAGACAGTCTTTGTGTTGGTCGTCAACATGAAGCCTCTTTTTGCCACAGGAAGCACAGGACCTAAAAAGGCCTTTCTTAGAAGACTCTGCCATGACGATGTTGAGAACTTCACACAGAGACAGAATGGTGAAGAAAAAAACCACTGGAAATCCAGAAGCAAAGAAAGACCTGAGCAGACGTGCGGTAGAAAATCTGAGGGACTAGAGCTCCTTCTAGGAAGGTTCCACAGGGTGGTGATAGCTGATTGGTTCTCTTCTAGAGTTTGGTCCTTTTTACAAAAGGACATGGATATGTTACTAATGTAAGGCTCTTAGCCTATTACTCTATATGTCTAATGGGACATTACTATATTTATGTACCGGGGACTCCCATCCCGACGACGGGGAATGATTCAGGCATGTGAATCTATGAAAGATACCCTAATACTGGATAACTCTAATTTCATTAGAGCAGAATTTCAGGAAGGGGTCCAATTTGATTCGTAGCCTAAAAGCCTCCCAGTGAGCATGTATTTTATTTCCTCCATCCCCAACAACTCGCACAGCCTATGAATTCAACCTCTTGTCACATGGCCATTATTGATTGTTTAGCCACCTCGTCATGAGTGGAGACCTATTATAATGTATGCTGTGAACTTCAAAACAGGTGTTTGGAACATCTTGTAAACAGCATCCAATACAGTTATCTAAGTACGTCTGAAGGCACAGTCAAAGCCATAATGATTCAAATACTTACCTGTAATCTTCATTACTCTGAAAGGAAGATGTTACTTTCCCTATAAGCATCTGTTTGTGGCATGTAGTGCTTTAGATTCAAATGCTGTGCATACTCCTGCCATCTAGTATGCAAGTTTTTTCTCTTCGGAGAAGTCTTTAGATTCACGAGGTATACTGTGACTCCTACTCTTGGTGACAATGCGCATGGTCATAGACTCTATTGTTAGATTGTTTTCCGGCAGGGCGGGCGAGGATGGAATGTGATCCTTCTGCAGGGCTGTTTCCCATGGTGTGCCTGGGCCGCCATCCACTGAGGACTGAGGCAAGCGACGGGGGCCCCGGGATCAGGAGGTGAGGAGCTGCTGCACGGGAGCCCAGGGAGATGAACTGACTGGGGCTGGAATCAATCGGAGGCCCGGGCCTGAAGGGGACGCCAAGTGAGCCGGCTGAGATTCTCACCGGGGCGCCGGTGGGGAGGTGCTCCCCTCCCTCCTGACCGCGAGATCCTCCTGCTGGGAGGCTCCCTCTCTCCAGGTCCTTGAGGGTGCATACTGCAGCACCTGTGACCAGAGACCCGAGACCCGAGTTTAGCTGCCATAGACGCTGAGGCTCCCCTGCGGCGCAGCCGCGCCGTATGTAACAAAACCTGTGTGTGACGGGATTGCCGGTGGCGCTGCAGTGGGAAGAACCCTTGCTGTCTCCCTTTGGTTCTCCGGGCCGCCTCCCTCTGGATTGCATCTGGGGCCCTGCTTCTACAGGGAGGCCTGGACTGAGGCAGACTGTGATCTTTGAGCCCCCCTTCACTCTCGTGTGTCTTCATTTGCCCCAATCAGCAGAGTAACAGCAATAAGATACGGTTGGGGCCCCCTGGTTGGGGGGCCGGTGGCAGTGGGGACCTGCTGTCCCCTAAACAGGCAACCTTGAATAAGCACAGGCGAGAGGGGCTGCGCGGTCTTGGGTCCCCACGGCGATCAGAGACGCAGAGGAGATACGAGTCACTGGAGACATCGGGAGACCCAGGTGGCCTCACCAGGAGGACTAGCGGCAAACAAGAGAGAGACAGAGGAGCAGGGGGACCACCCACTAGGTCTGGCAGAGGAACTCCCAGACGTGGGCCTGGGGGTGAGAGGGTTGTCGGTAAAATGCGGAACATTGACGGCCTAGGAAGTAGAAATTTGAGGTCCTGGGAGATAACTCACTGCTGCCCTTGTGGCCCATGCCGGAGAGACTAGACACAAAAACAACTTATGTGAGAGACCCTCACCCCCAGGCAAGAGTAGGGGCAAACCCGAGTGAGGAGCAAGACCCCGAGACCCAGAAATATACTGCTGTCACTAGAGCTAAACTGTACGACTATCCGACCTGAGACCAAGTCACTGGTGTGGAAGGAGCGCAGTCTACAGTAGAATCGGTCCCCAGAGAGAGACCCCGAACTGAAGCACGATGGCTAGGGACAAAGACCCCAAACCGTCAAAGCAAGGGAAGATGGACAAATATGCCAAAGTGATGCCCCCACCTTCCGAGACAGAAGGGAAGCCATTGCCCTGCCAGACAATGTAGCCCTCCTTCAGGTGATACAGACTTCCAGGGAAGTACTGGGGGAAAAAGGCAGAGATAGGATCAGAGGTGACCCTCCTGCGCCAAGACATATGGAATGTTTCAGAGAGAGTGCCACAGGAGGAAAACCGCATCTGTGATGTAGAAGACACAACCCACAGCCTGCGCAAAGAAGTCTCTGGCTTAACTGCTGCCCTGAAGGAAGTGACTTGGAAGGTGGACGATGCCGAAAATAGGGCCCACAGAAACAACTTACGCTTCATATGATTCCCAGAGAGAATCGATCAAGAATCCTTCTTGATCACATGGCTTAGAGACTCCCTCTCAGCGGCGCAGTTTCCACCCTGCTTCATAATTAAACGGGCTCAGAGGATGCCTACCGTGCAGCCGCCGCCCGGGGTCCCCCTGCGGCCTCTGATTGCTCGATTCCTCAATTTTCAAGACCGTGACCTAAAACTCAGAGTTGAGGAGAATGGGAGAAATTAAACATGCAAATGCCAAGATAATGGTATTCCCAGACTACTCTAGAGAGGTGCAGAAGCTACGACGCACATTTGATTCGGTCAAGACAAAACTGAGAGCCCTCCAGATCCAATATATGCTAGTCTTCCCTGCGAAACTCAAGGTGATCTTTCAAGGTGTTTCTCATTTCTTTCAGATGCCAGAGGAGGCGTGGACCTGGAATGAAGTGTGTCCCCCTCGGAGGCGGGGACTGGACTCAGCAGGGACCCCACTTAATGGTACCCCCAAGAGATTGGGCCCCAAATGACTGAGTGGGAAGAGGAGACGCCCGCTAGTTGGGGCGCACAGAAAGTAGGGAGGGACACCCTTATGCGCTGAGACCCCTGTAGTGGGGACGGGCCAGTTTTCAGACTCTGAGGAGGACTCAGCACGAATCAAAACAAGAAAGAAACCTCACGGAGACCGGGAGCGAATCACCACTGATCAATCGGATAAGGAATAGTTGGCAGATGCAGATAGGGATCAACCTCTTCTCCGAAACATCAATCACATGGAAGTGTCAAGTCCCGAGGCTATCGTCCGGAAGAATGCGCAACAACAATTATCCAAGAGTGGCGAAGAAGGTTGAGATACAAGGGCCAGCTGGATGCTGAGGCACAGTAGGGTGGCTAGAAGAGCCGCTAGACATTGCTACACTAAGCCCCATTGGGCGACAAGACTCACATTTAGTTAACATTCATTTTGCTTGTTAGGAAGTGATTTAAGGGGAGGGAGGGAGTACAGACCTCTCAGACTTTACCGACGCCAACTGTTGAGAAGTTGACCATCTGGGGAATGGGCAGGGGAGGGGGGAGTTCATGGGGGTATAAGGGTTACATAGGAACATATAGTGGATTGTTCTTGTTAGTTTGCAGCTAATTGAAGGGACGCCAAGGTCATAGATGGGGAGATGAGCGGGTAAACCCGATGCGAGACACACTCGAGCCAGCGTCGAGGGGGGGGGGGGTGAAATTCTAGACAAGAAAAATGGGTGAGGGAGGCTACTCCATGCTGATGTCGAACGTCAATGGACCAAGGGAATAAAGTCAAGAGGGGGTTGGTAACCAAATATTTCAAAAGACTTAAGCCTGATATCATCCTTCTTCAAGAAACACACCTGACAGGCACACACTGTGCTTTGCTGGGGGGGCGTACACTACACTTGCACATGCTGGATTCACATCCGGATCTAGGGGGTGTCGCCATCTTTATTAGGAAAACACCCCCCCTGTCACACCAGCAAAACCTGGGTAGACCCAAGCGGTACGTTCGTCACTGTGCAGGGGACTTGAGGCCGGAGAGAACTAACCTTGATTAGCGTTTATGGGACTAAAAAAATCAGACGCTAGATAAGGTAGCCGTGATATTACTGGAGTCCGGACCCGCCACACACATAATAGGGGGGCGACACATATGACCTGGTAGGTGCACATATAGACCGCACACATACAAGCACTGGAACACGTGAACCCACCCCGTTGGATGAATTTTGAACACTCTTGGTCTGACTGATCTCTGGCGCCAGCAACACCCACTCGAGCACACCTACTCCTTTTCAGGTGCCCACAGAGTCTTCTAGATTGGACTTTCTCTTTGCACTGGTGGGAGAGGTGGAGGCAGTAGAAAGGGTAGAGTACCTTGCAAGGGGCATATCTGATCACTCACCCCTTTGGTTGACGGTGGGCGGGAGAGCACGTAAACACCGGCAGGAGTGGAGGCTGGCTGCTTGGGACTTAAAAGACAGGGCGGTTGCAGGTGAGATCCGGTTAGATTCAGAGAGGTCCTTCTGTGAAAACGAGGGCTCAGTATCTTCGGCAGTCACTTTATGGGAGGCCTACAAGGCAGTGTTGCAAGATAGGGTACAAAATATATTAGCCCTCAAGAAGAGAGAAGAGACCTGGGAGATTGAGGCCCTGGAACATAGGGTCCTGCAGAGACAGGTAGAATCCAGAGCTGATACTCATATACTTCGCCAAATGGGGATAACACGCAGGGAATATCGGGCACTGGTGGAAAAGGAAGTAAAAGTCCAACTTCAGGCCTCACAGCACAGACTATGAAACAGGACACAGGGCAGGGAAGCTGCTGGCTTGGTTAGGAAAGATGGAGAGGGAAACAAGATGGGGAGCCATGGTACAGGAAAAAGAGGAGACACACACAACAGCACCAGCTTTTGCGGGCGCTTTCGCTACTACACAGAACTCTACGAAACTAGGCAGTTAGCTGACGACTACCATATTAATAGATACTTAAGTGTAATCAACGCCCCCACTCTCACCAAAGAAGAACACATTCCCCTTGAAGGGGACCTCACCCTGCAAGTAGTAATGAACGCGATCAGTAAACCGAAATCAGGAAAAACCCAGAAGCCAAACGGGCACCCAGCGGAATTTTCAAATGCAATGCTAGTTTATTAGGTCCCCATCTCCTAAATATGTACCTAACAGCACAGGAAAACCGAGGCCTCCAGTCGGACCTCCGCAACGCTACAGTGGTAGTGATTCATAAGCCAGGGAAACTCGCCACGGACTGTGGGTCATATCGACCCATATCACTACTTAATGTAGAAACAAAAATCCTAGCCTTTGATACTAGCCACGTGACTGCTTATAGTGATCCCTACTCTTATTCACTGCGACCAGTCCGCTTTTATTCCTAAACAAGCCACACGCTTTAACCTCCCACGTCTAGCTAAGTGGCTTGACACAGTAAAAAGCAGATCTACCCCACACGTGTTCCTCTCCTTAGACACAGAAAAGGCCTTTGACGCTGTACACTGGCCATACATGCGACAAGCCCTGTTAAAATTCAGATTTTATCCTGCATTTATGGCCTGGATAGAATTATTGTACAGCAATCCGAGAGCCAGAATGATAGTCAACGGGGTGTTGTCGACAGACTTCCCAGTGTGAAGAGGCACTAGACAGGGCTGGCCCTTGTCCCCCTACTGTTCGTACTGGTATTGGAACCACTGGCATGCTTAATTAGGATGCATCCAGGTGTGAGCGGGTTCAGATATGATATGGGGCTTCTCAGAGATGAAAGGATCCCACTTTACGCTGATGACATTCTTCTCTATGTCACCAACAAGGGCAAAACACTCCCCCTGCAACTATTCGAAGAATACTGTAAATATGCGGGGTATAACATAAACTGGGACAAATCGAGCCTCTACTCGGTTGGGGTTACCTTGGACATTCAGAACCTCCCAGGACGCCTTAGAGTTGTCCAGGACGGGTTCAGCTACTTAGGTCTATATATCACCGCCAATGAAGTGGCAAACCTTAACCATAACATTAAGCGGGTCCTAGCGGAATTCCGTGAAGATGCGGGGAGGTGGAGACAAATTCCTTTGACGGTATTGGGTAGAAGCTGCTATGTATAAAATTATTACGCTCCCGAAACTGCTCTATATACTGCAAAACACATACTGCAAATTCCCAGAGGCGAATTTTACAGCAATTAATCAGGAACTACGCACACTTCTATGGGTTGGGGGTCACCCCAGAGTGGCACTACAGACACTGCAACACAATCAATATTACGGAGGTATCGCCCTACCTGACATACGGTCATGTAATCAACGAATGGGGACACAAGTCAGGAGATCATCACACCTACGCCTTGGAAAGGCTACAATTCCCGAACCACAAATATCTTGATTACACTTATGGGGGCAAGGGAATTCGATTACTCCCCGCCACTCAGAGAACGATAGAGGCCTGGAAGGGAGCAGAATGGCAAATGCAGCGGGAGAAGAGACTTACGAGGGAGACCCCACGTGTAATCGCATGATCTCACAATGTCATGTAATTGATCTGCAATGTATGTATCCCAACATATTAGCTGATTTCGTGTTAATAAAAACAGTTTGGAAAATAAAAAAGCTAGTGCTCAGTATGCTTCAATGACTGTAGATCATCATTCCTGTTCTCATAGATCAGGTTATAAATGACTAGAAGGACGCTTTCATATTTTCACTACAGAGCCATAGCTAGTGGCATGCTGAAAGGGCATCTCACTGCCTGGCGGTGACAGGAAGCTCCATTCCTGTTAAAACTAATCCCCCTCCATTGCATTTTGCTGCATCCCCCTGCACCCACTACTGGGGTGCTCTTACTGTCTGATCTCTGAGGAAATGGTAGAATGCTTAAATTACTCTCAGAAACTGGAAATTACTCAGGATTGCATTCCAGTCCTCCTAAAAGGGCATGTCTAGGAAGAAGCAACTATTCATACCTCTAATGCACTCATGGAGGGAGGAAGCTGGTCTTATGCCCTCCATTGTTTTGTAATGTCCTTTTCAGCAATGACCAACCAAGGGTGGCTCATGGCCAGGCGGAATCTATTGGCGTCCTATATTTTCAATGATATGGTGATGGGCGAGCTTGTGGGAGGGGCCAGCGGCCACCGCAGCACCCTTGTCAGCAAACTAAATGCCTCCCCACAGAAGGTTTGGACCTAATGGCTGCACCAAATTGTGAGAAAGAATGCACCATCCATCCAATCACATATAAGGCGGGTGAGAGAACAGTCCTGGCCCATCCTCCGTAGTTGCTCTGTAGTGTAGTGGACCCTATGGAGATACCTGAACTGAATCAAGAGATACAGGGCCGAGAAGGCAACCTCCCTGATGGCCATCGGGAGATACCTCTAGTCATCATTCCAATTCACTGCTGTCCTCCTCTCACGCTCATCTCAGCCTCTCGAAGTGGTTTGTGGTATTAATGACCAGGGACTTACATAGTTGAAAAATCATTTTGTTCCAGAGAGGTCCCATAGTAAGCTTGGCTTCAAAGGGATTAAAATCAGCACTCTCTCCCGCTTCTCTCAGATATGAGATAAGGACCAGTCTCATTTGTACGTACCAAAAGAATTGGCATCTCTGTGAATCAAAATCAAGTTGCAAATCTGAAAAGAACTTCGTGAGCGACTATGAGGTCAATTCTATACGTTGAGTGATAACAAAGGCGTACCACCCAGTCAAGCCCTTAAGAGTACTCACCTGGGTAAGACGGGCACCATCCACATGCCACAGTGAGGTCTCATTGTGAATCTGCATGCACACTGTATAGCATGCAGAACTTCTTTCTAGAGAAAGGATACAAATCTTGTAGTGGGGGCGTTCCCCTGGCCACCATAAACGTAAAGGAGGGAGGGCAGTTGCCCCCCCTCCCTGACTACCTTTTGATGGCATAAGCTGGGTTGTTGCATGTACCGTAAATCCAGTCATTAATGGCCAAAAGCTGTGAAATGCTGTATTATGAAGCAATAAAACTTCTTTGATGGGGTTGTGCCCTCACTATCATAGGAGATTCTATGGTTAGAACCCGATTTAAGTAAGTACAAGTAGTACCAGAAAACGGACCGCAGAGACTCTTGCCTCGAGCACCGCTTTGGACTGCTCGAAGCACATCAGCTTGTTCTGAATTTGGTAACATATCAAACAGAAAAGAATACATTTTTTGCCTTGAGAAAGCCTGGGCCCTTTGGCCTTGTGGGCGAAACACGTGTCGGCTGTTCTTTTTCTTTTCATTTGCAAACAGGCTGTTCTTTTTCTTTTAATTTGCAAACAATTTTTAAAAATAAAAATGAAAAAAATCACTGAGTACCATACTCCTTGTACTTACTTGAATCGGGTTCTAACCATAGAATCTCATATGATAGTGAGGGCACAACCCCTTCAAAGAAGTTTTATTCTATCATATACCAGGTGGACTCTGGGTGAAACCACCAGTGTGGGACGTGACACAGACTAATTTTGGGTCATGAGAGAGGGATTGTGAACCCTGGTAGCACCCACCAACAGAAAACGTTCTTGTACTATGAAACAATGTTTGGGAGTACGATTCCACCTTCGTAGGCACACTTACAGCATTTGGATAGGGCGAATCAAGGAGACCCACTGGCTCATAGCAAGTGACAAAGTAGCGAATTAGACGGAAGGAATATGCATGGACATTCGTCTTTTAATTTCGAAACTGACCCCTCTTCAGCAGCTTCTACTTTTAACTGCATTTCTAATGCCCTTGATGAGAAAGCACCCTTAAAGTTACCTGCCACGTCTGCATTCGAACCACTGCTCTTTGTATTCAGAGGAACCCAGACAAGCTAAACTGAAATACTAAGACTTTAGAATGTGTTTAGCAATACTCAGAAAACTCTAAATCCATATATAGGATCACCATAAATAATTGCCAACATCAAATTTGCACTGTTTGTGCATAATGAACAACTTACTTACCTTCGGTAACAATATATCTGTAAGAGACATATATTAGTTATGGATTCCTTACCTTAGAATTACCTCCAGGCGTCAGACTGGATCTGGAGAATTTTTCTTCAGCAGTACACCTGCGCATCGGTAGGTGGCGTCGGTCGACTCCGCGTTCGTCGTTGGCGTCGTGATCGCTGGAATGACGTCGCGGTATCTACTTAGACGCCACCCCTGCACGCTGACGTCAGTTCTTTACACGACATTCCACGCCAGAAGCACAGAGCCATGCAAGACACTGACCACTGGTGCATAAAACTAGGGCCCTGAATGGGAGTCCCTTACTCTAGAAGTCAGTTCGCAGAACGGGGAGGTTGGGTGGGGCGGTAGGAATCCATAACTAATATATGTCTCTTACAGATATATCGTTACCGAAGGTAAGTAACTTTTTCATCTGAAAGAGCCTATTAGTTATGGATTCCTTACCTTAGAATAAATACCCAAGCAATACCAACCCCGGAGGTGGGTCTGCGAACCAAGTTCACACCAGGAAATCCTGAAGTACGGAGTAGCCAAAGAAGCTGTCTCTCCGGACTTGGCTGTCCAGGCAGTAATGTTTAGTGAACGTGTGCAAAGAAGCCCACGTGGCTGCCTGGCAGATGTCATGAAGGGGGACTCCACATCCCAAAGCAGTAGTGGTTGCCGTCGCCCTGGTGGAATGGGCGCGCAACCCTACTGGAGGTTCCTTTTTCGCAAAAGAGTAACAAATTTTAATGCAGAGAACGACCCATCGAGAGATGGTTCGTTTTTGCACAGCCCTACCTTTCTTGGTGCCCACATAGCCAACAAAGAGCTGATCATCCACCCGGAATTGTTTTGTGCGATCCAGATCAAACGAAAGTGCACGTTTTGGATCCAGGCGGTGGAGCCTCTCCTCCTCTTTAGAAGGATGCGGGTGCAGGAAGAAGGTGGGCAAAGTGATGGTCTGTCCTATGTGGAAAGAGGTAACCACTTTGGGAAGAAAAGAAGGTCGAATTCGAAGGACAACCTTGTCCGGATGAACAGCAAGGAAAGAAGGCTTAGAAGAAAGACCCTGAAGCTCACTCACCCTGCGAGCAGAGGTGATGGCAACCAGAAAGGCAGTCTTTAAGGTCAAGATTCTGAGAGGATGTTGGACTTGGCCCTTTTTGGCTAAAGTTCCCTAAACTTTTTGCTTTCCCCCTAGACCTTTTTTCTGACATGGTGTTGCCAACTTAGATGCTTTGGACACTTTGCCACTGCTAATCAGTGTCAAAGTGCAAGTGCTCCCTGTATAAAGTGTAATGGTAATTGGTTGTCCATGATTGGTATGTTTGTCTTACTAGTAAAGTCCCTAGTAAAGTGCACTATGTGTGCCAGGGCTGGTAATGCACATGCTACTAGTGGGCCTGCAGCACGAATTGTGCCACCCACACAAGTAGCCTTAAAGAGGGAACTCAGGCCTGCCACTTCAGTGCCTGCACACAGTTTGTTAAACTGCCATGTTGTTCTGACAAGTGCACCCACTTGCCAGACCTTACCCTTCCCTTTCTATGCACATCAGACACCCCTATGGTAGGTCCAAGGTACCCCCTAGGCAGGGTGCAGTGCATGTGAAAGGTAGGACATGTACTAAGGTGTGTCCCATGTCCTGACAGTGAAATAATCTCCATTTCGTTTTTCACTGTGTAAAGGCCATCTTGCCCACAGGATAAAATGGGGAGGCTGTGTAATATGTTTTCCAGCCTATCTTCCCAAAGGCTTAAGATGGAGAGGTGAAGTGTAGTGTGCCTGAACTCACAATGTAATAACACACCTTTTTATGAAGGTGGGTTTTGCATTGTGTGTTTAGAAGCCACTCTTTTAGAAGTGGCTGGGTTTTTGTGCTATAACATTTCTGTGTCTCTCTGCCTGGTTGTGGATTGACTGTCTGGATTTGAAAGTGATAGGATCTGGGGAATGTCTTGACCCAGGGAGGAGGTGAGACAGCAACAGGCTGACCTGCATCTGGAGTGTAGGGGGAGGAGTAGCCCCTAGAGGTGAAGAGGCCTGGGCTGCAGCCATAAACCAATGGCTCCGTCCCTGCTGAGTGATTGAGGATCCAGACCCCCACTATCAAAGGAATAAGGTGTCACTGGCAGGGAGGCACCCAGAACTGGTTTGAACAGGGGTCAGTGCCCCCCTGAACACAAAGACGTCAAAGACATTTAGGGGTATAACTATGAGAGCTGAAGCCCCTGAACTTTGGAGAAATGGATTGATCAAGTTTGAACAAGACTGAAGCTACTTCGTGGTCAACAGGAACCTTTGCCAAGGAAGAAACAGCTGAAGAGACTGAAGGAAAGGACTGACCCTTGCTGTGTGTTCTGGGGCTGGCCTGCAGTTTGCTGCTTTAACCAAGGAGAGGCTAAAGGGACTTTGCTGTGTGCTGTGCCCCCCTGCTTGAAAGGACTTTGCTGTGTGCTGTGTCCAGAGGTAACTTTTACTCGAGGGCCCGAGGTGAGCTGGCTCCCTGTTGCGGAAACTCAGGAACACAAAAGCTTCCAAGCGAGTCTCAGCGACGCTGTGTGCGTGTGCTTTTTGCAGCCTGGGCCCTTCGTGAGGATTGTCCTGTGATCGTGTGCACCGGAGTCCAAGTGAGTCTCAGCGACGCTGTGTGCGTGTGCTTTGTGCAGCCTGAGACCTTCGTGAGGATTGCCCTGTTATCGTGCACACCCAGAGTCCAAGTGAGTCTCAGCGACGCTGTGTGAGTGTGCTTTGTGCAGCCTGAGACTGTCGTGAGGACTGCCCTGTTATCGTGCACACCCGGAGTCCAAGTGAGTCTCAGCGACGCTGTGTGCTTTTTGCAGCCTGAGACCTTCACGAGGATTGCCTTGTTATCGTGCACCCGGAGTTCAAGTGAGTCTCAGCGACGCTGTGTGAGTGTGCTTCGTGCAGCCCGAGACCTTCGTGAGGAGTGCCCTGTGATCGTGCACCCGAAGCTCAAGTGAGTCTCGGCGACGCTGTGTGCGTGTGCCCTGTTGCAGCCTGAGATCTTCGTAGCATCAGCGACCCGGACCGGCAGCCCCGGAGGAGCCGAGCCGCCAGCCCGAGCCCGCCGTTGCCAGAGCAGGACCTTGAACCAACCTCGTCGAGGGAGGGCCCGAGTCCCACTGCCCGGAATTCACAAAGATTGCATCGGAGGCCCAAGTCGCGGGAAGAGGAGAGCGAGGTCGCACCCCCCAGGTAACGTGTGTCGACGCCTGGGGCGGGGTGCGGGCTCGGAGGCTCTCGGCCTCTCCCATTCCTGCAGTGCGAGCCTCTGCTTCGGCTCGTATCGTGGCCCGTACTTGCCAACGGAGTGGCAGTACCGGGGCCGGAGTGCGGAGCTGCACTTTTTGTTTACACCATACCCGTGTGGGGGCAACTGTTGACAGAGGCTGACTGCGAGTCAGTACGAGTGGCGGAGAGACCGCCTGAGGCACCGTGATCGGTGCTGGAGTGTATAACGCATTGCATTGTTTCTGCATAACCAACTACCTGATTAGTGTATTACGCATTGCATTGTTTCTGCATAACGAAATACCTGTTTGTTGCGTTACGCATTGCATTATTTTTACATTGCAAAGTGCCTGATGCTAGCATTACGAACTGCATTATTTTTACATTGCAAAGTGCCTGATTCGAGCATTACGAACTGCATTATTTCTACATTGCAACGTGCCTGATTCTAGCATTACGAACTGCATAGCATTGCATTAGGACTGCAGTGGAACGTTTAGAAGTGCTCATTAATATCCCCAGAACTTACGAGGGCTGGCTGGCCTAACAACCGGCCAGGAAGAATATTACAAATACGCAAATGTTGTATTAATCTCGTGTGGTCTTATCGTATATCTTTTTATATAAATTTATACTCGTTTTTATGAAACTCATGTGGAGTCCCTTTGTGGTGTCATCATTGGGTTGATGTGAGCGTGGTTGCAAATACTTCACACATTTGCCTTGAAGATAAGCCTGGCTGCTCGTGCCAAGCTACCAAGGGGGTGAGCGGGGGCTATCTGAGAAGGTGTCCTTCCTTTCCCTGACGTGAGAGCGAGGGTCCCTATTTGGCCTAAGGTACCTCCCTCAGCCAACCAGGGATCCCGGGTCTAACAGAGGACAATTATGAAGAGGCTCGAAGGGAGCGCACATAAGGTAAGTCAGAACAAGGTTCAAGTCCCACTGGGGCATTACGAAAGGAATAGGAGGAAAAAGGTGAGTAATGCCCTTAGGGAAACGATTTACAATGGGGGACTTGAAAAGAGAAGGATGATCAGGAAGGCAAAGGAAGTCCAAAATGGTTGAAAGATAGCCTTTAAGAGTGCCCAGAGCAGAGCCCTGCTGGGCCAAAGAAAGAATGAAGAGGAGAACCTCTGAAAGAGGGGCAGAAAGGGATCCACAGCCTTTGCTGTGCACCATGCCACAAATTTGTTCCATCTACAGGCGTACACTGTTTTGGTGGAGGGACACCTGGCTGCCAAGATAACGTTACAGACTTCGGGAGGAATGTCGAAAGCTGTCAACTGTCGCCGCTCAATCTCCACGCAAGGAGGTGGAGGCTGGACAGGTTCGGTTGGAGGACCGTCCCCTGCTGCTGCGACAGAAGATCCTCCCGAAGGGGCAGTCTGATCGGAGGATCGATGGCCATGTTCAAGAGCTCGGGATACCAGACTCTTTGTGCCCAATCTGGAGCCACAAGAATGACTTGGGCCCAGTCGCGCTTGATCTTCCTCAGCACTCTGGGCAGAAGTGGTATAGGCGGAAAGGCGTATAGAAGACCGCAACTCCACTCGCGACGAAAAGCATCGCCTAGCGAGTGCCGCCTGGAAATTCCAACGCGCAGAACTGCTGACATTGCGCGTTCTCTTCGGTGGCGAATAGATCCAACCAAGACTCTCCCCACAGCTGAAAGAGACCTTGCACCACCTCTTAGTGAAGACGCCATTCGTGACCCATCAAGCACCACGGCTGAGTTTGTCCGCCCTGGCGTTCAGGGAACCTGCCAGGTGTTGAACCACCAAGGACATGCCCTGATGTTTCAGCCACTTCCAGAGACGAAGGCCCTCCTAACAGAGGGTCCACGACCCCACTCCGCCCTGTTTGTTGCAATACCACATGGCGGAATTGTTGTCTGTGAACACCTGCACTACTGTTCTTTTGACAGAAGGAAGGAATGCCTTCAGGGCTAGACGAATCGCCCAAAGCTCCAGAAGGTTGATGTGGAGCCCGGACTCCGCCGGAGACAAGAGGCCTCTGATCTCCGCCTCTCCCATGTGGCCGCCCCATCCCATGAGTGATGCATTTGTCACCACTGTGAATTCTAGTTGTCGAAGGGAGAGGGATCTGCTGTTGACCCAATCCTGGTTCCTGAGCCACCACCGCCGAGATCTTGACCACATCGGACAGATTCCCCTGATGCTGCGCCCACTGGAACTTCAGGTCCCACTGCAGAGCCCACATATGCCACCTGGCATGATCCACCATCAGGATGCAGGAGGCCATGAGGCCCAGCAGCCTCAGGGTCATTCTCACCGAAATCCGGGATAGAGGCTGTAACATCGGTATCATAGCCTGAATATCCCCGACTCGCTGTACGGGAGGATAGGCCCGAAACTGTGCTGTGCCCAGAACTGCTCCGATGAAAAGGAGCTTCTGAGAAGGGTTCAGGTGCAACTTCGGCACATTGACTGTGAACCCCAGCGAATGCAAGAGGTCTGCCATAGTCTGGAGGTGGGCGACAACAGCCTGGGGCGAGCTTGCCTTCAACAACCAGTCGTCGAGATAGGAGGAGACTGGAACCTCTGATCTGCGCAGATGAGCTGCGACCACCGCCATCACTTTTATGAACACCCAAGGGGCGCTGGTAAGGCCAAAGGGGAGCATGGTTAACTGAAAATGCTTGTGGCCTACCGTGAACCGTAGGCAATGCCTGTGGGCCGGCAGGACAGGGATGTGAAAATAAGCGTCCTGCAACTCCAACGCTACCATCCAGTCTCCAGGGTCGAGGGCAGACAGGACCTGAGCCAATGTCAACATTTTGAACTTCTCCTTCCGGAGGAAGCAGTTGATGTCCCTGAGGTCTAAGATAGGACGCAGGCCTTTGTCCTTCTTGGGCACCAGAAAGTAGTGGGAGTAGCAGGCACGACCTACTTTTGGCACAGGGACTCACTCGAGGGCTCCCTTGGCCAAGAGAGACGCAACCTCCTGACGGAGAAGGGCCATGTGATCCTCCGACATGCGATGGAGTGTAGGTGGCATGGAGGGAGAGGTAGTCTCGAAGGGGAGGGACTAGCCCCTTCAGACTATCTGCAAAACCCACCTGTCCGACATGATGTTGTGCCAGTGGGGGAGGTGATGGCGGATCCTGCCGCCCACTGGCAACTGGTGTTCCTGAAAGGTTGGACTAGGAAGGTTTGGAGGCTGCTGCAGAGGGGGCACTGGTGGGCTGGCCCGCCCGCTGGCCCCCAGACCCACGGCGATGGGTCCCACGACTCCGGCCCCGCAGAGGCTGGACAGCTTGCGCGGGCCTGTGGCTCTGGGCGGAACGTGGTGGGGCACCCCTTCCGTAGCCACGAAAGGGGAGAAAAGCAGTCTGCGCGGGGCGAGAGGTGGTAGCAAGGCCCAAGGATCTGGCCGTAGCCCTAGAATCCTTGGAAGCGCTCGAGCGCATTGTCTGCCTTGTCGCCAAACAAGCGACGGCCATCAAAGGGCATGTCCAAAAGTGTCGATTGGACATCGCCTGAGAAGCCAGTGGACCTCAGCCAGGCATAGCGTCTCAGGGCTACCGACGTTGATATCGTCCTGCCTAGCGAGTCGGCAGTGTCCAGCCCACAGCAAATGGTGAACTTTGCTGCGTCCCTCCCTTCAGCGACTGCACGGGAGAGTACGGCCTGGGCCTCCTCTGAGCACTGTGGCAGGACCTGCGCAACCGTGTTCCAGACAGAGTGGGTGTAACGGCCCAAGAGACATGCAGTGTTCACCGACCACAGTCCTAAGCTGGCGGAAGAAAACATCTTCCACCGAAAATGATCCAGCTTCTTGGATTCCCTATCTGGGGGAGCAGTAGGGAACACGCCTTTGGACGTTGAGGCGTGGACCACCAAGCTCTCAGGGGTAGTGTGTTGAGAGAGGAAAGTCGGGTTGCCCGAGGCCGGGTGGTGGCGTTGAGCAATCATCCTATCCACAGGAGCCCCTGTGCTGGGCTTGGACCAGGTGCCCAGAAGGATGTCTGTGAGGGCCTCATTAAACGGCAGCAGGGGCTCCGAAGAGGCTGCTGCTGGTTGAAGCACCTCAGTCAGGAGGTTAGTCCCGACTGCCACCGCAGGAAGCTCAATGCCCAAGGCCTCAGCTTCCCTACGCAACACCACAGCGTAGAAGGCTCCCTCCTCTGTAGCCACAGTAGGGGGAGAAAGCATTCCAAGGTCTGGGGATGTATCCAGACCACTCGCCTCACCCAGTTCCTCTCTCCAGTCCGGCTCTTCCAACTGGTCTAATAGAGGGTCAATAGACCCCTCCCAGTCCTCCTCACCCTCCTCTGGCTGCCACACAGGGCAATAGGGAACGCCAGGATAGAACAGGGGTACAAAAGTACTGGTCGGCGCCAGTACCGGTGTCGGTCGACGCCGATCCGGCTCAGTATCCATGTCGAGGGGGAGGTTGGGCCGACACCTGCTGGGGACACAACCGGCGTCGGAGGGGGCGGAGGTGTCGCCAATGGATTTGGCGCAGGAGGAGGTGTCGTAAAGTCGACTGGCGCCGATCCGGTTCCAGGCCTGGATCCCTGGGGGCCCTGCGGCGCCAGAGCCTAAGCCGCCGGCATCGAAGGCCTAGAACCCCCAGGAGAGTCTGCGGGGCCCGAAGGCACGCCGGCGGAGTCGGGCTGCCTAAAGATGGAGTGGAGGGCTTCGTAAAAGCTACGAAGTTGGGCAGGGGTCGCCCCGGCTCCCAGGAAGGGAGGGAAGCTCGAGCCAACCCAACAGGCTCCGCCCGCAGAGCCGGATGACTACCTTCTGCATCCCGCGTCGGCCGACGGACGGGGAGAAGGCGAAGAGCGACGCTGCTTCTTCGCCTTCTTTTGTGCTTTGACTTACCCGAAGACGCAGACTTCGAAGAGTAGTGATGGTGGTGACTCCGCGACCGGTCCCGCAACCTCCCTCTCGACCGGGACCTCGAGCGGCGCGGAGCTGACTGCCGGTCCTCGAGATACTTTCGGGACCGCTCCCGCAAAGACTTCGAGTTCATGGCCCGGCAGTCGGAGCACGACTTCGGGTCATGGTCGTGCTTCAGGCACCAGAGGCACACGAGAAGGTCCGTGACCGACATCAACTTGTGACAGGAGTCACAAGGTTTGAAGCCGGTCCATCGATGTGACATCCCTTGCACCAGGAGTCGAATGACTCAAAAAAAGAAGTCGACAAAAAGTCGAAAAAACTCTAGTCAAAAAAGACTAAGGGTACCGCTCTCTCCGGATCTGCACTGGCTGGCGCGGAAAAAGAAAGAACTTACATCAGCGAGCAGGGGCGGCGTCTAAGTAGATACCACGACGTCATTCCGGCAATCACGACGCCAACGACGAACGCGGATTCGACCAATGCCACCTACCGACGCGCAGGGGTACTGCTGTAGATAAATTCTCCGGATCCAGTCAGACGCCTTGGGGTAATTCTAAGGCAAGGAATCCATAATTAATAGTCTCTTTCAGATATTTCTCTCAGCAGAGAGAAAACGCATCCTGCCCAATTAGTGAATTATTCTCCATTGTTAACATTTCCTGCAGCCAACAACCTCTGTTAATATTATCTCTCGCTCTCAAGACCTACGCAACAATCTTTCTAATGCCTTCCTTTACAAAATTGCTATTATTCAGGATGATTTTGACCCTATTTCAGCTGTGCACCAGATAACTGCATGTGAGGTTTTAGAATTGAAATGGGATGTATAAAGTGCAACTTTCTTAGTACCGAAACTTGAAGTTATTACCCATGGTATTACCTGCACTAAACCAACCTCACCACTGATACCGCATATTTTAGTCACTGTGACAAATCTTATTGCACCTGCTTTGGCAGAGCTGCATAAACTGGGTACTTTCCATACATGCCGATGGAAACATACCATTGTGATCCCTCTCTTGAAAGAGCTTGCATCCGATCCTAAAAATCCTAATTATAGACCTATTTCGTTCTTTTACTATCCCATTCAAAGGCCTTGAAAAGAAGGCCAATAGGCAGCTCTACTCTTATATCTAATCCAATACCCTTCTGGATGACATGCAGTCCGTTTTCTGTTCTCATTTTAGCGTTGGAACTGTCATGGCTACTGTTGCAGGTGACAACAAACTATTCTGGACAATGGGAATCTGCTGTCCATGTCCTACTGAATTTGTATGCAGCATTCAAAACCATTTCACACAATATCATGAGCAAACACTTATCGGAATTCCTTCTCATGAGCTGAAGTAGATTGCCTCTTTTGTGGCAGTAGCATCCCAATCTGTGCATCTCACACCGTTCAAAATTCACCTCAAAGCCGGGCATTAAGGGGTCTGAAAATGGCCTTCTCTAAGCTCAAACTTTTTAACCTATGCCTTGGCTCTGGTGTTTAAATTATTGGCTTTATTCTTTTTCCATATGCCGATGACATAGAAGTTTTCTTTTGTCCACAATACCCTCATCACGTAAGAACATTTCCCTGCATATGTGACTGCAGTGGCTCGCTGGATGCTTGAAAATCATTAAAAAGTCTATGGCAAAAAAACTGAAATAATCCTTTTTTGGAGCACACTCCACAGCATGGTCCTCAGCCTGGTGGCCTCAGCTCCTTCCAAAACAATCAATGGTATCTTGTTTGATTCTGATTTGTCCTCCAAGGCCAAGTGAATTAAACCGCATCTTCTTTGCTCATTCTTAAAATGCTACAGAAAATCAATCCATGTATTCTGGTGCCCTGCCGTAAAACTATGAATGAAACATTCATTATGACTAGACTACTGCAACTTCCTCTATTGGGGCATATCCGATTACCATTTTAATCAACTTCAGACCATTCGAAATATTGCAGCATGACTCATTCTTGATCTACCCCCTCACTAATATCATCCTATTTAGGAGATGTTCACTGGTTACCGGTAAAACAAAAGTGTCATTTTAAGACCGTCTGTATACCCTATAAAGTCTTTCACCACATTCATCCCATATATGTGAGTTACAACTTCAAACCGTACTACCCCTCGTGATTCTTGAACTCTGACTCTGCCCTTTTACTTTAAATTCTCTCATTCAAGAAAGCAAATTAGGTGGCTGATTTTTTCTGTCTTTTCCTACCTTTTGGCAAAAACTTGGAATTCTCACCGTCTAACTCCTTGTCTGACTGTCTTAAAACCCGACTGTAGCAGCAAGCCTAAGTTCCCTTATCCCTATTTACAGGGGTTTGTATCCCTATCACCAGGACACCTTCAGTAGCAGGGCTCTTCACCAAATGTCTTCATTCACTCATGAATTGTTTTGTCCTGCCCCTGCAGTAGCTAGTGTAATTCCCAAGCTCAAACCTGATCACTTGTATAGGAATTGAGATGTGGTTGCCTATAGGCTCTTCCAAACAGAAGTCTCCAGATTATACTTCTGCTAATTGAATTAAACAAATACACCACAGACTGGAGCAATTGTACAGTTTAACTACTTTTTAATATATTTAATGCGATGAACGCATACAGTTGCCTATAATCAGAGGCTGGCAAGGAATATCTTACTACCCAACACCCTATACTAACCTTGACACGTGAAGAAATGCGTTACTTACCTGTAACTGCAGTTATCCAGTATTGGTATCTTTCATAGATTCACATGCCTGAATCATTCCCCGTCGTCGGGATGGGAGTCCCCGGTACATAAATATAGTAATGTCCCATTAGACATATAGAGTAATAGGCTAAGAGCCTTACATTAGTAACATATCCATGTCCTTTTGTAAAAAGGACCAAACTCTAGAAGAGAACCAATCAGCTATCACCACCCTGTGGAACCTTCCTGGAAGGAGCTCTAGTCCCTCAGATTTTCGTAAGCACAGTGCTAAGTAGGTGTATTACTGAGAGAACGAGGTGAGCCCTTCCAGGGGAGGTGGTGGGTTGCATGTGAATCTATGAAAGATACCAATACTGGATAACTGCAGTTACAGGTAAGTAACGCATTTCTTATCCAGTATTAGAGTATCTTTCATAGATTCACATGCCTGAATCAGAGTAGCAAGCAATGATAAGCACATTTCGGATGGTACATTACAGACGAAGTCACTAGATAATAATAATATATCAATGTGAAATATATATATCGTACCAAACTGTAATCAAGGAAGACCATGAAAGAAACAATAAAGAAATGTGCGTATAAAAAACAAGGATGGTGGGATGAAAAGAAGGCTCACCTCTATTGGAATAGATGGCGTAACACTGCTTGTCCCACTGCAGCATCCTTCATGAGTTCCGTATCCAAGCAGTAGTGCTTGGTAAATGTATGCGGCGTCTTCCATGTTGCCGCTCTGCAAATGTCTGTGATAGGCACACCTGCAAAGAGTGCCATAGAGGTAGAAACTGCCCTCGTGGAATGAGCTCGAACCTTGGACTGCAAGGGTTGACCCGCTTGCTGGTGACAGAAAGTAATGGCTCCAGAGATCCATCGAGAGATACTTTGTTTAGTAAGCGGAAGACCTTTCCTAGGTCGACTGTAAGCCACAAAGAGTTGGTTAGATTTGCGGAACGATTTCGTCCTGTCAAGGTAGAATTTAAGGCAGCGCTTAAGGTCTAGAGAGTGTAGAGCTTTTTCTGCCGGCGTTTGAGGATTGGGAAAAAAGGACCGTAAGATTATGGGTTCATTAAGGTGAAAGTCCGAGGGCACTTTGGGCACAAATTTAGGATTAGTTCGTAATATAACCCTGTCGTGTTTGAACTGAAGGAAAGGGTCTTGAATTGAAAATGCCTGAAGCTCACTTACTCGCCTTGCTGAGGTAAGGGCTAGAAGGAGTGCCGTCTTCCAAGAAAGATATTTAAGATCAGTTCTGTGGATTGGCTCGAAGGGGTGTTTCATGATCTGAGCAAGAACAGTGTTGAGTTGCCAAGTGGGAGGCAGAGGTTTTACAGGAGGAAAAGTCCTGAATAGGCCTTTGAGAAATTGCTTAATCAGTCTATCAGACCAGAGAGAAGGACCTATTGAAGATCTCCTGAAACGGGATATTGCTGCGAGGTGCACTTTAATGGAGGCATGAGCAAGACCTGAAGTTGCCAGATGGAGAAGGTAAGGCAGTATTTGTTGTGGAGAAGACGAAAAAGGGTGTATGTTTGCCGACTTACACCAAACACAGAATCTCTTCCATTTTAGGGAATATGTTTTGTTAGTACTTTCGGCTCGAGCTCGAGCTAGAACTGCCCTGCAGTCCGGAGGAATGTCTAGGCGATGGAATTCTCTGAACTCAGGAGCCAAGCCGATAACCTGAGAGATGCTGGATCCGGATGTTGGACTTGTTCCCTGTTCATTGTTAGGAGAGAGGGAAATGGTTTCAAAGGGATTGGCGGCTCCAGAGAGAGAAGGTGGAGCTCCGTGAACCAATGCTGGCGTGGCCACGCAGGAGCTATCAGAATGAGCGTGCAGGATTCTGCCTTCAACTTCCTGAGGACCCTGGGAATTAGGGGAATCGGGGGAAAAGCGTACGCAAAGACGTTGAACCATGCGATCGAAAATGAATTCCCTACAGATCCTTGTTGGGGATGCCAGCTTGCGAAGTTTTGGCATTTGGCGTTCTGCTTGGTAGCAAAAAGGTCCAAGAAAGGAGTGCCCCATTGGGAGAATATGCGGTTGAGAGTCCGTTGGTTCAGCTCCCATTCGTGACATGTTGTATGTTGCCTGCTTAGAGAATCGGCCAGTATGTTGTCTGAACCTGGAACATACTCCGCCCGAAGGGAGATGTTGTGGAGAAGTAGCCAGTTCCAGATTTTTTGAGATTCGTGAGAGAGTGCCAGTGAACGAGTACCTCCCTGTTTGTTCAGGTAGTGCATTGTCGTGGTATTGTCCGTTCGGACAAGCACTAGAGAACCTTTGATCCTGGGAAGGAATGCCAGGAGAGCCAGATACACAGCTCGCAGCTCGAGGAGGTTTATGTGAAGCTTCCGTTCGGAAGGAGACCACTTTCCGTTGATGCGGAGCTCCTGGAGGAAAGCTCCCCAACCCTCCAGAGACGCATCTGTTGTGATGATTTGTGGAGAGGCTTGAAGCAAGAAGGGCAGGCCTTGAGAAAGATTGCGTGGACAAGTCCACCACTGCAACGCAGTGACTATCTGAGGGGTCACGTGAATGACGTCGTCGAAGGATCCTTGGGATTGAATCCATTGAGCTGACAGCGCTTCTTGGAGAGGGCGCATGTGGAGGCGACAGTAAGGAAGGAGGAGAATGCAGGACGACATTCCTAAAAGAGATTTGAAGAGGCGCACTGAGAGGGACTTCTTGGCTTTTATTTTGTTTGCCAAATGAAGTAGTTTGATCTGTCGCTCTCGTGACGGGAAGGCTTTCTTCTGGGTTGTGTCGAGAGTAGCACCCAGAAAAGTTATCCGACAAGAAGGTTGGAGGACAGACTTGTCCTGATTGAGAGTGAATCCCAGGCGACTGAAAAGCTGTAGACAGGCGTTGGAAGACTTGGTTGCGCCGTCCAGAGAAGGTGCTTTGACGAGCCAGTCGTCGAGATAGGGAAAGACCTGATGGTGTTGTTGCCGGAGATAAGCCGCCACTGGAGAAAGGCATTTGGTAAAAATGCGTGGAGCTGATTTGAGTCCGAAAGGCAGGACACGAAATTGGTAATGTTTGCCTACCACGGTGAACCTGAGAAACTTCTTGTGATTTTTGTGGATGGGGATATGGAAGTAGGCATCTTGAAGATCTAAAGACACCATGAAGTCGTTTGCGTTGAGAAGTTGCAGCACTTCTTGGATAGTAACCATGCGAAACGACTGTTTCTTTAAGAACTTGTTGAGAGCTCGCAAGTCTAGAATTGGTCTCCATTTTTTCTCCTTTTTCGCACCAGGAAAAACGGGAGTAAAAACCTTTTCCTCGTTGACAAAGAGGAACCTTCTCTATGGCTCCCTTCCGGAGCATGAGTGAAAGTTCCAGAAGTAAAGGGCGTAGATGTTTGTGAACCATAGGTCGAGGAGGAGTTTGGGGAGGAATTTGAATGAACTCTAGCGAATGTCCGAACTGTATCAGTTGAAGAACCCAACGGTCCGTTGTTATTTGTTGCCAATTGCGTAAGAAATGGGAAATTTTTCCTCCTAATCTGGAAGGTGGAAAGGAAATGGAGTCCGGCGGGAGAGACAAGTCATTGTCGTCGAGCAGCGTCCTTCTGTCGTCCTCCCCTCCCTCGAAAGGAGGTTTTCGTGTAAGACGATTGCTGTTGGCGTTGTTGGTATTGCGGCCGAGATTGCTGGTTGGAGGAGGAATAGGAGGAGCGATAGTGTTGGTAGTCTCCTCTGGTGGTAGATTGACCTCTGCCCCTTGAGCCACGAAAAGGAGGGTTTTTAAATTGAAGGGTACCCAGAGCCCTAGCCGTGTCGGTATCCTTTTTTATACCTTGAAGAGCTTCGTCAATATGTGGTCTGAAAAGAAGCTGACCATCATAGGGCATGTCCAGGACTTTTGTCTGGACTTCCGGCCGGAAAGAAGTCGCCTTCAGCCAACCTTGGCGTCGTAGTACGGCAGCACCGGCCAGTTGGTGGAAGCCAGTGGAGGCGATATCCATCGCACAGTCGATCATTTCGGAAGCCGAACGTTCGCCTTCCAGCAAGATCTTCTTTGCCTCTTCCTTGGAACTGTCTGGTAATGTCCCCAAGTAAGGAGCAATGTCCGCCCACATTTGTCTGTTATAGCGTCCTAATAACGCTAGGGAATTCGACGCACGAACTGTTAATGCAGACATTGAAGAGAAACGCTTTCCAATATTGTCAAGCCTTCTACCCTCCTTGTCTGGAGGAGCGGACAGTGGAGCAGAAGGGTTTTTTGATTTCCGCTGAGCAGCCTGAGTGATGACTGAATCAGGCTTGGGATGCCCGGTAAGGCAGGCCGGAGCGGTGTCCGGAGCTCTGTATTTTTTGTCCAGCCGAGGTAACACTGGGGGAACCGAAGATGGATTGTGCATTATTTTAACACCCTGATTCCAGATGTAGTCGATGATGGGCACCGATCTCACAGACTTTCGAAAAGGTTCCTTAAAATCATAAAGGAAACAATCCTGCTGGTGAGAAGGTATAGGAATCTGGAAACGCTGTGCCGCCCTCTCTAAAACACTATGAAAACCCCCTATATCCTCCGGAGGCGAATCAGCTTGAGTAGGCACCGGGGAAGCTGGACACGGGATAACATAATCATCCCACTCATCATGAGTCGATTGTGAATCATGGAGTTCTCCCTCCTCCTGTTGATCATCCTCCTCATCATCCGTGTCAGGTGGAGGTGGTATCGTTACAGGCACAGACTGTGGAGGTAGAAGCGGAGGCTGTGGTCCTTGCTGTGGAGAGACAACTGGAACGGGAGACGTAGCAGATGTAGGGAATCTCTGCTTATAGTCAGCAATGAGGAATTGGAGGTCAGAAACCAAAGACGCTGGAAGACAAACCATGGGAGGTTGGGAAGGATGGCTGTCTTCAGGATAATATGTTTGGTTTTCTGGGTCTTGTTCTTCGTAGTCGGAACTGTCCTGGAATTTGACCTGAAGTTCAGAAGGACTCGTAGCAGCCTCGAACGTGCTGTCCTCGTCCGAGTCTTCCTCCTCATCCAAAAGGCGAGTTGGAAGTAATGGTTGGACTTTGCTAGGAGAAGTGAGAGCAGGTGTTAACGTGTGTTTAGTTATTTTGAGATGGACATACGCACTTTTCACTTCTGACTCTGGTGTCGTCGACGAGCCCGTCGTCGGTGTAATCGTCGACGGTGGAGCACCAATAGAAAGAGGTAACATCGTCGAAGCTCCCGTCGACGGTGTTGTCGTCGTCGTCGACGGAGCCATCGTCGACGGTGGTGTCGTCGTCGACGGAGCGCTCGTCGACGGTGTTGTTGTCGTCGTCGACGGAGCTCTCGTCGACGCGCTCACCGGCGATGAAAGCGTCGACGCTGACTTGGTCGTCGTCGATGATTTCTTTATTTTTATCGTCGACGATATAGGTTTAGCAACCGTCGACGATGAAGTCGTCGTCGTCGACGTGGACAAGGTTGACGCCAAAGAAGTAGAAACAGTCGTCGTCGATGAAGTCACCACCACAGCCGTGGATGGGGTTTTTCTCGTCGACGATGTGGTCGACGACGACGTGGAGGCAGGCTTCTTAAAGGTGTGTAAACCCTCCTGTGGAGAAACCTTTGTTGGCAAGGTCTTAGGGTGTCCCTCTGAAGACTTTTTGTGTGTCTTCTTTGGAGGGGGTTGCGACGAGGGTCCTGGAGAGGTAACCCTGGGCCTTTTGTGAGAGGACCTTGAAGATTTGTAGGAGCCCTCACTTTCCTCAGAAGACAAAGCCTGGTCATTGTCCTTAAGCCTCTGTAGCCAAGTTAAAAGGCGTCCCTCCCGGTCTCTGAGGGTTTTTGAAGAAAAGGTACGACATACTTTACAGTCCTTTGAGGAGTGATCCAGGTAGAGGCAATACAGACAGTCTTTGTGTTGGTCGTCAACATGAAGCCTCTTTTTGCCACAGGAAGCACAGGACCTAAAAAGGCCTTTCTTAGAAGACTCTGCCATGACGATGTTGAGAACTTCACACAGAGACAGAATGGTGAAGAAAAAAACCACTGGAAATCCAGAAGCAAAGAAAGACCTGAGCAGAGCTCAGTGGAGACTCCCTTAGCACGACGTGCGGTAGAAAATCTGAGGGACTAGAGCTCCTTCCAGGAAGGTTCCACAGGGTGGTGATAGCTGATTGGTTCTCTTCTAGAGTTTGGTCCTTTTTACAAAAGGACATGGATATGTTACTAATGTAAGGCTCTTAGCCTATTACTCTATATGTCTAATGGGACATTACTATATTTATGTACCGGGGACTCCCATCCCGACGACGGGGAATGATTCAGGCATGTGAATCTATGAAAGATACCCTAATACTGGATAACTCTAATTTCATTAGAGCAGAATTTCAGGAAGGGGTCCAATTTGATTCGTAGCCTAAAAGCCTCCCAGTGAGCATGTATTTTATTTCCTCCATCCCCAACAACTCGCACAGCCTATGAATTCAACCTCTTGTCACATGGCCATTATTGATTGTTTAGCCACCTCGTCATGAGTGGAGACCTATTATAATGTATGCTGTGAACTTCAAAACAGGTGTTTGGAACATCTTGTAAACAGCATCCAATACAGTTATCTAAGTACGTCTGAAGGCACAGTCAAAGCCATAATGATTCAAATACTTACCTGTAATCTTCATTACTCTGAAAGGAAGATGTTACTTACCCTATAAGCATCTGTTTGTGGCATGTAGTGCTTTAGATTCAAATGCTGTGCATACTCCTGCCATCTAGTATGCAAGTTTTTTCTCTTCGGAGAAGTCTTTAGATTCACGAGGTATACTGTGACTCCTACTCTTGGTGACAATGCGCATGGTCATAGACTCTATTGTTAGATTGTTTTCCGGCAGGGCGGGCGAGGATGGAATGTGATGCAAAGCGATATATAGAGAGATCTCCATGCGTAAGAGGAAAAAAAGATAGTAAGAGACACTGCAACGGCCACAGGCGTCCGGGGAGGAGGGTGGGAGCATGTGAATCTACAGCACTACATGCTATGGACAGATGCTTAGAGGGTTAGTAACATTTTCAGTTCGAGGCATGTGTGGATGTAGATACACATGCTGTGCATAGACTGTAAAGCAGTTCTTCCAAAAGCAGTGGCAAGCATGTTGGTGTTGCAGAAAATTGAAAGAGTGTACAGAGAACTGTCTGACCAACATTAGGTTGTTGGCAGGCTAGGACATCCACAAAGTAATGGTTTGTAAAAGTGTGTGGTGTGAGCTAAGCAGCTGCTTTGCTATGGGGTTGTTCGCAGAGAAGGCCATAGAGGCTCCTTTCTTCAGAGTAGAGTGTACTCCAGGAGGAATGGGCAGAGTCCTCTTCACTTTAGCACAGAATATCTGGATGCATTTAACTATCCATCTGGCAATGCCTGACTTGGATAGAGTCTTCAATTGTGGGGTTTGGATAAAGCAACAAAAAGTTGTTGTGTCTTCGTAAATGGCTTGGTTCTGTCAACATAGTACATTAGGGATCATATTACATCCAAAGTATGGAGGGTTGTTTCACAACTGAGTCAGGCTGTGGGGAAAAAAACAGGAAGGTCAATAGGTTGATTAGGTGGAAGTGAGAGACTACTTTAGGGAGGAATTTGGGGTTGGTGCGGAGGACAACCCTATCCGTATGACTTTGAAGAAAGGTTCTTCCAGGGTTATGTGGGAAGCTCATTGACATGTCTGAGTGAGGTGACAGCAACCAGATATGCTACCTTCCAAGAGAGGACTGAAGGGGGGCAGAATTGGAAAGGCTCAAATAGAGGGCCCATAAGTTGTGCGAGTATAATGTTACGATTTCACAAGGGTGCCAGTGGAATCTATGACCTCAGGAGCAAAATCCCAAGATTGAGGGACCTGGGATCTCAGTGCCCGATTTCTACATGGTTCTGCGTGAGAAGGTCTGGCTTGTTGGGAAGCTTTTCATGCGGAACCAAAGAGAGTTTGAGCAGAGTTGTGAACCAGAGCTGGCGCGCCCATGTGGGTGCTACAAGGATGAGAGTGAGGGAGGTCTGCTGAAGACTCCAAACCATAAATGGAAGGAGAGGGAGAAGCTGAAAAGCAAAGGTAAATAACCCTTATCAGTTCATCCATAGTGCATTGCTGCTGGACTGTTGGTGTGGGAGCCTGGAGGCGAAGTTTTGGCATTTGGCGTTTTCTGATGTTGTGAACAGGTCTGTCTGTGATAAACCCGATCTGTGAAAGTAGCAGAGGAGGACATGTGGTTGGAGTTCCCATTCGTAGACTTGTTGCCACATCCTGCTGAGAAGGTCAACAAAATCATTGTCCATCCCCGGAAGGTACTCCGCTAGCAAATTAATTTTGTGGGGAAGAGGCCACTGCCAAATGCTCTGGGATAGCTGAGAGAGATGTGGAGAGCGTTTGCCCCTGTTTCTGAAGGTAATACATGGCTGTCATATTGTCCGTCCAGACAAGAACAACCTTGCCGATCAGGTGAGGTAGGAAAGCCTTCAACTCTAGGTGAATGGCTAGAAGTTCTAGGTATTTGATGTGGAGGCCCTGGTGTTTGGGTTTCCAATGTCTCTGGACAGTCAAACCTTGTAAGTGTGCGCCCCAACCCATAAGGGAGGTGTATGTTGTAACAGTCCTCTGCAGAACTGTGTTGAGGAAAGGCCGCCCCTGCAACAGGTTGTAAGTGTTCCACCCTGCAACAGATGCATGTGTAGCATGGCATTGCAATGCAGAAGGCCATCATGCCGGAGGCACAGGGCTGTTCTGACCGTGAGTTGTTGATTTGGTTGGAAAATAGGGAGCAGTGCCTGAAAGGACTGGATCCTGGCAGGGTGTGGATAGGTTATGCCTACCTCCAAGTTGAGAATAGCCCTTAGGTAGGGTTGGATCTGGAGGGGTTATTTTGTGGCGTTGATGGTAAACCCTAACCGATGAAGGTCTATTGTGACCTCTGTGTGTTCGGGGCTTTGCTAGTTTTTGGCACTTTTATCAACCAGTTATCCAGTTAAGGGAAAAAGTGGACACCCTGTCTACGCAGGGGTGCGGCTACCACTGCGAGGCACTTGATAAACACCTGAGGAACAGTAGTAACTCCTAAGGGGAGCACTTTGACTTGGTAACGTTTTCCGCTGATCACAACTTCAACTGTATCCTTGACGGTAGACTTGATAAACACCCCCCAAAAATGCACACCAAGCCTAACATGACTTCAGCCCTACAGGAAGTGATGCGTCGCCTACTATGCGTAGATATATGGCAAGAGACCCACCCAGACTTGCAGGGATACACCTGCTACAATCCCGCACGGGAAGTGTACAGTAGATTAGACCGCTTCCTTCTCTCAGACGAGGCCACAACAGCAGCTATACAGACCCGTATACTCACGTGATTTCTTTCTGGCCATGCCCCGGTTCTGCATGAGTGGGGTCCGGCTCGCACCAGACCGAAGCTAGTCATCTGGCGGTTGAGCCCCAACACTCTTCGGGACACTATGTTCCGAACGGAACTTAAAGAAACAATTGCAGGATTCTTTAACTCGAACTGGTCCACCGCCAACTCCAGAGGAATCGAATCAACACGCTTAAGCTGGTGATCCGAGGGGAGTGCCTTTCAAAAGTTGGGGGGACGAGACGCAGGCTAGAAAAAGAACTAACGGAAGCAAAAGACAAACTTTCCCAGTTACAGCATAGACTGCAACCACCGACACTGCATAATGACTCCCTACTGCAGGCCCACCACCAGGTGAGCGAGATATGTGATAGACAGACTCTATTGTCTCACCAGGCGGGAATATCGCCAGCTTTTACATAAAGAAGGTGAAAAATCGGGACGACTCCTAGCATGGTTACTGAAAAGGGAGCGCCCGCTCCCACTAATCCTGACGCAAACACATCCGGACGGGATCACAGTAAACACCCAGGCAGCGATTAATAAGTGCTTGTATGACCATCTAGCCGCAATATACCTCGAAACCCCAGAGATTGTGCAGCCCACCAACCCCGATTTCCTAAATGATATACCAGTTCCCCGAATTACAGTGGAACAGGCACAGGCCCAAGGGGCAGCAATTCAGTAAGTTGAACTACACGAAGCTGTGCAGAGCATGGCCAGATGTAAAGCCTCTGGCCCAGACGACCTACCAGTAGAAGTTTACCAGACATACAGCGACCTAATACTTCGTAGACTATTTGAGACCCTACAACAAGCTAAAGTAACAGGAATCCTCCCACAGTCTATGAGGGAGGCCCGAATAGTTATGCTCCCAAAATCAGGTAGAGACAAACGAGATCCGAGATCGTACAGGCCAGTCAATGCTCAGAGTCGACGCAAAAATACTAGCCAAGATTCTTGCGACTCGCCTCACCACAGTAGTGTCCCAACTGGTTCACGAAGACCAGTGCGGGTTTATAACAGGAAGGGGAACACACATGAATATCCACCAACTTTCACATGTGCTACACTCGATGGCTGGCGGCGCTGATAGGGCGGCAGTAGTCGCCCTCAACATTGAGAAAGCATTCGACACCCTACGGTGGGAATACTTATGGGAGGTTCTCAGTAAAATGGGACTTGGCGGCAGATTCATTGCCTGGGTCCAGCTGCTTCACCAGAGACCGAGAGCTCATGTGCGCACAGGTATCCAAATATCGGAGAGTATGACTATTGAGAGAGGCACTTGGCAGGGGTGCCCTCTCTCCCCGTTATTCTTCGCCCTGGCAATGGAGACATTGGCAATTTCAGCTACAGAGAGATATGGATAGATGGGGAATTACTATTGATGGTCGCACCCATTTGGTATCCCTATATGCAGATGATGCACTTCTTTATATCTGTCAGCCGGAAGAAGCAATACCAGCTTTATTAGAAGTATTGCACTCTTTCGGAAAGACATCAGGCCTCCCTCTCCATCATGGGACAAGTTGCACTGGCTAGAATGGTCATTCCGCCTCGGTGCCTGTATGCCCTACAGAACACGTTCTGCCACATCCCGAATTCCATGTTCACTACACTAAATACATTATTAGTCTCGATGGTGTGGGCCGGAGTAGGGTGAAATTGGACACACTAAAACTGGACACGGATTTAGGGGGACTGGGACTGCCAGACTTTAGACTTTACTATTTTGCTGGATTATTGCAGTACGCCACGCAGTGGTGCTTGGAGGGGCACACCATAGAGAAAGCACTACTAGCAGACCGAAATAGAGGCACAGACCTACCAAAGTACCTGATGATGGGCACACTGGTCCCCAGCGCATGCCCATTTGTAATCAGGCGGTCTCCCGGGTTATATGAAGGGCACCATACACAAACTCACTCCCCCTACAATGGTTGCAGGGGTTCTGCCAAATCCAATAAGTCATGGATATCTACAAATGGCACGAAGGGGGATGCTCGACGGCAGGGGATTTATATACGAATGGGACCTTTCTGACATACGATGAAGCGATGGAATGGTATCAAATTCCCACAGGGCATTTCCTACAATATACCAAAATATTGCACACAGTTCGCAAAATATGGCCCTCCTTCCCAGACAAGCCGCCAGAGTCGCACACTCTAGCGCTGCTGCCTAATCTGGGGTCACTAGAGGCCTAATCTCCCGCATCTATTATTATTATTTAAATTTATATCAGGCGCAACAGCTACCCAAAAAGGATTTACCGGCGCCAAGCCAGAGAAGGAGCAGGAAAGGAATTACTGATTAAACAACCAGGTTTTTAGTAACTTGCGAAAGTGCGTGTAACTGGTTTCATTCCGGAGTGGTAGAGGAAGAGTATTCCACAGAGACGGGCCCAGGTAAGCAAAGGAGCGACCACCCATACAGGACAGCCTAGTCCTAGGCACCATGAATTTAGCCTGAGTGGTGGAGCGAAGAGTGCGTGATGGCAAATAGGGTTTGACTAGATTTTGCAAATACTGAGGAGCCGCCCCTGCTTAACCCTGAACATGTAGCTCAGAGCTTTAAACTTGATCCGGCTCTCAACTCTCAGCCAGTGGAGGTCTCTCAAAGAGCCCGAGATGAAGGCCGCTCTAGGAACCCGGCAAAGCAATCTTGCAGCAGAATTCTGCACCAGCTGCAGCTTGCGTGTCACGTCTTTATTGGCTCCTAAGTAGAGAATGTTACCGTAGTCCAGTCTAGATGTTACCAGTGCCTGGACTATGGTTCTCTGGGTGGAGCTTGGCAACATCCAAACAATTTTCTTCAACCATTTCAAGATGGCAAAGCAAGTCTTAAGGAAGACCGCACAGTCGAGACGTCTCTGATAAAAGGCCAGTGGTCTGAGGACTTAACAGTTCCCCTTTCAGAAGGTGAGTGGAAAAAAGCATTCGCAAAGGTGCGGGAGGTAGCCAGCAACGCCAGGTTCAAACTTATTCAGTTCCACTACCTACATCGCACTTACCTGACATCCCAGAGACTAGCTCGTTTTAACCCAGAATGCCCCTCACATTGCCCCCGATGTGGCGCAGATCCTGCAAACTTCCTGCACATGACTTGGACATGTATCCGACTACAAAGCTACTGACGCCAAGTAATCCAGATAATTTGCACTGTCACAGCTGTTAAAATAGAAGCGGCAATCAAACACTGCCTACTGGAGTTACACCTGACACCAAAAAAGGGAACACATACACGACACAAATTTACACTCCTAGGCCTAATTTTAGCAAAACGACACATTGCTATACACTGGACTCAAACCCTCCCCCCAAAACTAGACAAATGGCTGTCAGACATGCGAGAATGTGGTGTAGCGGAAGAAGGGCGTCTAAAAGCAGTATGCACGGAGGAGAATGCAGAACGAGACCTTGAGGACTGGGGACACATGCTGGAAGGGCTCCAAAGACCAGACACCCATTTAGAACCTGATTCAGATGAAACACAAATAACACAACCCAACCCCCCTTTGCCACGTAGGGAGACTGTGGACAGCCCTATCACCCAAGCGTAGGGAAGTCAGACATCGCTGAGTAGTGAGGATCCCTCCCCCTACCGACCAAATAGTCCTCGAGTGGCAGGCAGATACCCGTCCCTGCAAATGAACAAAATATCTGGTAATCATGTTTTTAGAGAACTACCGTCACCAGTCACTACTGCGAGATGTTGTTGGTTTGTTTTCTCCTTTTCTTTTTTCTGTAACTCCTGCATTTAGATTGTAATGAACACTACTGCACACAAATGGTGCCTGGGTGAGTATACCCTGGTACACCACGCATGCGAAGTAAACCTTGTTAATGGTCCTATGGGCAGATTATGAGAAATGTGAAATGTGCTAATTATTGTGATAAATAATGCAGTACTATGATAAAAATAAGCACAAAAAAGAAGGGTTCTTCTTGAGTTTCATTGTTATGATTGCAAAGTAATAAAGCAGTCTAGAAAGTAGCACAAACTGGAAAAATACCACGCACCCTATTCTGGAGAGGGGGACTTTTTCCAGAAAGCTATGGAAGCTCTAGAAGCTGTTACTGCTGATTTCCAAGGATCTCATCCTCAGTGTCTCTCTATGTCCTACTACAAAAATATTTGAACCCATGTCACTCCATTGAAGAGCCATGAGTAATGATATAGGTCTGCGTCCTCTTCACAGTCAGCGGAAACAGACACCATTTGGTTCTATTTATTGACAGGCTGAAACTCCCTTAAACCTATTTAACTCTTGCAACAACTGTGGCAGTCCAACCCGCCCATCAGTCACATATAATAGCACATTATCTGTATAATGCGAGCCAGCATGTTTATAGCTGCTAAGGCATATCTGTGTCTGCTTCCCTCTCTAAATCAATTACCCAGATTTGTATAGCACAATAATCAGCCAGGAGGTATAGAGACGCTGGGTCCAGGCTGCTTGAGGGTCTCAGTCGAAGAGCCAGGTCTTGAGTCCCCTTCTGAATTCCTGTAGGGAGGGAGATGTCCTCAGGTGGATGTGGAGGCTGTTTCAGGATTTCGCAGCGAGGTAGAAGAAGGAAAGACCTTCACTGTTGCTGCGGCGGATGCCGGGGGTATGGGCGAGCGAGAGAGAAGCAGAGGGCAGGTGTCTTGAAGGTCGGTGGAAGTTCAGGTGGTGGTTGATGTACGCTAGTCCTTGGTTGTGCAGGGCTTTGTAGGGTGCGTCAATCTTAAATTGACATCTCTTGCGTAAGGCGAACCATGGGGGGGGTTATGTGATTCCCCTCTTGGGAGGCCGATGATGAGTCTGGCCACTGACATCTGGATGGTCTGAAATCTCTTCAAGAGGTGTGAAGTGATATCGGAGTTGAGGGCATTGCCATAGTCCAGGCGGCTGGTGACAAGGGCTTGGGTGATGGTACATCTGGTGGGTACAGGGAGCCATTTGATGATCTTACGAAGCATGCAGAGGGTGAGGAAGCAGGCAGAGGAGACTGCGTTGATCTGGCTCTTCATAGTGAGTTTGCTGTCCAGGATGACTCTGAAGTTCCAGGCTTGTTCCTGGGGGTGGGAGGGGGTCCCAGGTAGCAGGCCACCAGAAGTCGTCCCATGGCGAGGTGGTCCTCCCAAAGACTAAAGCTTCCATCTTGTCCCTGTTGAGTTTGAGGCAGTTGTCTTGCATCCAGTTGGCAACGCCAGTCATGCAGAGATGGAAATTTGCCTTCTTGGTGGAGAGGTCTTCGGAGAGTGAGACGACAAGCTGTGTGTCCTCCACATGAGATGATGTTTAGTCCTTGGTTTCTGACGATGATGGCCAGGGGGGTCATGTAGGTGTGGGGCCGAGGAATGAGCCTTGAGAGATGCTGCAAATTATGTTCTTTGGCTCCGAGGTGAAGGGAGGGAGGTAGAATCTGAGTTCTTCCAGAGAGGAAAGGTGCGATTCATTTGAGGGCGTCGTCCTGGATGCTGATCTGATGGAGCCTTTTGATCAGGGTGTGGTGGGAGACGGTGTCGAAAGCTGCCGAGAGGTCTAGAAGCATTAGGGGAGCTGAGTCTCCTTTGTCCAGGAGGGCTCTGATGTTGTCCGTGGCAGCGATCAGGGTGGTTTCTGTGCTGTGGTTGGTGCGGAATTCGGATTGGAATGCGTCCAGAAGGTTGTTGTACTCTAGGTATTCCTTGAGTTGCTGGTTGATGGCCTTTTGGAGGACTCTGGCAGGAAAGGGGAGCAGGGGGATCGGTCTGTAGTTTATGAGCTCGTTGGGGTTGGTGGAAGGTTTCATGAGGAGAGGGTTTGATCTCGCAGTCTTTTCAGTAGTCCGGGAAGGTGGCTATTTCTGTACATGGTGGAGATATAGTCATGGAAGAAGTCGGCTAGAATGTCACTGAGTTCCTGGGAGGGGGTGATGATGTTTTCAGTCGCTGAAGGGTTGGAGAACTCCTTGATGATGCTGAAAAGTTTTTTGCTGTGGTTGGCGCTAGCTTTGATGCTTTCGGCTAAGGCGTTTCTTCTGGTGTCTTACAGGAGTTTGTGGTACTGGCTGATTGAAATCTTGAATGTGGTCCCATCGGTGATCTCATTGGTGGTGCGCCATCTCCTTTCCAGATGTTTGCAGTTGCCGTTGGAAGGTTCTCAGTTCCATGGCTGGCTTGTCTGGATGGTCTGGATGGTCTGTTGGGTTTGGAGAGCTTGCTGGGACGACTATGTCGACGCTGTTGGAGATCCAGGTTGGGAAATTTATGACTGCTTGTTTGACGAGGTGTCGGGGAGGAGTTGAGGGCGTCAGTCCATTGGCTCTCGGATGCCCTGTTTCAGCTGCAGTGGGAGGTGCTGATCTTTCGGGAGGTGTGGCTAGGGGCTATTGTGTATGCAAAGTGGACGACTGCGTGGTCTGTCCAGGTGAGCGCGGTGGTGTGGCTGTATTTGGCTCTGTTGCTGGAGGTGAAGATGGGATCTAGCATGTGTCAGGAAAAATGCGTGGGGTCAGTGACTATCTGAGACAGGCTGATGCCATTCATGCTGTCCAGAAGGTTGACAGTGTTGGCGTCGTTGGAGTCTTCGAGGGGGCGATTGAGGTCTACGAGGAAAATGTAGTGTTCGGTGACTATGGGTTGGGGGGATGATGAAATCGGGGATGGCGTTGCAGAAGTCAGGGCGGCGTCCTGGGGGTGGCCAGGGTGGCTTTGATGGTGGTTTTGCCGTCAATTCTGAGCTGGAAGTTGATGTGTTCCATGATAGAGGTGTAGTCATCTGTAGTGGTGGTGCAGTGGATGGATTCCTTGTGGATGAGGACGATTCCGCCTCTGTGTTTGTTGATGTGGTCGTGGTGTACAATCTGGTAGCCGAGAGGCCTGGCCATGGAGAGGTTGGGTGCGGAGGATGAGTTGAGCCAGGTATTGGTGGTAAAGACGATGTCGGGGGTGAGGGTGGTGATGGTGTCCCATATCCCGGTCACGTGCTTGCAGAGGGATCGGGCGTTGAGCAGGAGGCAGTGAAGTTGTTGGGTGCACTCTCTGCCAGAGGGGTAGTGTTGGCAGGGTGTGCCGGTGTTGCAGTAGAAGTGGCAGCGGCGCCAGGTGAAGGGTGCTGCTGTAGAGCGAGGAGAGGTGCGGCAGCAGCTCGTCATGGGGTCTGGATTTCAGGGCGGTAAACTCGGCTCTGGGGCAGCGGTGGATGGTGGGAGATCCAGGGTTTCTGTCGCTGCGCATGGTCCAAGCGCAGACAGGCGCAGATGGACTTGCCTTTAGTGCTCCAGCGGCGCTGCAGCCTACATTAAGTAGGTCTAGGGAGGGAAAGGTGGAAAAGCGAGTGGCAGGAATGGCAAGCGAGCAGCGAATCTTGCTGTACAGAGAAGGACACAGTAGGTACACATCACAAACGGGCTCAGAACAGCTAAAAACCAAAAGGAGTATAATGAACAGAGACAGTCCTCAACAGTGGCACACAGTGCAAAAGGGCACAGAATAACAAAAATACCAGAAGGACAAGAAGAAATAGACAGTCATGAAATAGAGAGCCTGGAATACAAGAGGAGGTTAATCACGGAGACAGAGGAGGAGCAAGGGGGAGCAGGTGTAGGGACCTGCTCAATGGGGTTGCGGTGAGGCCTCTTGAGTAGGTCCAGGAAGGGGAGCAGGGGAGGCAGGAATGGTGAGTGAGCAATGAGTCTCGCTGTACAGAGAAGGGCACACATCACAAATGGACACAGAACAACTAAAAACCAGAAGGACTATAATGAACAGAGACACTGGTACACAGTGCAAACAGGCACAGAACAACATACATCATAAAGCAAGAGAAGAGCTCCACGGCTAGTGCAAAGAGCAAAGGCAAAAGAGGGCAGCCTATTTCTTTACACACTGGATAGCCCGAGCATTTGACACTGCCCTGCCTTTTTTCACTCGGGTTGTGGCTTTCACATACAAGAGCTGTATCTATGGAACAATGCGCCCCCCAAAGACCGTGCCCTGTAATACGGCCCAGAGATATCCCCAGTCAAGTGAGTTGAAAGCTTTTGCCATGTCCATGAAAGTAGCAGTAACCCAACCTGATTGAGGGGGTATGACACTGATGACATCGAACAGTCTGCAGATATATGGAGTGATGCTGTCGGAGATCAAATGCTCTGGTCGTACTGGACCAGATGCAGAAGGATGCGCATGTAGGAAGCTGGCTCTGTATGTACCATACCAAAGTAAAGTATAGTGTGCACAGAGTCCAGTGGATCCCCAAAGGCTTACAGAGGGTAAAGTAGATAATACCTCACTCTCTCTGTTTGTGGTAGTGTGGGCGAACAAGTAAGGCTTTATCAGAGGGTAGTGTCAAGCATTTATTGTACACACACTCAGGCAAGAAATTATGTCAAACACTCAAAGACTGAACTCAGACCAATTGTTTGTATCAAAAATATTTTTGTTGCATTTTATTTATAAAACCAAGCAGGACTTGGTACAGGTAAATATGATTGTACTTTTCAAGACATTATTAAAAAGCAAGCTGGATGAATAATGACTTTTCTTACAGGTTTGTAAAAATGTGCAAATACAGTTGTAATTACTTTTGGATTACTTTGATTACTTTTCAGGTTTACGTTTTCAGGATTACTTTTTCTAATCAGTGTGATATGCCTAGATATCACACTGGGACATTTCATGGATAAAAGGTAGGTTTTTCTCAAAACACAGATTCTTAGGTTTTCATACAATTCTCAACTTCACACTTGAAACTTTTTCCACAGAAAAAACAGTCAGTGCAGTCCTATGGGAGAAAATCAGGTTATCGGTTTAAATGTGAGTAATCAGTCTTGAGATTAGAGTTTCTGGGATTAGAACCAGGGTTCCCCCAGGGTCAAGGGTGCACTCAAGGAGAACCCTCAGCAGCACTAGGGTGGCCGTGTGCAGAGTGCTGAGGCCCAATGTTCAGTGGCGGCTGGTGACATTTGAAAGTGGTGAGGTGTAACATGATTGTCGCACTGCTAGTTTTGTTTCGGAAGGATATTCTTGTTTGCACCTGAAATGGAATTCCAAGTTGAGCAGTATTTACCCACCTGCTAATTGCATGTGTGTCATTTGCCCATTTGTAAACTGCGTACCCCTTGCTATTTTCCCACAGGCTTTCAACAGGTAAAACCTGGCAAGAATTTTGCGGGAAAATAGCATAAAATTACGATCCACACAGACTGGTACAATCTTCCAGGATACACAAATCAGAATTTTGCACCCATTTTCCTTTGCCAACAAGATCCTCACCATGTTTTACCTGCTGGGTGCTTATGGACAGAAAGTGTGGAGTACATAATTTGCAATGTGAAATAGCACGTGGGCAATCACTGCCCAATTTGGAATCCAATTTCAGGAGAAAACTAGAGTTTATATCCAAAATGGAATTTTCTATTTAGTTGTAATCAGTAGTTGTAGAGAGTCCAAGAGTGAGAAATTAATCCTCTCTAAACCCAAGATATATCTCAAAACAAGGACCTCTCTTGCTACCTTTCACTTTCCTATTTTAACTTTGGGTAATTTAAAAAAAAGTCCATAAAATATATGCTGACGAAATGTTGTGTTTGCAATCTTAAACCTAAACGCACTGAAATGTCCCACCGATATACTGCTCATCATCTCACAAACGTCAGGATCACACGCATCACTGATGACATCACCGTCATAGGCCATGCCCCATTGTGTTTTTGATTATGTGTGCACATCATAGAGACGTGCTCTGTGCCACGCTGTAGCACAGGACATGCCTGTGTGCGCACTGCAAATAAACAATGGCCAAATGCCAACGTCTACTCTGTATCCTACAAACAGGTGTGACTGTGACCCTTTGTGGCTACACTGAGTGTAGGGTCACCTGCTATACTCAACATGTATAAACCACCAAGGATTTCATTAGTGGTTTGTAGTCGAAATGTCGTCATTGTGATGTCCTGTGTAAAGTGATGAGCAGTGCATTGGTCCGAAGTTGACCTCACACCCTAACTCTAATTATTTCAATTTACGAATTAGGGAATGCGTATAATTTACACAAACGGCAGATTTAAAAGATACAGAACCCGTTTCCAAATTGGTTTCCGAGGTACGTAATCGGCGGCGAAATGGCGGATCCAAGGAGTCCATGCCATTTCCCTGCCGTCACTTTGCACCCATAACCACACCTCAGAACAACCCCTAGCCTTGCCATTATTAAAGAAAGCACAACAAACAAACCGCGCTGCCTTGTTAATAACTCGTGCAACTAAATTATTTACTCCGTGCGGCTTCCGTGGTCCAGGCCTGCATCTGCTCAGCGCGCGCACCAAACCCCGAACTACTCCCTAACAAGCCCAAGCCCATTGCACCCGTTCCGAATCAGTTCTTTCCAGCCCGTGCTCTCACCTCTCCGACGACCGGTACTGTGGAAACTGGAAATGGGGAATCACTACAAACAACCTTCTCAGGTGAGATACCCTTAAATAAAACTTAACTCACCTTTCCCGGGTCCCGCGTTGTCTGAGGTCCAGCTCCGGCTCCGGCTCCTGCCTCCCGGCCGGGCCTGCGTACCGAGGCAGCCTCCCTCCCCTAAGGCAAGCCAATCACAACGCTGCAATGGCAGCGTTGTGATTGGTGAGGCGCAGCAGAGAGCGCCCCAGCCGGGCCATTTTCTCTATGTAGGCTGAATGCAGCAGCCTACATAGAGAAAAGGGGGGAGTGCGCATGACTGCTTTGTTCGGCCCTGGGGCAGACCAAACAGTCACTACCCACAACAGTGGGTAAGTCACTCCCCCCCTGCCCGCGAGCAGCACCGCCCACCCGCCCTCCCACAACCAGGCACTCCAGGCACTTCTGCTTTCTTGCAGCGCGAGAAGCAGAAACATAAAATGGTAGTTTTTACCATTTTATGTTTCTGCTTCTCGCACTGCGAGAAAGCAGTGAGGCGACGCCCCCACGCCCATATGGAGGAGCCGCCACTGCCAATGTTATCCAGTGGGGGTTAGGGGTTCTCCGGTTGGTGGCTGCTCACGGGTACGCCACTTGGATGTGGGAGCAAAGCTCCTAGGGTTTAGCTCAGGGCAAAGGGGGATCCGATTTAGCACACAAGTTGCACCCACAGCGGCACAGGGGGCGGCCTGGTGCAGGGTGCTGATTAGGCGTCTTGATTCCCTGTTGTTTTAAATGGAAGTTGCCTGTTTTGGGTTTTGGCTGCAGGCTTGGTCCAGGAAGTCTTCCGGGAGGAACCAACAGCTGGGCAGGTAAGTTGGAGGGCTCCGGGACGTAGGTGCACCTCAGATCCTCTTCTCCAGGGCTCAGGGCGGCCGAATGCAGGGGTGCCTTTTGAGGTTGGATTCCACCTTACCAAGTCACTCGTGGTTAGGGGGCCTCCATGCAGAGGCTGCAGGCGACGTCGGAAAGTCCTGGAGGGGTCAAGCCACAGTGTACTCGGACTCTGGAGCGCTGGGGGACCTTGCTGGGACCGGTGGGTCACTCGGACTCGGCCCCTAGGCGTCGGGTGCAGTAGTGGTTACAGGAGTAGGGTTTCTTTGTCCTCAGCAGGCTCAGAGTCTTTCTTTGGTGATTCTTTTTAACAGAGCTGCTTTTCACAGGAGATTCGGTCTTTGTTGAAGGCAGTCAGTCCTCCCAGGGGTTCTGGTGGTCGCTGGCTGCAAGACAAGGTGATTTCTGGTGCAGGATCTCTGGAAACTACAGCCAGGCCGGTAGGGCTGAGGCCAACTCAGATCTTCTCGGCAGTCTCCTCTACTGGGCGTCTTCTTTCATCCTTCTTCTTCGTAGGTTGCGGGAATCTGCATTCTAGGTTCAGGGCTGCCCCTAAATACTATATTTAGGGGGCATTTTAGGGGTCTCGAGGTAGTAGCCACTAGGCTACTGACCTTTGGTTGACTACACCCTTGGTGTGCTCACCCCATGTGGGGGAGTGGGCACAATCCTTTATCCAGATTGGAGACTGCCTGCCATCTGCAAGATGGCGGGCACTGAACAGTGGGCTTCACCTCGCCTCCCTCATCTGAGTGATGGTGTTGGCAGAGGTGGGCACACCTTCTGGACTGCTCTAATTTTCCTGCCAGTTCTCGCGCTGAAAAGCGGGTGAGACAGGAAGGGGGCCTGCTCCTGATAGCAGGAGAGGCAGGGGGTCGCGTTACAAAGGCGGCAAGGCCTTTGAAGCTCCCCTGCCACAGATGGCTCTTCCTGACCTGGGGGAGGTGTGAACACCTCCGCCCAGAAAAGGCTTTGTTTCTGTGCTCAGGGAGCGAAGGCTCCCACCTCAGGGGTCCAGAAAAATGTCTCATGGTGGCAGGCTGGTGTTTACCAGTCAGGGAACCCACCAGAGGCTGGTTGTTTTTCAGGGGGCATCTCTAAGATGCCCTCTGAGTGCATGGTATAATAAATCCCACAAAGGCATCAGTGTGGGTTTATTATGCTGAGATGTTTGCTACCAAAATTCCCAAAATTCAGTAAAGCCATTATGGTGCTGTGGAGTTCATAATGACAAACTCCCAGACCATATACTCTTTATGACTTTACTGCACTTGCAATGCCTAAGAATGGACTTAGACACTTTAGGGGAACAGTGCTCATGCAACTGTACCCTCACCAGTGGTATAGTGCACCTACCTAGAGAGGTGTCTTACCTATACCATAGGCAGTGGGTTGCAGGTATGGCACACAGGTATGTGTGCCATGTCGACTCTTCACTTTTCTCTGCGCCCAAACACGCAGCCTGCAATTGCAGTGTGTGTATGTTAAGGTACAGGACCTCTAAGGGTGGCACAATATGTGCTGCAGACCTTAGATGCCTTCCCTGGTCACAGTGCCCTTGGTACCCATGGTACCTTTTACAAGGGACTTACATGTGGCCAGGGAGGTGCCAATTGGGGGTACAAAGGTACAGCTTTGGGAAACAACACAGGCCCTGGGAACCTGCTTGGCAGGGTCCCAGGGCACATGAAGTCAAAGTGCATCAGAAAACTGGCAAAAAGTGAGGGGGTTACTGCAACAGAAACCCACTTTCCTACAGCGCAGTATCTAGTTTTTGAGTTCTTCTTATTAATATTTTAAAACCCAGGTTCAGCAAAGACAGCAGACATTATGACCCGACTTCCAAAGGGTTGCAGTCAGATATCAATTAAAAAAAGCCACAGTAGCTTCCCAGGTTGTAGGAGGGAAAGTACCCTCCTCAAATACCACTACAGAAGGCTACAAAAACTTAACTCTTCATTAATCCAACACATATGTCCATCCTCCCTTGTTTTTTTTGGGACATTTTTCTGACTTGGAAAAACATTTCAGTAGCCCCATTTCTACTGTTGCCTGCCTGAACAGGCATTTACCATTTTGCCATCATTCGAAAGGACCTTACTGATGAAGCGTTACAAGACTGAAACTTGTCATAGGTTGCTTATTTTCTTGTTATGAGGGACACAAAGTAGTAGTTCAGTCTAGATTGTTCCTATTGGAGCAGAGCACGACAAGATAATTTTCCAGTTGGTTGTCCCATGCTTGGAATGTTGGAATGGAATGTATCCCTGAGCAATTACAAATGGACAAGAATTTTGCAAGCATTGCACCCATTACCTTGCGTTTTAACGTAACAAGTGCAGCAGTTATGTCCAAAAATGGGACCTGTTTTGCTGTGTCATCGGATCCATTTTACACTTTACGGAAGAGGCACAAAAAACCTGAAACCAGCCTTTCAGCTGCCTAAAAGGACGTAGTCAGACAGTTTGGGCTATACTGTTTTTAATGGAGCAGGACCAAGACTTATTTGATTATGGCAGCTCCCTGTCTGAAGCATAGTGGTGGGCAAAACATTTACTATAATACAGCCCAAAGCAGTCTGCTGCCCTAGGTGTAAGTTGATGGATGCTGATATACTCCACGGTAATCTACCATTACTTCGCGACCACTACTACGACTTACCATTACTACGCATTTTTTACTTAGCAGGATCTTTTACTTCGCATGCTTTAAGTTCGCATGCTTCTACTTCGCATATACCGTTATTTCGCAAAGTCAATTACTTTGCTGACTATTCACATCGTTGTTTGGAAAAGGAGGCGTTTCCGTTTCCAAACAATGACGTGCAGCTCTGACGACGCCTGAAGCAGGAGAAGAGAGGAAGCACGGTGAAGCGAGGGACCACGAGGAGAGAGAGGTAAGTGGGGCAGTGTAGTTTTTGGGGCTGTACAGGGGGTTGTCTTTTAGGTTTTAGGGTTGTGTTTATGTAGTGTAGAGTAGTGTATTTGGGTTTAGGGTAGTGATGTGGGGAAGGGGGAGGGTCGTGCAGGGGGTAGTGATTTAGGGTACTGCTGTGGTGTTTGTGTCGTGTAGGGTAGTGTTTTAGGGTTTAGGGTAGTGTCGGGGGGTCAAGCAGGGTTGTGTTTGAGTGTAGGGACAGGAGTGGAGGAAGGGGAAAGGTCGTGCAGGGGGTAGTGATTTAGGGTTTAGGGTAGTGTTGTGGTGTTTGTTTAGTGTAGGGTAGTGTTTTAGGGTAGTGGTGTGGTGTTTGTGTAGTGTAGCGTAGTGTTTGAGGGTTAAGGGTAGTGTGGGGGGGTCGGACGTGTAGGGGGTAGTGTTTTAGGGTAGTGGTGTTTGGTTAGTGTAGGGTAGTGTAGTGTATGAGGGTAAGGGTAGTGTTGTGATTTTATTGGTTATTGAGAATGTGTAGAAATAGTGGAAGGTGGTACAATTTAGTTTGAAAAGAAATTTATTCTTAACAAAGACATTTTAAATCGTTTGCATAATGATATATATGTTGTATGTTTGTTTTGGGAATTTAGAATTAACTATTAAATTAATTATAAAAAAAATCTTTTTTAATTTTAAGAAAGGGTGAAGGGCATATTAAATTTGTGTAATGAAACAAATATTTAATTTAATTTAAAAAAAGGGTATTTATTTAAAAAGGAATATTGATTTAATTGTCGTTTTCTAAAAATATTCCCCACCCTAAACACATATTACCATGTCATCCCGTAACAGTGGATACGTTTCTATTACTGTGTTTATTATAGTTAAAAAGAGTCAAAAATGCATCGAAGTTGTATACTTAGTAATATACTGCGAAGTAAATGCATATTTAGAACTTTTAAATGTATTTGCGAACTAAAGGCATGCGCAGTTAAATCTTGCGTAGTAATGGTATTTGCGATGTAAAAACATCGTAGTAAAAACTTGCGAAGTAATGGTCTGCTAAGTAACAACATATATTCATACTCCACATGCTATGGGAATGCCCATGCTTGAGGAGACTCTGGTCGATGATAGGGGGCGTACTCCAGGATGCGACCGGCACCTCCGTCTGGGACACGGCAGATAGCTGCATACTAGGGCAACACCCTCGCCCGAAAAAGCAAAGAATACCATACAAATTTGCAGATATGGCTGTCCTTATAGCGAAACGTGCCATCACAATGAGGTGGAAATCAGCTTTCCCCCCTCCGTTACACAACTGGCACACAGAGATGGTCCGATGGGGAGGGCCAGAAAGTGGCATTATCAGAAGGGAGGAACTACGTGGAGTGCGCAAAATCCCCATTTCCATGGAGTGGGACCAGATGTTGGAAACACTGAAGGCCAAGGACATGTCGGAATCTCCTGGGCCGTAGCGAGGGCCGCCCTCTCCTTTATAGGTCACCGAGGCCATGCTGTGCCGTCCCTCTATACTATACTATACAATACAGCACTCTTTAATGAGTAACTGCTTAACAAGTAGATTAGTCCAGACGTGATAGCCCAAAGGGAAATCTGCACAACTGCACCATAAGACGAAGAGTAAGGAGTGAGCCAATTTGAGGGGTGGGGGGTGGGATAATGGGGAATTGGGGAAGTTTATCGTGTCTCAGGCTGGATTACTATATTACGGAGCCGTTACGAATGTGTAACGGCACAACATTTATAGGATTGGAGTTGATCATATATGCATAGCTTGTCCGATCTTAAATATAATGGGGAAAATGGGTATGATACTAACCATGTTAAGGGTAGAACAACTATGTGTCACGTAATGACCGCTGAAATGTAACACAAAGACATAATGGCTTGTATTGCTTATTTGAACAAAACCAATAAAATTAGGTTTAAAAAAAAAATACAGCCCAAAGCAAATATCAGGGGCAAGGACATTTGAGCATTTCATCCATCACTTTGGTTTTTTTTTTATTTCATCATTTCAAAGCACTTTGCTTTTCTATTCCATTCAAAGAGATGTGTAGCAGAGATCTCCAATTTCAAATCTCCTCTGAGCAGGTTGCGTTTTACATGTGAGTTGATCCCCTAACTTCAGCTTGTTTTTCAAAGCTCTATTGTGCATTTTTCCCTAAGCGTTCTCTACCCCGGGAGACTGTTTCCACAATATCACTTTTGAATTTCTTGCTGCCACACATCTCTGTTGCTTCCATTCCTCTTCTCTGCCAGAGATCAGACTGCTGGGTACCAGCTGTGATCTCATCTGGTTCTGTGTTGTGTTGTCGTGCATTTTTTGACTGCAGTCAATTCCATGTGCTGGCACATCCCAGGTAATTCACTGCAGAGAGCTTCAATGTTCACTTGCACTATTACAGTCAGAGGAGGGAAGCAATACTCAAGGTTTCCAGGCTTCACTAAAACATTTCCCAGGGTTTCTATAGTCCATAGTATGGCTCCTTTTCCCTACAGATCAGGTAAGAAGGATCCCTGAAAATGATCCAACATCAGAGTTCTGCAGAGGAGTGTCCTCCTGTCAGCCAATATAGCTACAGTCTCCAGCAATCCTTTAATGCATTGCTATATTTAGAGCGAAAAAGGAAACTCATTATTTTGGGATCTTGACACCCATTGGTCCTCTACAAACGAGGCAAAAAGAAAGCAGATATGGGAGAGAGGCATGAATCTTGAATTTACATAAAAAGCATGACACCAAATAATTGTGCATGCTTGTTATTACAAAGTCAGAAATATTGAAATGCGAAATGATATGGACTAACCACTACGTAGAAGTACTGACAGAATTAGAATTAAAGGAACTTTGTTAACAGTCACATAAATCACCCTGAAAACTAAGCCCAGTCAGACACAGGGAGTTTCTTGAATGGCTATTGCATTTAACATCAACAAGTATCTCACATGATCAACATGTTGGATTCACTTACCAATATGATGTTTATTTGCTTGCAAAGCTTTTTCCAGTGTAGCAGACAACTGCTGATAAATCTTATGCACAGCCATCTGAATTTCAATCTGTATTGTTCTTTTAGCTGCCCGTATACCATCCTAAGAATTAAAGACAGACTGCAGTTTAACTCTATTCACTTGAAAATGGATTCAAATTAGAAACAGAAAAAACCAGAAGCTGTATATGAAAGGTAATTCTTTCAAATCATTCTTTTAAAGGCGACTACGGGAGAATAGTTAAAATACAGTGAAAAGAGAAATATGTTCCTACTTTGTTACAAAGTTAGAACGGTTGTGGATAAAAAAAGTATACAATCCTTAAATCATAGAGTGATTTTAAGCCAAAAAAATGTAATATGCTCTACACTAGCAGTTAATAATACTTTTTATATTCCAGTTTTGAAAGGCAATACGCTCAGAGCTTCTAAGGCTATGGGGTTAAATATATAAATGTGATTTGCTCTAGTCAAGCGTTGTGTGAGAGCAACACCATAAAGTTAAAATACCTCCCGAAGGATAAACATAAAACATATTATGTCAATAACAGACAGACAGCATTAATGGGAATCACCCACGTTAATTGAATAAGACCATTTAAGGACCAACGTAAGAGTGCAGCTGAAGGTAATGGAGACAAAGTAGTGATAAAGGCAGCAAAGTGCAATTTCCAATTTGAGGATATACTCCAACTCCAAGAGTCATCATAGAGGGACATATTAAATTAGGTATTGCTGATCTAGCAATAGGTAACATAGCTACAAGGATAAACGTCTACTAATAACTCTTCCATATGGTGGTTAATATTGGGTTCAGTGCAACTAACAGGTGGTTTCCCTCTGATAGCCCAGCTAGCTTCATTTTTAAATGATGGATTGCAAGGTGCAAATTAGACTTAATTTTTATGGTCCAGTTTGGAGAAAATCCTGAAAGTGTGTGTGAAACCACTTAAGTAGTCAGGAAATGTGATCCGGAAATATTGCAAAGAAGAACAAGTTATTTATCTTTGGTAATGTTGCTCTATCTCTCTAAGATTGATACGGGTGTTGCTATTGCTACTGCTGTTAAAAGGCCAATTGTAACTGCTAACAGCCCAAGTCATGCTTGTAGTCTCTAATTTAAAGTAGCCAGGATGATAGTCCCAAAGCCTTTGCAGTACCTCTAATGCTTTATCCCCAAACAAAAGAGGTTCACTGACTAGTAGATATAAAGGTTTGGCTTGCACATAATCAGAAATCCCTCTAGTTCTCCTCCACAAGTGTCTTCTGAGAACTATCACTGAGCAAATGGAGTGCAATACTACATCCAGTGTACAGTCTTGTTACACAGAATAGTTTGCAGCATCCATACCATTGTTACATAATTTGATAACAGATGTGTGTCAGCAGGAAGTCTAAGCATTATGAAGCAGCAAGTCCCCCCCAGAGCATGGTAATAATGTCCCAGCAGGCAGGATGCCTTGGTGAACAAGTTACTTAACTTCTGTAACAATCTTTCTGGTGGATACTCTTACCACACATTCCTCACCTTGTGACTATGCCCCCAGATGGCAGACTGGACCTGTATATTTTTCTCAGCATTGCTCCTCTGTGCCAGCAAGTGGTGTTGTGCAGCTCCGCTTCCCGCTCGGAGAGGACGCTACAGCCACATACGCGGGCGTCATATTCTTTCTTGACTGTGTCCACACCATCAAAAGCTTGAAAAGTAATCAGATAGGACAGTGTGCAGATCTCTGAATTGGGATCTTTTTATAGATGGAGAAAAGAGTTCATTCCACAGAACGGGGACAAATTTGCAGCTGGACAGAATATCCACCATAACGAGCTTTACTGAAGGTAAGTAACTTGTTCTTCTGAGGGATACTTTAAAGCCCAGATTCCTCACCTAACAAAGCAGCACCTCCCAAAGTGGCGAGTCGTGGAATGGCTCGGACCAAAAAGTCCTGCATGCATGATTAAACGGGCGAAGTGGGCTTCCGACTGGACCTGGCTATCAAGACATTAGTGCATTGTGAATGTGTGGATTGACACCCACGTTGCACCCTGACATGTTCAGAACAGGCACTCCATGTGGCAGCCTTGTCTTTGGTTGAATGAGCCCTCAGACCTTGCAGGTAATGCTTCTTGACCAAAGCATAGTAGATGAATACAGAGGACTATCCACATCGATGAACAAGTTACTTACCTTCGGTAACGCTCTTTCTGATAGTGTCACGATTTGTTCCTTGCACTCTCGTGCCCACCACCAGAGGAGTACATAGTGTGACTTTCCTGTGCTCTAATATGCTTCCAGACACTACCCTGCATGCATATCCTGACTTCCAGCATTTGGGCACCATTTGGGAATTGACATCCATTCCCAATCCATGCCGGGTTTTGTAGAAGCCAGTCTGCTCCTGCTGGAAACTTCATTACCTAGAATTCCCTGCTCACTGCTTCGTCTCCACCCCTGCAGGCCAAGGATGGGTGGAGGAATCCAGTTCACCTGTGGGTGGCTGCTGCTAGCCTGCTCACACCTGATGCATATGATTACTGTGAGCTCTTTTAAGTCCTATCTCCCTTTAGTCCAGTGTTGGTCATTGTAGCTGTGTACCGGTGAGACCGACCCTTGTTTCCAGTGTTTCCTGTGCTTTTGATATCCTTGTTTTCAGTACTTCCTGAGCTTCAGTTATTTCTTTATTCCTGAACTATAGCTATCCTTGTTCCTGAACCAGCACTGACTGCAGTGCTACCTTGACTCCTGAGCTTTAGTAATTTCCCTGTTCCTGAACTAGCACTGCCTGCAGTGGTACCTTGACTCCTAAAGCTTTAGTAATTCTCTGTTCCTGAACTAGCACTGCCTGCAGTGCTACCTTGACTCCTGAGCCTTAGCTCAATTCTTGTTCCTGCTCCAGCACTGCCTTCAATGCTACATTGTTTTCTTGATTCCTGAACCTGCACTATTCTAGTATAGCCTTGTAGCCTCCCGTTCTGTATATCCTTTTCCAGTCCCTGCCTTTCTTCCCATTTCCTTGGTTCCAGTTCCTAGTTTGCTGTCTTTCTATTCTGCTGTTTTGCTTCTATTACCTTGTATGTTTGTTACTTGCTTTCTGCCAAGTGTGCCCTGTAATCTCTTTCCTTTCCTGTTAAGCACTCCTCCTTGATAGCTCCTTGTCTATTGTGCTTGTGTTTAGTTCTACCCCTTTGCTGTTACTGCGTTGCGTGTTCCTGTTTGATCGCCAGGATCCGTGGGCACAGCTGACAACTTAGGTGGTGTTTCTTGTTCACTGTGAGTATTGTCTTTGAGTTACATTTATAACATCACCATAGATATCAGCTCCACAGACCCTGCCTTTGCATGCATATCCTATATGTGGGTATTTGCAGTCAGCATCTGTAACAGCAATTGTGGGTGAGGAACTTACTGAGCTTCAGTCTTACTGTGTGGAGCTCCCGAGTGCTTTACCCCACATTCCCTTTGTTGTTAATGTTGTTTTATGTGTATGTCTTGCATATCCGTTCTGTGTGTAGCTTTTCTGAATGCTAAATCACCTCTCAGGGCCTGTCCTTTCTGAGCCATACCTCTCTTATTCTCTTGTACAGAGCTTCCTCTTTGGATTCCCTTTCTCCTTTGACTCGCCTGTGATCTTGGGCAGCTCTGTACCCAGTATTCTGCCTACTTTGTCTTCCCTGGCACCAGTCGTTCCCAGAGTCCCTGACACATGCCAGTGTCCCGGACTGAGTCCTGACAGATAGAGACTCTAGCTAACCAGAGATTTTTCACCTTTTAAATAAATCCCCAGGTGTCAAATTGGATCTGAAAACCTTTTAGCAGTACTTCTGCGTGCCGGTCAATGGAATCTGGGCCAACATGAGCATCTTGAATTTGTCCTTTTTCAGGAAGAAATTGAGAGGGCGAAGATCTATAGTAGGATGAAAGCCTCCATCTTTCAGCATCAGGAAATAACAGGAGTAATATCCAAGCCCTATTTCCCATGGTGGGACCCTCCCTATGGCTCATTTGTCCTCAACCTCCTGCTGCAAAATGAACAACTGGTACTCTGACAGCTGATCTGCTGTAGGTAGAATATGAAGCAGATTGGATAAGAAAAGTAGGGCACATTATTGCTAGACTATCTGAGGAACTCATCTGCCGTATGTAATTAATGCCACCTGTGGAGGCAATATGTTATTAGTCAGTCAGTCATATTATCATGCCTACAAAGGGATAGCCATGTGCCGCCAAGGGAAATCTAAAGCAGTTTGGTGGTGGTTGCAGGAGAGGCAGGGGCTGAGCAGTAAGCTGCCCCTAAGGGCCTGGACCTTGTAAGCCGGATCCCCGACTCAAGCCCCGAAGAGATAAGTGGTCCTGCTGTTGTGGTGGGCTTGGCGTTGTCTTTGAGCCAAGCCTCCACCGAAGCCTAAAAAAGGGGTGAAACTGTTGGGCCACATGGGCACAAAGGTTGAGAAAGTTCAGTGTGGCCCTGCTTTCTTTGAGAGTGCTCCAGGGTCGAAGTCTGCCTCATTTTCAAAGAGACAGGTGCCTTCAAATGGCATGTCTAAAAGTGATTCTTGAACATCACCAGAGAATCTCATCCACTGGTTGTGACGAAGCACCACACTAGTACAGACTGCTCTGCTAAAGCAGGCAGTGGCTGCAGGCCAGAACGATGACTTACTTCATTGGGATCTGACCATCTTAAATGGTCTGTGCCAAATTAACCCTGAACACTTCTAAAACTTTACTGCCAGCACAAATTCAGCCACAGAGTCATATAAGGCATGGGAATAGCATTCTAATTAGCAGCAGGCATTGACGGATCGAAAGGCAAGGCTGGCTGAGGAAAACATCCTCATTCAAAATGCCTCAATCCTCTTTGACTATCTGGCGGGGTCATGGGGAAAGATTTGGGATTGGGATTGATTCTGCTGTTGGATGCCAGTACCAGCAGGCTCCACGGAATAGGCTGCTGCGTAAGGAAGGCAGGATCACCAGGAGCTGGATTATGATGACGTGCCACTTATCTGTTGGGCACATACAAGATTTTGCCCAAGTGCCCCAGAGAGTATCAGTAAGAGCATCATCAAACGGTAACAGCGGTTCTGAAGAAGGTTGTAGGACCTCTATGAGCACATTCGTTTTTACTTCAATTGAAGGTAGTTGCAGATCCATAACTTTGGTTGGCCTAATAACCATGGTGAAGGACACTGACTATTCTGTAGAAAGACCAGGGGTAACACCATCCCTGCATCAGAGGATGTGTCTAACCCACCGGCCTCTTCCAAGTCCATATAGAAAGTGTCATCATAATATTGTGGGGAAAAATCATCCTCCCCACCATCACTGTCATCACCACCAAATGCAGGTTGGTTCTTATTGGAGTTCGACTTAGAATAGTTGGAGTACTGGAGGGCGACCTCTAGGCAAAGGCAATGTTTTGCTGGCGTCGGAAGGAATGTGGGCCTGGCACGAAGGAACTGAACACAAATGCAGCTTTGTTTAAGGTCGTGACAGATTTAATTCGGCATCAGACAGAACAATGGGCTCAATGGCATTCCAGATTTTAGGGGCATTGCTTGAAAAGAAGCAAGTCTGCGTTTTTTTGTTTGTGGGCTTTGGGCGGGATGAGGAACATAATATTTGAGCTTTTACGGTTTCTTGTCTGTCCTGCTCTTTTGAGCTTAGAGGATAGGTAGGTTGGTTTTCCGGTGTGTAGGGCTTTGTGGGTAAGACAGGCTGTTTTGGAGCTGCAGCGAGCTTCAGTCAGGATCCATCTCAGATCTCTCAGGGCCAATGTGATCGAATTTTTTGATTCCTGTGACCATTCTGGCTGCTGCGTTGAGAATGGTTCTGATGGGCGCAAGGTAGTGTTTGGCAGAGCCTGTGAGGGAGGCATTCCCGTAGTCGAATCTCGACAGCACCAGCACTTGTGTGGCAGAACCCTACCTACCACAGGAAGATCTAATTTTCTAGAGTTTCAGGAGTTTCATGTTGTAGAAGGCACCCTTTGCATTGTTCTTAATATGATCTATCATGTTCAGTTTGGAGTCCAGAGTGATCCCTAGGGATTTGACAGAGTCGGCTAGAGAGAGAGAGCAGTTGAGAGCTTCAATAGAGTTTATCCATTCTAGCATCTTGGTGCGCTGCTCTGCATTTGATATGAGTAAAATTTCTATTTTGTCTTGGCTGAGCTTTAGGTGGCTGCAAGATAGTCAGTGTTGGACTTCTTTTAGGGTGTCGTTTAATCTGAGAATGTCTTCTAGCGAGGAGATTTACATGTAGAGCTGGGTGTCGTCCGCATATAAATGGAAGGGAATTTGAGCTTGGTTAAGGATGGCAGTGACAGGTCCCTTGTAGATATTGACAGAGCCTTGGGGGACCACCCCCGCTCACCCTCCAAGTTATCCTTGTCGTGTCCGAGGTCTGATTGTCTACTTTTATTTTTTGAGCGCGGTTGTGTAGAAAGGATGCAAACCAGCAAAGGACCACGTCATCTTCAATTCATTTTTGAAGGTAACCCACAAGGAGCTTGTGGTCGATTGTGTCGAAGGCCGGCGATAGGTCTAAGAGAATGAGTAGGCATCATTGGTCTGTATCCAGAGACTTGTGTAAGTCATCTATTATGTTCAGAATGGCTGTTTCCCTGCTGTATCCTTTCTGAAGCCCTACTGGTGGGGATCCAGAAGATTATTCGTTTCGATATGTTGGTCAAGCCTTGTGAGAACGCATCGCTCTAGAGTTTTGGCTAGGAGGGGGAGATTAGAAACTGGTCTGAAGTTATTGAGGTCGTTTGGGTCTGCTCCCAGTTTTTTGATTCTTGGCATGACGTCACCGAGCTTGAGACAGTCTGGCATCACTCTGATTTTCAGGGAGCTGTTTATCATCATAGTCCAGACGGATGTTAGGGCGTGGTTGAGTTTTATTTGCCAGGGAGGCTGGGAGTGGGTCCTCAAAGTGGGAGGAGGGTTTGGACATAGCCAGCAAAGAAGATATGTCTTCCTCCGAGAGTGGGTTGAAAGTCATCCAGCTTATCTGGTTTATTTGGGGCCCCGAGGCTTGGATGTTCTCGATGTTGTCCTGAGGGGCGATCTTTGCTGAGGAGGGTGTGGAGTGAGAAGGGGGGTTGTTGTCTTCGTTTCTGTGGGCGGGGTCCCCGTTGGAGGGTTGGTTGTGATTGAGGGAGAGCTCGATCATTATGATTTTATCATTGAAGAAGGTAGCAAATTCTTTGCATCGTTCTTTGGATTTCTGAGGGTTATTTTGGGCTAGCTTGGAGGTTTGTTGATCGATGATGTTTAAGAGCTCTTTTGGGCGTTTTTTGTCTTTATCTAGAGCGTTGGAGAAGAAGGAGGCTTTTTCATTCATTAGGTGTTTTTGGTAGTTTCTGCGTTCTCTCCTGAGCTGGTCCAGGTGGGCTGTGGATGGATTTGTTCGCCAGACTTTCAGCTGCTCTGAGCTGTCTTTTTTCACTGTTGAGGTATTTGTTGAACCAGGATCTCGAGGGAGTGTTCCTCGCCTTTCTTCAGTTTTAGAGGTGCTACTTGGTCCAGAATGGAGTACATTGTTGAATTGTAGTGGCTGGTGAGTTCAATTGTTGAGAGGTTTTCTGATGAGGGTAGTAGAGACGCCATTTTTTCTTCAAGGTCTTGTAGAGGAACTTGTCTAATGTTTCTCTTCCATAGGAGGGCTTTCTGTGTGCGAGTTGGGAGGGGTTGATGTGAAATAAGACGAGGTGGTAATCAGACTAGTGCGCCTTTCATTTGAGTGCTACCTTTGCAATGTTGGGAGAGGCTGTTACGGAGTAGTTGGTCGTTGGGGGATTGGATTAGGCTGTTGCTTTTGTCGTTCCAGTGAAGGTTGAGGTCCCCTAGGATGATATTGTGGGAATGTGAGAGTGAGCAGTGTGCAATCAAATCTGCTAGATGTTCGCCAAAGTATAGTCTGTTACCCGGTAGGTGGTAGAGAAGGTGACAGTTCATTGTTATGTTACCTTTCATCCTAATGTTGGAGCTGAGATGTTCCAATGTATTGTAAGAGAAGGTGTTGGTTTCACTCACGTTGATGTTGTTTCTATGGATAATGGTGATGCCTCCACCACTGTAGTCCTTCTTGTCTTTCCTAATGATCGAGAATCCCAGTGGGTCTAGCATGTCTATGATCGGGTAGGAGGAATCATTTAGCCATGTTTCTGTGATGAATGCGATATCAACTTGGTGGTTTAGGATTGTTTCTCCTATTTCTGTTGCATGACTGGTTGCCGTTCTGCAGTTTATGAGCATGCTTTTGGTATCTCTGAGGTTAGTTAGAGTTTGTGGGGAGGAGGTCTGTGGAATATTGACGAGGTGTGCTGGTGGCCTGGCCGTTGGTGTAGGGTTTCTTCCTCGTCCCATGATAACCTGGATTTTTGCTGAACGGTTGTGCTGTTATATGCCGGGCTGTAGGATTTGGCTAGCTCCTCTGCCTCACTCAGTGACATCATGGGGGTTGTTCTTTTAGGCCTCAGGGCTTTGTTGTCGAGGGGTGTTGTGGTCCTGCTGCCTGGTCGTGTCTTCTCTCTACTTAGAAGTTGCATGCTGTTGCGTGGGGGGTGGAGGGGAGGAGTGAAGGTGCTAGGTGGGGATTGAACCTATGTCTAGGTTTTTTGTGATGAGGTTGAGCCCTTGTAGTAGTCTTTCTAGCTGGTTCTCTATGTATGTTAGTCACTCATTTAGTTTGGGCATGAACATTAGCTTCTGCGCGGGAGGAGCACAGATGGGTCATTTCTTGTTGTGTGAGGCTGTCCCTAGTCTGTGTCAATGAGTCGAAGAGCTGCTGTGTGTTGCGGGAGATGTGGTTGAACAGAGTCCTTGAGTGTATGCCGGTGAGAGCTGAAGTCAGGGAGTCAGAGGGGGAGCAGTTGGAGTCGTGTCGGTCCCATTTGGATGATGTTCTCCATGCATTGGTGATCGCAGAGGGTAAGCATTGAGGGTTGAAGTCATGGGCAGCTTTGTCTTCCTCCTGAAAGGTTTGTGAGGGAGGGGAAGGGAGTGAGGGCTGTGAGAGGGAGTGGGTGAAGGAAGGGTTGAAGGGTTGGGGGATGGGATTGCACTCTAGGGATAGTCGTGTGGATCCGTGGCCTCCCCGTTATATTGGGTTCTGTCCCGACTGGGGTGGGGGTAAGGTGTATTGAGAGGGAGTGGGCTGAATTTGTGGTGTGAGTTGCGAGTGTTTCAGTGAGGGGAGGGTGAGGAGAGAGAGAGAGCGGAGTTCGAGGTCTGACTCAGTATAGTTTTGTTTTGTTTTCTGTGGGGGAGAGTGGCTAGAAGGGGAACAGATTTGCTGCCTTGAGATGGCGTTTTTTAGCATGGGGAATATGGATTCAAAAGTGCGTCGGTTGGCATCATTGGCTTGTATCATGATGGTCCCATTTTGTGAAGATGGTTGTGGTGGCTTTGCCTTTAAACATGGGTGAATTAGAGATTGTTAATTTGCTTCCATGTGGGGTGTTAGTGGCTTCAGTAATGTGAAGGTATTTTGCTATGGTTGGGGCCCTTTACGTAGGACAAGTAGTGTAGAAAATAAGGTCTGTTGTCATAGCACCTTTAAAAGCGTTGTGGTAGAAGTCTGCAATGAGTACTTCGGGGTGTTGCTTAATCAGTTTAGGTTTGAAGTTTTTGGCTGCAGTGGTAGATAGCTTTGGAGAGGGTGGGATGATGGTGAAGGAGTTTGGACCATGGGGGTTCAGGAGGGAAGGGGGTGCAGGGGAGGTGTAGCGCGGCCTTGTTGTGGGGGCGTTTGCGGTGCGGTGGCACTGAATAGTAGGGCATCACAGCTTGGTCAGGGGTGTCAGGCAGAATATGGTTAGATAGGTTAGTCATTATTCACATGCGTCAAAAGCATTGGGAAATTGTGGTAAAGGTCAGTAAACTGGCTTTGTAGATGTGATGTGAGTAAGGGGAGAGTAGTTCCTTTCTATATTGATTATAATAGGGGAGTCCTTCATAGTAAGTACGAGTGGAGGAGGTTAGGTTTGTATCTTCACGAACCATTTCAAGATGGCTGCTTTATTTAGTGCTGGAGGGATCCAGCTTTCAGATTGGGTGGGATGACCTTTTCTTTCAATGAAAATGTGGTTTCAGTCCTACATCTGTTTCCCTGCTGGTGCCATTCTGTAAAGAGAGCCCTCATGTTAGGAAAGGGGGGGATGTAGCTCAAAATGGAGGGTAGGCCCCTATCGGGCGAAACCTCCCTAGGACTGAGTGCTCCAACCGCAGGGGAGCAGCATCGGACTATGCAGCAACGGAGAGAGGTAGCGTGATTGCCCCACTGTGGGCAGGGCCGCCGCACGCAGTAGTGAAGTATTCAGTGCTGGAGGCTGTCCCCGAACGTCGTGCAGGTGGCGCAGACCGGTTCCCGCTGCTATGGACATGCAGCTGGCCAGCCTGCAGCCAACAGGCTCGGTACTGCTTTGCCTCAGTAGCCCTTTGAAGGCTGCCGCTATGTATGCCAGCCGGCGGAGCGGCAATTACGATCCGGATTGATGGTGATTGAGACGCCAGTCTCCCGCATGTTGTAGGGAGAGAGGACAAGGTTCCTCACTATGCAGCGCTATCTCATCTTGGAGCGCTTTGTGAACAGGCTGCTTCCTGTGGGGGTGAAGCGCTAGCTCTGCCCCGTAGCTTCACTGCATGTATGATGGTCCTTAGGCCCTGCTACCCTTGCGCCGCCTCAGACTTCAGCACTCCAGCCCACGTAGTCGCGGTACCAGCAGAGTCGGCAGGTTGTACTCCTTAGCGGGTCACTATCCCAGGCCCCGCAGCGGCAGACTCCCAGATCCGCCGCCTTCAGTTCCCGGAGCTGACGCTTCCCTCCGCGGCTATGTCAATGACCGCTTTGGTGCTCCTGGATTGGTCTGCAACCATGTAGTCCTGCCCAGCAGCTCCGGCTGCCAGCACAGGACTGTCCCACTCATATATCAGGGTCCCACAGTGTTCTGTGGTGGGGGTTGGGGAGGAGGGGGATAAGCAAGCCGTCCACTCACCAGCCTCCGCTCCGGGCTCGGGACGATCCTCGCCAGTCCAGCCACGATGCGGCTCAGTGGCTCCATTGCCCCGGCAGGCCACTCTTCAATTTCTCAACTGTGGGCACTTACACAGACGGCCCATAGCAGTCGCGGTCCCTAGCCACCGATGCACGATCACTTCAGTGCTTGGTTCTCGCTCGCCAGCCCAGAGTCGTCAGTACCGCCACCAGTGCTGGCAGCCATGGGCAGCAGAGGAGTCTTCTTCCAGGCCTGAGTGGGAGATGTTGTGGTCCGCCGTGCAGGTTCTGCTAATCTGGCTGTTTGTGCTGTAGTCCGAACGACTATGTTGCAGGAGGTTAGAAGCTGTAACCCAATTGTGGCTGGCAGCAGTGTTTCTGCATATATGTGGCTCTAGTGCGTCACATCCGGACGGGAGAGGGGGAGTATAAAGGGGTAAGTTCATGAATGGTTTATTGAAGCACAATTGTACATATAAGCAGGACCGTAAATATACGCAGCAGCGGCCACCTCCCCACTTTCTATAGCCAAGGTTACACACACTCCATGACATGTTAGACCCAACACATCTTTCGGTTTATAACATGACCTAAACATAATAAAACGTGTCTCATGAGACACAAACTAATATGAAGCGCCTACAAAGCAAAAGATGAAAAGAATATCATATACCTTGCGAAAAGAACACAACAATGTGTACATGACTAATTTAGCATTAAATAACCCAAATCAGGTGGTAACACAAAAACTAAAGAAACCTAATGCACAAGTTACTAACTTGTGTAACGATATATCTGTAAGAGACAGTAGTTAGTGACAGATTCCTTACCTTAGAATATCCCCAGGCGTCAGGCTGGATCCGGAAACTTTTTGCGTAGCAGTACCCTTGCGCGTCGGTAGGCGGCGTCGTGCGGCTCCGCGTCCGTCGTCGGCGTCGTGATCGCCGGGATGACGTCGCGGGCAGTACTTAGACGCCGCCCCCTGCGCGCTGACGTCAGTTCTGTACACGACTTCCCGCGCCAGGAACGCAGAGCCATGCAAGAAGCTGACATAGGTGTCTGAAAAATACTAGGGCCCTGAAAGGGATGTCCTTAACCCTAGAAATCAGTTCGCAGAACGGGGAGGATGGGTGGGGCGGTAAGGAATCTGTCACTAACTACTGTCTCTTACAGATATATCCTTACACAAGTTAGTAACTTGTGCATCTGAAAGAGACACGTTAGTGACAGATTCCTTACCTTAGAATAGATACCCCAGCAATACCAACCCCGGTGGTGGGTCTGCGAACAAAGATCAGACAAGGAAGTCCCGGAGGACAGAACGGCCAAAGAAGCCGTCCCTCCGGACCTGACTGTCAAGGCAGTAATGCTTGGTAAACGTGTGCAGCGAGGCCCACGTAGCTGCCTGACAGATATCCTGCAGCAGAACACCGCGGCCTAAAGCCGTGGTAGCAGCCGTTGCCCTGGTGGAATGGGCACGCAGCCCAACAGGAGGCTCCTTCTTAGCCAAAGAATAGCAGGCTTTGATACACAAGGTTACCCAGCGGGAGATGGTTCTCTTGTGCACCGCCCGACCTTTTTGGCGCCCACGTAGCCAACAAAGAGCTGGTCATCCACCCGGAAGTGTTGTGTGCGGTTGATATAAAAAGAAAGCGCACGTTTTGGGTCCAGACGGTGGAGCCTCTCTTCCTCTCTGGAAGGATGCGGAGGCGGAAAGAAGGTGGGCAAAGTGATGGTCTGCCCAATGTGGAAGGCAGTAACCACCTTTGGCAAGAAGGACGGACGCGTCCTAAGAACAACCTTGTCTGGATGGACAGACAGAAAGGGAGGTTTGCATGAAAGAGCCTGGAGCTCACTCACCCGCCAAGCGGAGGTGATGGCCACCAGAAAGGCTGTCTTCAGAGTGAGAAGACGAAGAGGACAGTTATGTAGAGGCTCAAAGGGAGCGCACATAAGAAAGGTAAGAACCAAGTTCAAGTCCCACTGAGGCATTACAAAAGGAACAGGAGGGAAGAGGTGTGTAATGCCTTTTAGAAACCTGTTAACAACAGGGGACTTGAAAAGGGAGGACTGATCAGGAAGCCTGAGGAAGGCTGAGATGGCACAAAGATAGCCCTTGATGGTACCCAGGGCAGAACCCTGTTGGGCCAGGGAAAGAAGGAACAGAAGAACCTCAGAAAGAGGGGCAGAAAGGGGATTTCACAGCCTTTGCTGTGCACCATGCCACAAACTTGTTCCACCTGCAGGCGTATACCACCTTAGTGGAGGGACGCCTGGCTGCCAGAATCACATCACAAACTTCGGGAGGCAAGTGGAAAGGAATCAACTGCCGCCACTCAATCTCCACGCAAGCAGGTGGAGGCTGGACAGGTTCGGGTGGAGGACCGTCCCCTGCTGCTGCGACAGAAGATCCTCCCGAAGAGGCAGACGGATCGGGGATCTACGCTCATACTGAGTAGCTCGGGATACCAAACTCTTCGAGCCCAGTCCGGAGCCACAAGAATGACTTGGGCCCGGTCGTGCCGAATTTTCTTCAACACTCTGGGTAGAAGTGGTATAGGCGGAAAGGCGTACAACAGACCGCAACTCCACTCGCGACGAAAAGCGTCGCCGAGCGAGTGCCGCCTTGGAAATTCCAACGCGCAGAACTGATGACATTGCGCGTTCTCTTCGGTGGCGAATAGATCTAACCAAGGCTCTCCCCACTGTAGAAAGAGTCCTTGCGCCACTTCCGAGTGAAGACGCCATTCGTGATCCATCATGCACCTGCGGCTGAGTTCGTCCGCCCTGGCGTTCAGGGAACCTGCCAGGTGTTGAACCATCAGGAACATGCCCTGATGTTCCAGCCATGTCCAGAAGCGCAGAGCCTCCTGACAAAGGGTCCACGACCCCACCCCGCCTTGTTTGTTGCAATACCACATGGCGGTTGTGTTGTCTGTGAACACCTGCACTACCTTCCCTTTGACAGAGGGAAGGAATGCCTTGAGTGCAAGTCGGATCGCCTGGAGCTCCAGAAGGTTTAATGGAGCCGGGACTCCGCCGGAGACCAGAGGCCTCTGATCTGCGCCTCTCCCATGTGACCGCCCCATCCCAGAAGGGACGCGTCCGTCACAACTGTGTGCTCTGGCTGGGGAAGGGAGAGGGATCTGCCCATGACCCATTGCCGGTTCGAGAGCCACCACTGCAACTGTTTTGCAGTCCCCTCCGAGATCTGGACGTGATCGGACAGGTTGCCCTGGTGCTGCGCCCACTGGAACTTCAGGTCCCACTGCAGAGCCCGCATATGCCATCTGGCATGATTGACCAGCAGGATGCAGGAGGCCATGAGGCCCAGCAGCCTCAGGGTCATCCGTACCGAAACCCAGGATAAAGGCTGAAAGATCGGAATCATAGCCTGAATATCCCGGACTCGCCGTTCGGGAGGATAGGCCCGAAACTGCGTCGTGTCCAGAACTGCTCCGAGGAAAAGGAGCTGTGGAGAAGGAATCAGATGTGACTTCGGCACATTGATGGAGAACCCCAGCGAGTGCAGGAGTTCGGCCGTAGTCTGGAGGTGGGAGACGACTGCCTGGGACGAGCCCGCCTTCAGCAGCCAGTCGTCGAGGTAGGGGAAGACTGGAACCCCTGCCCGGAGCAGATGAGCTGCGACCACCGCCATCACTTTCGTGAACACCCGAGGGGCACTTGTAAGGCCAAAGGGGAGCGCGGTGAACTGAAAATGCTCGAGGCCTACCGTGAACCGCAGGTAACGCCGGTGGGCCGGCAGGACGGGGATGTGAAAATAAGCGTCCTGCAAGTCCAACGCTACCAACCAGTCTCCAGGGTCGAGGGCAGTCAAGACCTGAGCTAGGGTGAGCATCTTGAACTTCTCCTTCCGGAGGAAGCGATTGACGTTCCGGAGGTCCAAGATAGGACGCATGTCCTCCTTGTCCTTTTTGGGCACCAGGAAGTAGTGGGAGTAGCAACCACGTCCTACTTCTGGGGTCGGAACATGCTCGATGGCCCTCTTGGCCAAGAGGGCCGTGACTTCCTTCTGCAGAAGAACCAAGTGATCCCCTGACATGCGGTGGAATTGAGGTGGCATGGCTGGCGGGGTGGTCTCGAAGGGGAGGGAGTAGCCCCTTCGGACAATGTCCAAGACCCACCTGTCCGAGGTGATGGGACGCCAGTGGTGAAGGTGATGGCGGACCCTGCCCCCTACTGGCGTGCTGTGCACCGGAAAGGAGGGACTAGGAGGGCTTGGAGGCCGCGGAGGGGTTGGAGGTGGTGGCCTGACCCGCACGCTGGTTGCCCGAACCGCCACGGCAGTATCCACGTCCTCGGCCACGCGAAGACGCTTGCTGCGCGGGCCGGTGGCTGGGCAGCTGACGTGACTGGGCGCCCCTTCCGTGGCCACGAAAGGGGCGAAAAGCAGAGGTGAGCGGAGGGCGTACAGCAGAAAGGCCCAGGGACTTGGCAGTAGCCCGTGAGTCCTTAAAACGCTCCAGCGCATGGTCTGCCTTCGAACCAAAAAGACCGACTCCATCAAAGGGCATGTCCATGAGTGTATTCTGGACATCACCCGAGAAACCAGTTGTTCTCAGCCAGGCGTGGCGACGTAGCGCCACCGTCGTCGCAAGCGATCTGCCCAGCGAATCGGCGGTATCAAGGCCACAACGTATGGTGTATTTAGCCGCATCTCGCCCTTCCGCAATGGCGCGGGTAAGCACTGTCTGGACCTCCTCAGAACACTGCGGCAAAACAGCCGCCACCGAATCCCACAGGGAGTGGGTATATCGGCCCAAAAGGCAAGCGGTGTTGACGGACCGCAAGCCAGCACTGGAGGAAGAAAAAGCCTTCTTCCCAAATTGGTCCAGGCGTTTGGATTCCCTATCCGGAGGGCGGTAGGGAAGGCGGTTTGGGAGGCAGAGGCTTGGACAACCAAGCTCTCGGGAGTGGGATGTTGGGAGAGAAACAAGGGGTTGCCCGGAGCAGGGCGATGGCGTCGGGCCACGTTCCTGTCCACAGGAGCCCCTGTGGTGGGTTTGGACCAGGCACCCAAAGAACGTCAGTGAGTGCATCATTAAACGGCAGCACAGTCTCCGAGGAGGAAGCCGCCGGCTGAAGCACTTCTGTCAGGAGGTTAGTCCTGACGGCCACAGTAGGCAATTGGAGATGTAAGGCTCCAGCTGCTCTACGCAACACCGTTGCAAAATTAGCTCCCTCCTCCGTAGCCACGGGAGGAGACAGCATGCCAGTGTCAGTGTCTAGACCACTGGCATCCCCAAGTTCCTCAGCCCAGTCCGGATCATACTCACACTGTTGTGTGAGAGGGTCCTCAGACCCCTCCCAGCTCTCCTGGTCCTCCTCTTGTTCAAAATATGGAGGAGGAGGGACATTTGGGACCCAAGGTCTCATCGGCGCCAGAGCCGGCGTCGAGCGACGTCGGTCCGGCTCCATGTCCGGAGCCGGAGAGAGCCGGGGACCGACGCCGTCCGGAGCCCCGGACGGCGTCAGGAACGGCACCGGGGGACATCGGCGGAGGCGTGGTAGGTCAACCGGCGTCGATGGGGGTTGCGGTACCACCGGAGCCGGGATCGAGGCCGGGGCCGGAGCCGAGGCCGGGATGAAGGCTGGTGGGACAGGCGACGCCGGGACCGGAGTCGACGGCGGCGCCGGGACAACCCCATCAGGGCCCGCGGGGCCCAAAGGCGCACCGGAGAGACCTGAAGGCCCGAAGAGGCGGGCCATGGCCGACAGGAATTCCTGTATTTCGGCCGGAGTTGCCCCCGAACCCGGAAAGGACGGGTAATGCGGGGGCGGCTGTACAGACATGTCCGGGGCCGCGGGGACGGTGCCGACTGGGGCCTCAGCCGAGTCGCGAGACCGGCGAGGCGAAGTCTTAGAGCGATGATGCTTCTTAGACTTTTTGTGCTTCGACTTACCCGAGGAGCGTGAAGACTTGGACTCCGACGACCGGCGGGGACTCCGCGACCGGCCCCTCGACCTCTCCCGGGACCGGGGCTTTGTGCGGCGCGGAGCCGACTGCCGGACCTCGAGTAGCTTTCGAGACCGCTCTCGCAAAGCCTTCGGATGAAGTTTCCGGCAGTCAGGGCACGACTTCGTGTCGTGGTCTCAGCCGAGACAGAAGAGACACTCGAGATGCTGGTCCGTGATCGACATCATGCGACCACAGGCGCCGCATGGCTTGAAGCCGGGCATCCCTACGACACCTAGGAGTCGTGAAGACTCGAAAAGATACAGTGAAAAAAATTCACAAAAAAGTTAGTCAAAATTGACTAGGGCACTGCTCTTTCCGGATCTGCGCTTACTGGCACGGAAAAAGAAGAACTGACGTCAGCGCGCAGGGGCGTCGTCTAAGGACTGCCCGCGACGTCATCCCGGCGATCACGACGCCGACGACGGACGCGGAGCCGCACAACGCCGCCTACCGACGCGCAAGGGTACTGCTACGCAAAAACTTTCCGGATCCAGCCTGACGCCTGGGGATATTCTAAGGTAAGGAATCTGTCACTAACGTGTCTCTTTCAGATGAACAAGTTACTTACCTTTGGTAACGATATATCTGTAACAGACATAGATTAGTTATAGATTCCTTACCTTTAGAATTACCCCCAGGCGTCAGACTGGATCCGGAGAATTTTTTCATCAGCAGTACCACTGCGCGTCGAAAGGTGGCGTCGGTCGGCTCCGCGTTCGTCGTTGGCGTCGTGGTCGCCGGGATGACGACGCCAACAACGAACGCGGGATGGCGCGTGAGGGCTACTTATACGCCGCCCTCACGCGCTGACGTCAGTTCTTTTACACGCAAGAAGCGCAGAGCCATGCAAGACACTGACCACTGGTGCACAAAACTAGGGCCCTTTCATCTGAAAGAGACAGTTATAGATTCCTTACCTGTAGAATAGATACCCCAGCAATACCAACCCCGGAGGTGGGTCAGCGAACCTAGTTCACACCAGAAAGTCCTGGAGAACAGAACGGCCAAAGAAGCCGTCTCTCTGGACTTGGCAGTCTAGACAATAGTGTTTTGTGAACGTGTGCAGCGATGCCCACGTAGCTGCCTGACAGATGTCATTAAGGGGGACTCCACGTCCCAAAGCAGTGGTAACTGCCGTCGCCCTGGTGGAATGGGCGCGTAAACCCACTGGAGGTTCCTTATTTGCCAAGGAATAGCAAGCTTTGATGCACAAAACGACCCATCTGGAAATGGTCCGTTTGTGCACGGCCCGACCTTTTTTGGCACCCACGTAGCCAACAAAGAGCTGGTCATCCACCGGGAATTGCTTTGTGCGATCCAAATATAATGAAAGCGCACGTTTTGGATCCAGACGGTGGAGCCTCTCTTCTTCTTTGGAAGGATGCGGAGGGGGAAAGAAGGTGGGCAAAGTGATGGTCTGTCCAATGTGGAAAGAAGTAACCACTTTGGGAAGGAAGGAAGGACGGGTACGAAGGACAACCTTGTCCTGATTAACAGCCGGAAAGGAGGTTTAGAAGAAAGAACTTGGAGCGCACTCATCCTGCGCGCAGAGGTGATGGCCACCAGAAAGGCAGTTTTTAAAGTCAGAAGCCTGAGAGGACAGTTATGTAGCTGCTCAAAGGGAGCGCCCATAAGATACGCAAGAACCAAGTTCAAGTCCCACTGAGGCTTTACGAAGGGAACAGGAGGAAAAAGATGAGTGATGCCCTTAAGGAAGCGATTTACAACAGAGGACTTGAAAAGAGAAGGCTGATCAGAAAGCCTAAGAAAGGCTGAATTGGCCCAGAGATAGCCCTTTAGAGTGCCCAGAGCAGAGCCCAGCTGGGCCAAAAAAAGGAGAAACAAGAGAACCTCAGAAAGAGGGGCGGAAAGGGAATCCACAGCCTTTGCTGTGCACCATGCCACAAATTTGTTCCATCTGCAGGCGTATACCATCTTAGTGGAGGGACGCCAGGCTGCCAAGATAACATCACAGACTTCGGGAGGAAGGTCGAAAGCTGTCAACTGTCTCCGCTCAATCTCCACGCAAGGAGGTGGAGGCTGGACAAGTTCGGGTGGAGGACCGTCCCCAGCTGCTGTGACAGAAGATCCTCCCGAAGAGGCAGTCGGATCGGAGGATCGATGGCCATGTGTAAGAGCTCGGGATACCAGACTCTTCGTGCCCAATCCGGAGCCACAAGAATGACTTGGGCCCGGTCTCGCCCGATCTTCTTCAGCACTCTGGGCAGAAGTGGGAAAGGCGTATAGAAGACCGCAACTCCACTCGCGACGCAAAGCAAGTGCCGCCTTGGAAATTCCAACGCGCAGAATTGCTGACATTGCGCATTTTCTTCGGTGGCGAATAGATCTAACCAAGGCTCTCCCCACTGCTGAAAGAGACCTTGCACCACCTCCGAGTCAAGACGCCATTCGTGATCCATCATGCATCTGCGGCTGAGTTCGTCCGCCCTGGCGTTCAGCGAACCTGCCAGGTGTTGAACCACCAGGGATATGCCCCGACGTTCCAGCCATGTCGAGAGGCGGAGGGCCTCTTGACATATGGTCCACGACCCCACTCCGCCTTGTTTGTTGCAGTACCACATGGCGGTGGTGTTGCCCGTGAACACCTGCACTACTCTTCCCCGGACAGAGGGAAGGAATACTTTGAGTGGAAGACGAATCGCCCGAAGCTCCAGAAGGTTGATGTGGAGCCCGGACTCCGCCGGAGACCAGAGGCCTCTGATCTCCGCCTCCCCAATGTGGCCGCCCCATCCCAGAAGGGATGCATCGCTCATCACTGTGAACTCTGGTTGGGGAAGGGAGAGGGATCTGCCGTCGACCCAATCCTGGTTCGTTAGCCACCACTGCAATTGGTGTGCAGTGCCCTCCGAGATCTGGATGCAATTGGACAGGTTCCCCTGATGTTGTGCCCACTGGAACTTCAGGTCCCACTGCAGAGCCCGCATATGCCATCTGGCATGATCCACCAGCAGGATGCAGGAGGCCACCAGGCCCAGTAGCCGGAGGGTCATCCTGACCGAAACCCGGGATAGAGGCTGAAAGATCGGAATCATAGCCCGAATGTCCTAGACTTGCTGTTCGGGAGGATAGACTCGAAACTGCGTCATGTCCAGAACCGCTCCGATGAAGAGGAGCTTCTGAGAGGGAGTCAGGTGCGACTTCGGCACATTGATGGAGAACCCCAGCGAATGCAGGAGGTCGGCCGTAGTCTGGAGGTGGGAGACGACCGCCTAGGGCGAGCCCGCCTTCAACAGCCAGTCGTCGAAATAGGGGGAAGACTGGAACCCCTGATCTACGCAGATGAGCTGCGACCACCGCCATCACCTTTGTGAACACTCGAGGGGCGCTGGTAAGGCCAATGGGGAGCACGGTAAACTGAAAATGCTCGTGGCCTACCATGAACCGCAAATAGCGCCGGTGGGCCGGCAGGACGGGGATGTGAAAATAGGCGTCCTGCAAGTCCAATGCTACCATCCAGTCTCCAGGGTCGAGGGCAGACAGAACCTGAGCTAGCGTCAACATTTTGAACTTCTCCTTCAAGCAAGCGGTTGACGTTCCTGAGATCCAAGATAGGACGCAGGCCTTTGTCCTTCTTGGGCACCAGAAAGTAGTGGGAGTAGCAACTACAACCTACTTCTGGGGCAGGAACTCGCTCGATGGCCCCCTTGGCCAAGAGAGCCATACCTTCCTGTTGGAGAAGGGCCAGATGATCCTCCGACATGCGATGGTACTGAGGTGGCATGACTTGGGGGGGAGGGGGGGTTGGAGGGGGGAGGATGGGGAGTCTCGAAGGGGAGGGAGTAGCCCCTTCGGACTATCTGCAAAACCCAAATGTCCGAAGTGATGGTGCGCTAGTGGGGAGGTGATGGCGAATCCTGCCGCCCACTGGCGATTGGTGGCCCTGGAAGGTCGGACTAGGAGGGTTTGGAGGCTGCTACAGCGGGGGTGGTGGTGGACTGGCCCGCACGCTGGCCCCCAGACCCACGACGGTGGTTCCCATGTCCCCGGCCGCGCAGGGGCTGAACAGCTTGCGCCAGCCTGTGGCCCTGGGTGGAACGTGGTGGGGCACCCCTTCCGTAGCCACGAAAGGGGTGAAAAGCAGACTGCGCAGGGCGAGTGGTGGAGAGGCCCAAGGACTTGGCCGTAGCCCGTGAGTCCTTGAAGCGCTCTAGTGTGCTGTCTGCCTTGTCGCCGAACAGGCAACGGCCATCAAAGGGCATGTCCATAAGGGTAGCTTGGACATCCCCAGAAAAGCCAGTCGATCTCAGCCAGGCGTAGCGTCGAAGGGCTACCGATGTTGAAATCGTCCTACCTAGCGAGTCGGCGGTGCCCAGTCTACAGCATATGGTAAACTTCGATGGGTCTCTCCCCTCGGCAACTGCAATGGAGAGTACGGCCCGGGCATCCTCAGGGCACAGGGGCAGCACCTGCGCCACCGTATCCCACACAGAGTGGGTATAACGGCCCAACAGACATGCAGTGTTTACCGACTGCAGTCCCAAGTTGGAGGAAGAAAACATCTTCTTCCCAAGATGGTCCAACTTTTTGGATTCCCTATCAGTTGGTGCGTTAGGGAATGCGCCTTTGGATGTGGAGGCTTGGACCACCAAGCTCTCAGGGGTGGGGTGTTGAGAGACGTAAAGTTGGGTCGCCCGAGGCCGGGCGGTGGCGTGGGGCAATCATCCTATCCACAGGAGCCCCTGTGTTGGGCCTGGACCAGGTGCCCAAAAGGATGTCGGTTAGGGCTTCATTGAAAGGCAGCAGGGGCTCCGAAGAGCTCGCTGCCGGCTGAAGCACCTCTGTGAGGAGGTTAGTCCTGACTGCCACCGTAGGTAGCTCGAGGTTGAGAGCCTCGGCCGCCCTACGCAACACCACTGCGTAAGAAGCTCCCTCCTCCGTAGCCACAGCAGGAGGAGACAACATGCGAAGCTCTGGGGAAGTATCTAGACCACTGGCTTCCCCCAGTTCCTCTCTACAGTCCAGGTCATACTCCAACTGGTCAGTTAGAGGGTCTCCAGACCCCTCCCAGTCCTCCTCACCCTCCTCTGGTTGCCAATCTGTCCTGATTGGAGCACCAGGGTAGAACAAGGGCACAAAGGTACCCATCGGCGCCGGATCCGTCCGGCTCCATGTCCAGTTCAGGGCGGAGGCCGGGGTCGACGCCAGCTGGGGACACAACCGGCGTCAGCTGCAGACGTGGTGCCGGTGGAATCGGCGCCGGGGGAGGTGTTATCTGGTCGACCAGCGCCGATCCGGATCCAGGCCTGGATCCATGGGGACCCTGCGGGTCCGGGGCCGGAGCCGCCGGCGTCGAAGGCCCAGGGCCCCCAGCCGAGTCCGCGGGGCCCGAAGGCGAGCCGGCGGATTCGGGCTGCCCAAAGATGGCATGCAGCGCTTTAAAAAAGGTGCAAAGCTGGGCAGGGGTCGCTCCGGGTCCCGGGAAAGGTGGGAAACTCGGAGTTGACCCTACGGGCTCCGCACGCGGAGCCGCGGGAGGGGCACCACCCGCATCCCTCGTCTCATCGGCCGACCGACAGGGAGAAGTCGAAGAGCGACGATGCTTCTTCGACTTCTTCTTGTGCTTTGACTTACCTGAGGAGTGCGAAGACTTTGAAGAAGACTGGTGGTGGCTCCGTGACCGGTCCTTCGACCTGCCACGTGACCAGGACCTCGAACGGCGCGGAGCCGACTGCCGGGCCTCGAGAAGCTTTCGGGACCGCTCCCGCAAAGACTTCGGATTCATGGTCCGGCAGTCAGAACACGACTTGGGATCGTGGTCGCGCTCCAGGCAAAACAGGCACACGCGGTGCGGATCAGTCACCGACATCAGCCGGCTGCAGGAGCTGCAAGCCTTGAAACCGGGCATCCCTGACGTGCACCAGGAGTTGAAGACTCAAAAACGGTATCGACAAAAGTCGACAAAAAGTCAGTCAAAAAGTGACTGGAGGTACCGCTCTCTCCGGATCTGCGCTGGCTGGCGTAAAAAAAGAAAATATTGACGTCAGCGCGCGAGGGCGGCGTCTAAGTAGCTACTGCGACGTCATTCCGGCGACCATGACGCCAACGACTAACGCGGAGCTGACCGACGCCACCTTTCGACGCGCATGGGTACTGCTGACGAAAAACTTTCCGGATCCAGTCTGACGCCTTGGGGTAATTCTAAGGTAAGGAATCTATAACTAATTGTCTCTTTCAGATTCCTGCTTATGTCTACAAATTTATCTTGTCTCCAGTATTTTTTTACTTTTGTGCTGTGCCATATATTCATATATACCTTTCTTCCATTCACTTCTCTCTCCTATGGTTGTCATGATTATGTCTTTTTGTCCTTTTATTATTATTTTTTTTTTTTTTACAGATTGCCAAGTTTTTCCCTGGCAACAGGTTTATCTTCATACCTTATGGTTAGCGTTGTTTCCTAGAGCACTCCTGGCCTCAGAAATCCCATCTAAAGAAAAAAGGTACTTATACATTTTTCTAGACTCCATGCCCAGATTATGTTCTTTTATAGGAAACACAATGTAATGAAGCAGAATCCATAAAATTAAAGAGAAATTGAGTGGGCAACATTTTCTTTTCTAGGCACAGGGATTGAGGGGGTGCGGATGACATCTTATCTCACAAATCCCTAAGTCTGAAGTATTATACCAGGAGTGTGATGATGAGTGATGTTGGATAATGGGGACTCTAAAATTGGATAAAATATCCCCGTCCCTAATTAATGTGTATAGGTCAGTTATGGCTAATCCTTATTTTAGGAATTGTGTTAAATCTGTTGTAGATAGTATAGTTAATCCCAGTAATATTTTGGGGGATATTTTAATCAAATTTTAGACCCACTTTTAGATAGAAAATTTAAATTTTAACCTCATAAATCGCATCAAGTTTTTTAAATGACAATTGTTTGATGTAAGGAGAAAGCTTAACCTAGACTCTTTGGAGTTTTGTTTCTACTCGGGTACTCATGGTTCTCTATCCAGAATTGATTACATTTTCGTTACTCAACCTTTATTGTAATGTTTATGCTCTGCTGAGATTGGGAATATTTTGTTTTAGCGAATCATACTCTGGGTCTCAGATTTATTTAGACGATATTTGTCCCAAATCACCTAGGTGGCAGTTTAATAACTATCTTAAATCTTATAATGATTTTCTAAAAGGTTTTAATACATTTGGTAACGGAGTTTTTCAATTTAAGAAATCCACGGATAACTATGGTTCCATCCAACAACTATGTTGCCTTTAAGTCTTCCCTTAGAGTTTTGTTATATCTTTTGTTGCTCAAAAATATAAAAGCAGATTCTCAGTACAAACATTTAATTAAGAATAATATACTCCTGTAATGCATTTAATTGACTTCCAAAACTAGTTACTCTTTGAAAGAAATAATTGCAGCTAAATTTGAGTTAAATAAGACTACTACTTCTGACACGTACAATGTTTTTATTTGCATATTAAAACTAACTTTCATGGTGGACATAATAAAAAGGGTAAATGATGGTTAATTATTTAAAAGTCAAAAGTTAGCATAAATTAATTGGCAGTGTTATTAAAGAATTTGATAATTCTAATGTCCTTTCTAAAAAAATATTTTCATCTCTTGATTTTATAAGGCTCTTTATCCTGATATTACTATATCAGACTAGGACTTTAATGTTTTTTTCAAAAATCTTTCAAAACTGCTTTTATATTAAGCGGAAAATGAAGTACTTGGAAAAAATGTCTCTCTTCAGGAAGTCCTACAAGCAATTCAATTTTAGAAGACAGCCAGGGCTCCTGGTCCTGATGGGACATTCATTGTGCAGATCACTTACTTTTTCAATTTTTTTTGCTCCTAAAGAATTGTATAACTTACAAGGGTAGTTTCATAGAAGGTACTTATAACCCTCATTCCTAGGCCCGATAACTCGAACGTTTGTAAAAACTATATACACATTTCTTTAATAAATTATTCATGTAAAGTTTGCAAATGATATTGGCCCCCGACAATTATACAGTATCTTATTAAAACAGATCAGTCAGGTTTTATTAAGGGTTTTAATGGTTATATTCTGCTCCATGAGACAATGGTTTCTTCTTATTTTAATTTATCTCATGGAATTAGACATGGTTGTCCCTTATCCCCTCTATTATTTGTACTTTGTTTAGAACCCGTCCTTGAATGTATAAGATGCAATTTGTACATCACTGGTTTTCTAAACATTGATTTTAAAATTAAACTGTAAAATTATGCTTATGAGATTCTTTTATATCCATCCAATCCACTTCAATGCGACCATCCCTTGATGAGGTTCAACTTTATTCACAGCTTCCAGGTTCTACACAAAGTCTAAATAAGACAGAAGTTATACCTTTAACTGTATTGTGCATGAAATAAATGTTTAATGATTCCAATTTTAGTTAGAACCCAACTAACATTGAATATCTGGATACTTGGTTGCATCTATACTTTGCAAAACTGTTCATTTAAATGTTTACTCCCTAAACGGCAAGTTACATGATTTATTATCAAATTGGTCCCTGCTTTCACTTTCACAGTGGGGTAGACTCGATATTATATTGATTACAGTTGTTCCGCATATATTTTTTTATTCTTTCAATGTGGTCTTAAAATTATGTTTTTAAACAATCTGATAGTTGATGTTCAATTTTTTTTATGGAACAAAAAGTCTTCCTGAACTGCTTTAGCAAAATTTAACCAAACTAAGATTGAAGGTGGGGTTAAATTTGATGATTAAGTGGTATAACGCTTCTATTATTTTCAGGCAGACATGTGCGATATCTTGAATACATACAGAACAAAATGGGGTTAAGAGATAAAGGGCCCAGCGCTTTCCGCTCCAAGACCAGCCCCACTGGTCTCATCCAAGTTAAAGTCCAACCTATGAAGGTGTATGATAACCTTTAATCCTCAAATACTGTAATCATTTCTTATTTCGAATTTAGTCCACATTGTCACTTCTGTGTAATTGTATACAAATCTATCTTTATTTAAAATTATTGTACAGCCAGCCAACACGTGTTTTGAGGGGTAAACCCTCTTCTTCAGGGATGATATTCCATATAAGCAATTACATCCACAGACTTTTCACATCTCGAACCAATTTCTTACAGATTAGTTCATTGATTGGCCCAATCCAGTATCAACAATCATGCGGCATCAGCGTACTCTTCTCATTATTCCAGTTTGCGTGTGCAATATCTTGTCAGTATGATGATTCACCAGCACCCACATGCCAAAAGCATGAGTGCACATTCTCCTCTGATTTCACTTTTAAGGAAATATGTCATATGTCTAATTGTCACTCTCTTTAAATATATATATATATATATATACACACTGTCATTTGCAGATACCTTTTACTTGTAATTTCCCAGTTAGTTAGTTTTCCTCTTCTCTAATCTGGAATAACAAAGAACTATTAATAACCCCAACCTGATTATGGGCCCTCACCTGCGGCTAGAGGCAGGTAATTAATAGTCTTTAGTGTTTTTAGGTGCAGGCAATGCTTAATTAGGACCTGGAGTGGAACATTTGGAGCTGGTAAGCCAATCAGAACGCTTGCTTTTGGGGACATCAGGAGCACTGAGAGCTCCTGTGTGAGCTGTTCCTGTGTGCTGCACCATTGTCCCACCCAAAACTGACCCACACCATAAGAGCGGGCATGGGGAAAACCAGACTTACTGCACAGCTAAGCAGCATCAGCTTCTGCTCCATAGATGCTGCTGATACCCACGGACAAAACTGTCCTACGTCAACCTCATGCTTTGCTCAAGGGGAAATAAGCCCAATTAAAATGAATTGAAAATCAATTTATAAAATCCTTAAGTACCCAAAGGCATCTTGGCACTGCCACTTACAAAGTCAGAAACCCAGCTCTCGCCCACAACGAAGTTACAGGTTGAAAAGCCAAGTTTTCAATCATTTCCTAAAAAGGAAGTGATCTTCAAGAGACTGACTACCACAGGGCAGAGAATTACAAAAGTTATCACTTAGATGCATTAATGATCTGCTGCGCTTGATTCTGTGAACAACACTTGCTTCCTTGACATCGAACTAAGAAGCCTTCATGGGTTGTAAAAATGAAATCTGGACCATTTTTATATGAACTTCATGGGCTAGGCATAATGACTTGAACATGGACTTTTTTTTACCGGCAGCCAGTGCAGCTTGATCAATTCCCTAGAAATTGACTGTTGTATTGGTATGCCTAATATAGACAGGCTCTCATGGTTTGGACTCCCTGTAGTCTATTCAGAGTAAGTTGGTTAATGCCCAAAAAAACAGAATTGCGATAGTAAAGGTTTTACGTGAGGCCAGAGGAATGAACGGAAAAATGTTCTTAACAATCCTAAGGATACTGAACCAAGATGCCGTGACTAGGCTCACATGTCTGGTGATGGTCAAGGAGTCATGAAAAACTAATCCCAGGTTTATGACAGATTTTACTGGGGTAGGTAAAGTAACAAATTCCTTACACCACCAAGAGTTGGACCAGATTGATGACTGATTCACGAAGATAAGGACTTCTGTCTTCTCCACGTTCAACTGTTGTTTTTCATCCAGTTGCCAACTTCCCGTACACAGTTATGGAAGATGGCCATCATGGATTGAGTATTGTTGCTCATAGAGACAATTATCTGAGTATCGTCCGTATAAGAAAAGACAATAAGTCCAAATGATTTGATCAAAGCTGCTAGCGGAGAGACATGCATATTAAAAAGTGGAGGGTGCAGCTTAGAACTTTGCGAGATCCCATATGACAACCAAAACAGTTTAGAATGAATGAATATGCATTATTATAGCGCATGGCTACCAGAAGGCCTCCCAGCGCTAAGAGCAGAGTCATCCAAAGAACTACGACTGGTCTTCAAGGAAACAAGAAGGTTTTAAGAAGTTTTCGAAAGGACAAGTAGTTATCCTCAAGGAGGATATGATTAGGTAGCTGGTTCCACAGTTTCGCTGCTTTGTAGGAAAACAGACGGCCCCCACTGCGGGACCTCTTTATCCTGGGAACAACTGCCAGGTGCTTATTCCCAGAGCGCAAGGATCTATTGGGACGTTAAGAAGAGATAATGGACCGGAGAATCGGTGGACCCTTGGAGAACAAGGTCTTATGGACGATACACAATGCTTTAAACTGAACTCTTTCTGCGATCGGGAGCCAGTGGAGGGAGACGATAAACCGCCTTGCAGATTCCCGATAGGGGGCCTGCATGAGGAGGCGTGCTGCACAGTTTTGTACCGTCTGCAGTTTTTTCATCGTTGAGCATGGAGATCCTAAGTAGAGAACGTTGGCGTAATCAAGTTGCGAGAGAATAAGCGCTTGAACCAGCAATTTCCTAGCATTGAAGGGCAGCAGGGGGAGGATTTTTCTTATCTTCAAAATCCCATAGCAGGTACCTGCTACCTTTCGTGCTTGCTCCTTGAAGTTCAAATTCTGATCCAGCCAGACACCGAGGCTTTTAATCTGATCTTTGGGGGGAGGCATAGTGCCCAGGCACCTGGGCCAGAGTGAGCTGGAATCCAGGGGGGAGGGTTTACCCAAGAACATCAGCTCAGTTTTGGCCCCATTGAGTCTCAGATACGAGCTTTCCATCCAGGAGGACAACCTTTCAAGCAAACCTGCCAGATTGGTTTCTGCTTTGTCAGATTGGTTTAGGGAGACAATCAGCTGAGTGTCGTCAGCATAAGTGACAATCTGAATTCCAAAGGGCTTAACGACTTCAGCCAAGGGTCTCATGTAAACATTAAAAAGCGTGGGGCTTAAAGAAGAGCCCTGGGGAACCCCACATCTCAAAGGCATCCTTTCAGAGATAAAGTTATCCTCAAAGACATGAAATAATCTGTCGTCCAAGAAGGACTCTGTGACAGGGAGGGGACTACAGGATCGGGATCAGTGAAAAGGTCCACTCCACGTCGTGTTAAACTTGGCTTTATTTTCCTATACACACGGCGTTTCAATGAGGCCAGTCTCAAAAAGTCTTTTGAATCCGGGGATAATACTCCTTATCCGGGCCTTTCTGCTGGTAGGCTGTCGTCTGCTTCTTTCGTCAGAGGCTAACGTTCAACTCAGGCCAGAGTCTCGTGTACCAGCATAAACAAAAAAAAGAAAGAAAACCGGGTGTCAGCGTACCGTTCTTTTCCTACTATTTATATGGAAGGGAAAGTGCAGGGACACCGGTGCAGGACGTTTCTTCAGGGGTTGTAGTGCTCGTGAATCGGGGGGGGGGGTGGGTTAAGCGGGATGCTACACGCCCGTAAACAAACAATTACTCGTGCTCCCTCTCCTTCCTCCCGGCCCAACCCGCAAACCGGTCCCGTACCTGGGAGAGCCACGCTCCTCCTGGGGCGTGGCTGGGCGATCCACAGGGTCGTTGGCCTCCTGGCTCTTGTTCAGGCTTTACGCCGGCGATGCCTCGGGTCTCCGTCAGCCGTTCTTCTCCTGGTCTCTCCTTCACTCCTTGCTCGTCTCTCTCGCTCTCTTCGACTGCGTGTCTTCCGGGTTCTTCTTCCTTCGCGTCAGTCCAGCGAGTCGTCCTGATTGGTCCGGGCAGAATGACGTCTCTCGTCCAGGCTGTGTGTTCCCTGTCTTCTGGCAGTTTAAAGGCACAGCCCTCTACACCGGGAGGGCTCCCATACCAGACGGTATTGATGTCCGCATTCCAATCCTCCGGCTGTAAGGAAAGGAGATGTTGACTCTCAGAAGGGCCGGACCACCACTCATCTTGTGTTTCGCTCTCTTTGGATGGCTCACTGATCGGGGGAACGCTGAACTCGATACAGACTCCAACCACCTTAGTGCCGTTCCTGTCACTCCTACGTCTCTGAGTCTCGAAATTAGTAGATGATGGTTAACTGTGTCGAAGGCCGCGCTAAGGTCTAAGAGAACAATAGCCGCGGAGCCTCCGACATCTAGGATTTTTCTGGCTTCTTCAACTACTACCAGCAGGGCAGTCTCCGTGCCCTGTTGAGGTCTAAAACCAGTTTGTGAGGGATGAAAGCAATCATGCTTTTCCAGAAAGGCAGAGATGATGGAGTTGACATACTTTTCAGCAATTTTAGCACTCCCTGGCAGAAGTGAGATCGGACGGTAATTTGCGAATACTTCTGGATCCAAAATCGTTTGTTTTAGGAGGGCTTTGACCATGGCGCGTTTCCAAAGAGAAGGGAGGAGAGTGAAATATTGATAAGGTCAAATATGGTAGGGGAAACTGTGCCACAAGCCTGGTTTAAAATATTTGGGGGGGGGCCACATCACTAGGAGAGCCCGATTTTAGTTCGTTAAGATATTTTTTTAGAATTTTCAAATCCAAAGGAGGGAATTCTACTAGGGAAACAACAGACGTTTGGGAGTGGTTATCCGAATGGAAGGAATTTTGAGATACTGGGGTCGGGGAGAACTCCAGATAAATATCTTGAATTTTTTTGAAAAAGAATACTGCCAGATTGTTACAGCGCCCTAAAGTGTCATCAGAGGGAGGGGAGGGAGAGGGTGGATTAAGAAGAGTTTTCGCAATCCGGAAGATTTCACGCGGAGAGTTGGAGTCTGAGATAATCTTTTTTTCGTAGTACAAGGATTGGGCAATTCTAATTTCTGCCTTGTATTCTATGGTAGCCTCTCTATATTTAACTTTCTTGGAGGTGGAAAAATCTTTCCTCCAGCTTCTCTCCAGCCGTTTGCATTTTTGCTTCATCTCTCTGAGCTTGGGAGTGTACCATGCTACTCTGTTGGTCGTCCATTTTTTGGGGGCTACCAAGTCTAAAGAAGATTCGAGCCAGTTGTTAAACTTGTCATTGGCGGTGGCTGGGTTGGCCTCGAGCACGGGTCTGGTGTTACTAAGAATTAACTCCCAAGACTCCATGGGGAGTTTAGACCAGTTGCGACTCAGTTTTTTAACTGTTTCTGCTGGGGGACTATTGATCTGAGGGGTGCACGAAAAGCAGATCATATGATCGTCCGACCAGGGTATTGGGGTTGGTGTTTCAACAGCAAGGTTGTGGATGTTTGAAAAAATATGGTCAAGTAAATGGCCTTTTTCATGAGTGGGGTCAGACTATCAGTCAATTCCTCTGCCGCAGGTGCAGAAGTATCATCAAGGTGAATATTAAAGTCACCCAGTATAGAGAAATTAGGAAGAGAACTGACTGATTTGGCTATTATCTCCGGTAGCTCATTACTGAATTGAACGATAGCTCCTCGAGGTCGGTACAATAAAATTCCAGAAAAGGTACAGGTATGAGAAAAACCAAGTGAAAAAGACATACTTTCACAGTCGGGAATAAGACCTGCAGATATGCGACAATTAGTTTGATCTTTATAAATAATTAGAGGTGAATGAATTACATTCAACAGTCGCTGACATGCCAAATACGAAAGAGTGTAATAGCCAAGCAGCTTTATTCTTAATCCCTAACTGAGCAAGGCGGGTCACTAGCACAGAGTGGATGACGATATCAAAAACCTCAGAGAGATCTAATGAAATCAGAACAGCAGAACCTCCATTGTGGACTATGCTTCTAATATCATCGGCTACCGCCACCAGAGATGACTCTGTGTTGTCAGTGTTTCTAAAACCTAATAATATGCCTTGATTATCCAGCACATGTCAATTCTGAATTCAAACCCTTCTCCAAAGTTTTAGAAGGTAAAGTCAATAAGGAGATGGGACAAGAGATTTTTTAGTTCCATGAGGCAGCTTCCTTCTGAACTCTAGGAAAGATGCTAAAGTCAATACTCAGGATACATTTCCCCGTAAGATGTTTAGTAATAATATCAGGAACTAACTGCACAAAACGAGGAGGGCAGGTGTCTGTCGGTGAAACAGATCTCACTGTTAGAATGAAATTAACTTGTTGTTCAGTGATATGTGACAAGATTTCTAACACCCAGAATACTTTCTGGCTTATTAATTACCATAGGATGATGATTCAAAACAGGAGGGCCTGCTTGAGAAAATTCTTGATAAATTGTTGTCTGAAAGAAATTTTCCAGATCATCTCAGAAAGCCTGCATGAGATCTTTATTAGGTGAATTGATGTGCTGAGAGAAAGGATAAATCACAGAGAAGAGCTATTTGGTTGGGATTTTGGCATTATTGATTTTATGCATTAAGAACCTGCTTTTTTCTTCTTCTATTGAATGTTTGTACTCACTAATCATTTCTTTGTATAAATCTCTTTGTACATGGTCACAGGTTTTCTTCCATTTTTGGTCCTGTCTTCAAAATTTCTGTTTTAGCAACTTAAGTGTCTCTGGGAACCAAAGTCGTCGCCCGTTTAGATTTCACCTTTCTTTTTTGCACTAACGAATTGAATGCCTTGGTAAGCCACCCTCATACACCATGGTCGCCTTACCGCACATAATAGTTAAAAAAATAAAAATAAACACAGCTTTTATATGGTTGACGGGATCCTTCCTCACAATTTATGGGGTGAGGAAGGTGTAAGAGCACTCTGTGGCAGAGGAGCTGTTTTTCTCTACACCGACTGATGCAGTGATCCAGTGAGCAGCTGTTCCTACTGTGCTCCATATTTTGGGTAGGGTGGAGCTAGTAACTTTAGTTACCTTATCTGTGGGGTAATAACGGTTTTAATTAACCTCTTCAATATGGGCTTTTCTATGGGTTTGGATACAAAATTCTAGGGGTGGGAAATCAACATCTCTTATTGCCCACAGGCTACTAGCAACACAAATATTGTATCCCCTTGGACTCGGTCTCATTCTCTAAAAGTTACTTCTGCTGGTTTCTTTACTGCATCTCCTAAATATGGAATATTCTGGGCGGCGTCCTGTTGGTCAGCCACCTACCCCCTCCAACTTTGAATATCTTCTTGGAACCTATGTGTTACTGAATTTGCCTTGCTTGAACAATGAACTCCAGCAACCGTATTCCTGGACTTCAGAGGTTTATCTAATTCTGTATGAATAACCAATTGTAAGTTTCAAAAATACGTAAACTATAAGAGGGCATTATAAAAATTATTTCATAGGGACCTACATGTAATGCACACTTCACATTTTAAGATTATTTTGCAAAAGTGTTATTCGTAACAATGTGATATAAAAGTGTTGTACAGCAATTACACAGTGCTTTAGAATAATACATATTTATTTTTAAGTATGTAGGAATACATGCTGGTTGAGTGACAATAAAACCCAATCTAGAAAATGACAATAGAACCATATTAGAATATTGCATTCATTTTAAAACTATATTTTCTAAGATGCAATCGCTAAAGTACCAATTTATAAAAAATAAAGCATAATAAAAGTGCAGAGCAGTTAAAACTGGTTTGATTATTCTTTTTACCTCATAGTGATGCAACCGCATGCTTTCCCATTTACTTCCTGCATGGCCGACAGTACCCAAACCAAAGCATCCTGCAAGGAACTGAAGTCTAACTGAAGTAAGCAATGACGAGGACTGAAACCCTTGCCCTTGACAGGGAACCATTCCAGACAACTCGTCCTTTTCTTCCATCCCAGATAGTAAAACCAGGATCTGATGAAGGGCCTCCAAGCGAAGCTGTGGAAATAAAGAAAGATTCAAACAGACAGTGTGCCAAAAGTGATCATATTTACCAAATTGTATTTGTCATCAGTGCTTCTAGTGATTTGATTATCATAATTCTCATGAAAACTTGGTTGAAGCCCCCAAATAACATTGCTGAACGTTACAAGAACTTCATTTAGAAAATTAGAGTATTTGGTAGATAAAGAAAATGGCCTCATATGAAAGAACTCTTAATATACTACTTACTATCCAGAAAGTTGTTTTATCTGCAGTTGCCAGTCGTCTCACCTCATTGAAGTATGCAAAAATTGCAAAGCTAACAGGTCTCACCCAGGAGAACTGTTGGCTTTGCTAATGCATGTCTTTTTTTCCATCGAGGTGGCCACGCAGCACTGTGGCAGGAAGATGTGAAGGGAAGGTTGAGAGGGAAAAGGAATAGTAGGAGGTTTTGCAAATGGAAGAGAATAACCAAACTATGATAGGGAAGAACCTGAGGCCAAAAGGTTATGTTCTTCTTTAGTGGCAGTGACAAAAATCACTGATTAGTGCCGTCTGAAACAAGACTTAAATTCAAACATTCCTATCCGAATTTGCAGTGGAAGAAGGGGAACAGCAGGCTGCCTTCATTTATTGGAACCTGTGTCACTTGGTTTTGAAGGCAGGTTGTTGGAGAAAGGTTATTTTTGGCTGGCTCCTGTTCCAATGGCCATATAACCTATAGCCTTTCTGCATAGGGGAAGAATTCTCTTTTCTGGTGAGGACAAACAATGCCCTAGCTGTCACATCTTTTCTTCTCAACTCTTCAAGGGAAAAATTCACCATTTAACAGAATAGTCCAAGTCTATCAAAAAGAATGTCCAGGAGAAAGCCTTGCACATCTCCTGAAAAGCCTCGTTGTTCTCATCCATGAATGTTATCTGAACATGACAGATCAGAGACACCAATGGAATAACGCCACTCTTCACATATGCTGAGCAAGCCTGAACCACCAGACCTTCAGGTGAAGGCTGTGTAGCAAAATATGATAGATCTGTAAGGGCAGGACTGCATTTCCTGATTAAAATGCTACCCACCAAAGAAGCAGATTGTGGCTTGTCCTAAACTTGTGTAACTTTAGCAATGAGAGCTCATTGGGAAGGCTGGGAGCTGAAGAAAATGGTGGCTGACTGCTGAAGCTCCTGAAAACACCAGGGAAATACCCCCCAAATATCCAGAAGAAGAAATAATAAATCATGGCATCAGGTAAACAATAAAAAACACCCTGTGCAACAGATACATGACTGCTGAGAATGAAAGAGCCTTGGATGCAGGGGAATTTGATCTGTGAAGGACAAGGGCAGAGGTCTACCAAATCTGGCCAACGACCATCAGATTGGCGCAGAGACAACATCCCGAGTGTCATGAGGTGGCGGGCGATAAGAGTGCTCAGTGTGGCCTAGTGCTCTGGACCTCACTGCACTCGGCCCCTAAGGTTAGCACTGCTGCGTGATCAGGAGAAGGGGCCGAGGCCACGAGGGGGAAAAGTGAGGTCCTTAGGGGACTAGCCGCCGTTTGCTACTCTGGAGCAAATGACAACTATCATATTACAAACTACCGAAGATGGAAGGGACCATGATCTAGAAGAAGAGATTGGAACTGGTAGTTAAAAACATTTGGGTGAAGTGTCCAGGGCATACGTACATACATTTATACACATCATATAATGAAGAAAATTGCAGCATGCTGGCGTGCAACGAAAACGCTGGTGGTGGCGGAAAAGCACCACGCTAGCGCTAGGAATATATGTGTTTATATATATATATATATATATATATATACATATACACACACACACACACATATACATATACACACACACACACACACACATATATACACACACACACACACACACACACATATATATATATATATATATATATCAAATTGATATTCCTAAATAGTGGTCCAGGGAAATCTGATGATAATACATTCTATGGTTGCAATGATGTTAAAATAAAGGAGCTACAATGATACCAAGATACTTGTAACTCTGGCTAAAGACTCACCCACCTGCATTCATACTGTGATAACCAGAGCTGGTCTTTGCTCAGAGTGCGCCCTGGGTGAAACCAAATTTGGCACCCCCTCGCATGTGCCCTATTTAACTGTCTGTGCATTGAAAAAAATGGCAGAGGTAGGGCGCAGACGAGGGGGCAAGAGAAAGAAGGCTATGAGAAGAAAAGCAGTCAATATGCAGACACAAGTACCACCTCCCTCCACTAACATTGTTTAAATGCACTTTTTTTAGAACACTGCTGTTGGCAGCTCATGCACCCCTCGAAGGACTGCGCTCTGGGCATGGGCCCAGCTGCACATGCTAAAGGCTGGCCCTGGTGATAGTCAATATAAGTTGTTAGGAACCGACATGGAAAAAACGGGGCAACCGGATACTTGTGAATTGGGGTGGCAGGTACTTAAAAACCCACAATGCAGGGGACGGTGGGCAAATTGGAGTTAATTGTCATTTCAGACGAGGTGTCACTGATTGACACTCAGCCATGGGCATTTCAGAGCTTAAAACTGAAGTGCCCAGGACTGAGGCAATCAGTAATGCACCCCCTTTTCAAGAGTGGGAGGGCCTTGAGGCACTTTTGACAGGCCACAGGGCTGTGTAATCCTGAGCCCAGGACTGAGGAGTTTAGCGCACGTCTAGCTCCTGGCTGCCTGCCCTGAACAAGAAGAGAGTATGTCAGTTGTTCAGCCTGACAGACACTCTTCTTACCGGGAAAAGGGTGGGGGGCATGGCCCCCCAGACCATATGGATGGGCTGCAGCCGACATGGACAGCAGCAGTGCAACCTTCCCTAATGCAAATAAGATTAGGACAGGTGGCAGTAGCAGAAGAACATCACACAATTCTCACACATACAAGACAGGTACAACACAGGTAACTAACACACTAAAGAGTGAGTGAGAAGTGTTAATGGACTGTTGTATGATTTCCATAAAAATACAAACATACAAGAAGTACAAAAATCCTAAAGAAATAGCCAAACCTCAAATGGAATTACCATACACTCATGTACTCCGATGGGATGATTAATGCTCACATGCCTTATGCTTAATTAGTGGGTTCCATACTGGGAATCATTTAAAAAGTACTGCTGTTCACTGGCTGTACAATCTCCTAGATATACGTTCCCTAGCTTGGGTTTGGTTATGTCACTAATACTGACATTTATGTTCTGCCTTTTTTTAAACTGTTAATACATATATTAAAGTTGTATATGGGTGAGCTAATTGTTTTTTTTACTTGGGTCTCCATACCGCAAGATTACAAACAGCAGGGCTGAGCAGCGGACCCTACTTCTCTTTTCCACTGACATATTTTGGCGCTCAAATATTCCCCCTGTGGGATCGGGAGCCTTAGGAGTATCTCACAAACACTGTGAAACACTCACTGCTTCAGAGGGCATGTTCACCAAGCAGAGAATGGTGGCTTGTGGGGCTATGGGGCAAATGTGTGCAAGGCCACTCCTTGAATTTACCTCGCAAAGTAGTATTGGAGAGGCTATGTTATGTTATATGTTATGCTATAAAAAAACTTATAGAGCACACGTACACCAATTAGTTTCATGGCGCTGTTTCTAGGACTTTCCGAACCCGGAGGGAAGTTTATTCATATGCTTGGATAAACAACCATGTCTTGAGGGATTTCATGAATTTCAACAGGTCAGTGCACGATCTAATTTCCAGAGGAAAGGAATTCCAAAGTCTGGGAGCCAGAGTGGTGAACCTGCAGCCCCCTTGTCGCTGCAGCTTGAAGGCAGGAGTTGACAAAAGATGAAGGTGAGCCGAGCGTAGGTTCCGTGAGGGGGTGTGCCATAGAATAAGGCTATTGATGAATTTTGGGCCCCGTCCATGAAGAGATTTAAAAACCAGGCAGCCTACTTTAAAAGCGCAGCTATCAGGACTTGCAGCATGTTTCACAGGCCAAATCACAGTGATCGCACTCTTCACTATGACACAGGCTATGCCCACGCTGCAAACCACAATCACAGCTGTCTGGGTGTAGCAGGCAGTAGTGCATAGATCATGAATCACTCATCCAACACCATAGCATCTCCTCCCTCGCTACCCACACCAGTATGGCAGTGGAAGTGAGGCAGTGATGGTCAGGTCCTATAGTTCTCTGTGGCCCCATCTGTGTTGCATCCTGTCTGGAAAAGCCATGCTGTTCAGGCTGAACAGAACAGCTCTTAGCTTAGCCTGTATCTTCTGTGCTGCTGCTAGTGTCTCTGACTACCACTCTACTTATTGCTGAGGTACGAATGTTTACAATAAAAAAGTGTATTTTGAATTGTTTTACTTTGGCACCTTAGATCATATCACTGCACTGAGTGGCCTTTATTAGAATTAATTAACCACAGCCGTTCTCCTTTTATTAATGACTCAATAAGCAAGTCAGTTGTTTTGTTTCTCCTATACAAGTCTTCATTATTATTTTGTTATAGCTTTTTTATATATATTATTGTATATTAAACCAATTAATAAAAAGATTTTTGTACAGTGTGCATCCCAGCCTTTCAGGTAAACAGTACTGACAAGCCCCATAAGGCCATATTTACCCACTTCCACCAGATACCCTTTTCTGACAAGGCTCTTCAATATTCTAATGTAATCTCTAACGCACCAACCATTAAAATATGAATGCTGACATTAAATCCACTTAGATGGCTTGGACCGACTCCACTTCTGACTCTCCAGCCTCAAAAAAAATTTAACCTACCTCTCCCAGACCTCCAAACAGACCGCATATGATACTTGGATCTTGACTACAACCGCTGATAGCTGCAGTATGATACCAGAAAGATTACAAGAATTTCCCTTACTGCTTCGGGTCTTCCATACACAACCTAGCAGTCACTCTCTGCCTGACTACCATTGCCTTTATTCTGTATCATTAGCGCTTAAGGTGCATGCCTTTTTGACATCTTCCATGTCAGGGCTTACTTCTTTACACTAGTCTTTGTGCTGTGCCTAGCAGAACCACTGTACTTTATCCGGAGCCCCAACTACATGCCGAGCGTAGATTACTCACATTTATGTCACATTTTAATCCTAGTTTATCCCATGAATACTAGGTTACATTTATAAACCTCACCTTTACCGATCCCCATTCACATCTCAGGTCCCATTCACTTTAGCTAATGTTACATTGTAATGCAGTCAATCTCACTATACTGGAGCCTCTGCTATGGAGCCCCCTCTATTAAAACCCTATTGCCCCACATACCCTGCAACTAAGCTCATTATGACCACTCCCCTCCCAGAAGTGGCTACCTCCAGTCAACATTTTGAGTGTCTCCTTATCTTTCGCTCTCTCACTTTTCCCAAATTGCCGAAAAACTATCAGAACAGACTACATCTTTTCAATCATATTTTCCTTAATAAGAGTAATATTTCACTGCTTACAACATTGGTTCAAACTGGTCACAAGGGTGTAACATCCTAACAATGGCACCCTCAATGAAAGATAATACCTCTGAACTGCTTGCTTATCCAGATGAGTCTCAGTGAAAGGTGATGGTTTTGGCTCTTTACAACGAGAGGGGTTCAAATAGATTTTCTAATGGAAGGGGAATATTGTACGTCTTCCGCTGCAGCAGGACCATTGCAACGGAGAATGGTGATGTCTGGGGACATGCCCAGGCTACTAAATTCCCATAAGTACATCATAAATTGTGCATTGGTATCCAAAGAAAACAAGGTATCTGTCATATTTTCATCATCCTCTATGTTTTATGTACTGTCACCCATTAGGACAGGGTCCCAATCAGAACCAAAAAGGTAATCCATTCGCTTGATTGTAACTTTACAAGAAATGCTCATAGAGAAACAATCCCTTGGCAACCATATCACTTACTTGTGGGTTCACCCATCCATTCTTACTCTCAAATCAATACATATGTGGCCCAACACCAAGAATGAAAATACATTTTTAAATATTTTTATGTTTTGTATACAAATGCAATTTTAGTCTTTCTGATATTAGATAACATGATTTACCTTTAATTACACATAAAATCACAAAAAGTCTTATTTTCAAAAGAACAACATTTGATATTATTTATCAAACACCCTTCCGCATAGGACTGTAATGAGAAGAGACACTTTATATTTTTCCTTAAAACAAAACTTCCAATAACACAATCCATACAGTTTCAACAAACATACTTCATTCAGTCATCGTAGAATCACGTGCATTCATCAATTTTTAAAAACCTTCTATCTAATTCCTAATACAATTTGCAGCATTGAGTATATGCGTTTTTGATACGAACAATCTGTTTCTTTTATTTTACTTTGTTCACTATTCACAAGACACATGATGCTAAAACGATACAGTGCTCCTACTTATAATACATTTAGTTCCAGTGTCACTATATCGCTTAACATCCTCCCTCCAATCTACGTGCGTTTCAGCGATACAGCTTTCCCTTCTTCAGGACAGCCGCAAACACAAATGCTGCAAACACTTCACACAGACACGTTCACAAGTCAATGAGGAGTACTGGAAAAACTGATTGACATAGAAAACAACTAGGGTTCGGTGTCTGATATTAAAATACTGGTTGAAATCCAATTTAAGTGTAAAATGGGGGCTCTCGTCTAAAGTCTTTTAATCTTTGAGTTTACTCCGGGCAACACCCCCAAGTCGGGTGATGGGGGGCTACTACAGGTTAGGTGATGTCTCTGGTACGGGCTTTTTGTTTATTGTCACCTCAATCCGGCAGCAGTCTCGTGTATCTCCTCTTGTCTTCTTCCCAGCATGCCATGTTTACTAGAAATCAACTTGAGGAATCTCTGCTTTATGTAAGACAGTGTCTTAGCTCTAGTTATATCTGCAGGTCTGCTAAGCTACTTAAGTAGAAATTGAATGTACAGGTGCAGCATCCAAAGCAGACATTGGCTTTGGAACTGAAACCAGAAGTAGCAGCGTCAAAGCAAGCATTTGAAGAGGCTGAGTAGTTAGATAAAGGAGCGAGCGGCCAGTGTTGGACTGGTTTTGATCAGTGTCGAGGTTATTGGGGTTGGAGCAGCCATAGTTGTGAAGTCAGGCAACATCGCCTCTTCTAGAGACTGAACCTATTTAAAGGAATTATCTACTCAGGGGTACTTGTTCATTTGCAGCTCCGGAGTGGGTTCAAAAGAGGTGGATCGTTCTTAAGAACTTTATCTCTTCTTTCCATGGCTCGAGGGCTATCTCCTATGCTCATTATGGTCTCTTTTATCCTTTGTGTTATTGAGATGGTGAATGCATCTGAGAACGGATATGAGTTCTTATTTGAGTTCTTCTTCTAGAGGGTGACTGGGAATGACTTGAGTGAAGGCCACGTTAGTTTGGTTTCCTTCTACTCAATGGCCCTGGGATTCATCACAGCACAAAGGTCACACGACAATGCATCATGTGATGTACCCTGGCCACATAAGTGGTCAATAACAGGGAACATAAGGCTTAAAGGCAGATAATCTTAGTAGGGCACATTGTCTTAAATACTGAAAAGTAATGGCAAAAACATTGAAGAAAAATGGATAAAAATCCTGCATTAATGAATGTGCAACAAAAAAAACGACATGGATTCCCCATCAGTGGCCGTGTGGAAAAAAAGGTGCTGGTGTCACAGGGGTGTGGGCGGCAATTATGTACTGTATATAGCACTTGTGGCACCATCGCACAACACTGGACAAGACTTCAAAAGGTGCCACCTAACTCCGGTGACAAGGAATGGCTGAAAATATTTCTGATTCTAGTCTGACGCCTGGCGCCAAGGTTTAATTAAGGAATCTGTGACAGTAGACATCCATTAGAAATGAAGTTTCATTAGCCTGGCTCATCAGGCTGGTGCTGTCTATTTTAGATTTCCTCTGAAATTATGTAGTGCTGTAATAATGTTTAACTCCCAATCCTGCAACAAGGCGGAAAAGGTTCTTAACATTGTAAGAAGGCTGGGGTAGAACGTCTCCATTTTGTGCCAACTTACTTATTAACACAGAAGGGATATTGCGAATGTGCTGAGCCAAAATAACTGAGCAATAGTCTTTCATCGCTGGAATGAAAATTAGTAAATATTTCACACACATATGTTAGAGCACACTAACCTTAACTTTCAATGTGGTTTCATATTGCTTAAGCAGGGTTTACAGCAATAATTAGTTGTTTTTTTGCGGTTTTTATATCGGAATTAGGCTATTATCACTAAAACGTAGCTTCTCTCTTGTTAATGTGTTAGAACGTTAGACTAATGGCACACTCCATAACCAAACTTTGAAGTTACCACATTGCACATGACTGACCTCTGCTCGTTGTTGTTGCTGCTCCATTGCAATGCTGCAGGCCTGAGGGTTAGTCGACATACTCTCCTCTAGCTCCTTGAAGCCAGGCGTGTTGGCGATATCTCCGCTTACGAAGCCGACAATATTTTCAATCAATGTATGAAGTCCAAGGGTTTGACTAAGCTCGTAATCGGACTCTTCCAATGAATGAGAGCTGTACAGCACATGTTTGTGTTTTAGCCGAGCCCAGGAGTCGTTGTGATGTTCAGCTTGACCAAGTAAGGGCCCTGTATTTAAAACAAGCATAATCCTATTATATTAGGCAATTAAATCGATCGTAACAGAAACTGTGCGTTGGAAACCAAAACCATGCACCAAGCAAATCAGACGATTCGGCAAACGCAAGAAGGCCTATTGACTTTGGTGATAATTATCTATAGGTAGAAAATGAACTGAAAAATTCCGGTAGAAGCCACGCATACTTAGAAACCAAAAGCCACAGAGAGCAATGCATGGAAAACATGTAAAGTAAAAGCCTCAAACCTGTCTAACCAATGGGTTTGGATCGATGCACTATGGTGAAGTACCGTTTGCATAAAAAAAGACCCTATTTGATTCAGGAAAATAAAAAAGATGAAATGGAAAAAATGATTACTTAACTGTCACAATGGATTTCAAGCATGGGAATCAACCTTATGTTCTAATGGTATTCAAATTCCGAAGAGAAGAGAAATGAAAGAACACAGACAAAGATTGACACACTTCAGTTCACTGAGGTCTCAGCTTGTAAAAGAACACCTCAGAAGCAATACAAAGCTCATCACAACTAAGACATTGACCCTGAAACAGAGGAAATAATTGTTGTGTAAATCCACAACTTCTGAACCATGCCTACTAAATCGGTCAGCCTGGGAGTCCTGCCGGACTGGTACCTAATCTGTTGAAATTTACATATTACATCTAATTCCACAGTGATTGGGCATCGCTTGGAAGTCTACAAGTCCTCATTCTTCCCCGATTTTGGGAGTACGGTTGTGAAGTTTTCTGTATGGACAAAGACTACCAAAGTCTAAGTGCCAGAGTAAACAGTTGAGCGAAAACATCACACCATAATTTCCAGGGCACTTATAGGAAGAGCAGGATGCCTCTGAGGACATACGTGCACAGCATTTCCAATCCAGAACTCCTACACACGAAATGCCCATTTGTCATAGTACATGCTTGCAACAACATAATGCACCAGCAACAGGCCTTGCAGAACATACTCTTAACCTTTTCAGTGGCAAGATCATGAGGCACCCTGGACAGCAATAGCCATCTTGGAATTGGAACTCTGCTGCTTGAAAGGGACTATCTACACTTCCGTGCATTGACGTCTTGGTTTCTCATGACAATTTGCCAAACTGACTGAGCATAGATCTTCAACAATAGTGCAATAGTTAAAACTGTCTCTTTAAACATGGACTCCTGATCATGAGAGACAGTTTTTGTGCAATTACAACGTGCTCAAATTATTATGCCCACTGATGACTTTTTCACTGTATGTAGAAGGTAAAGATGCAGCTGACAAACATACAAATATTAAGGATTGTTAGCATGATATTAACATGTATGGCTGCGTGTTCCAATACCAGGAAGTCTTAATGTTGTTGCTCCTGGATCGTCTGATTTTTAGTTTTTTTACATCCATAAACACTATATTACTCTTCTTTAACTTCTGCCTGTATGATACTTCTTTAGCGCACACTGGAGCTACATATAACTGATGAGAAAGTTAAAACTTTCGCAAAACAGTAGAGGGCTTTTGGGGTCAATTTTACATACTCATTGTACACATACTGAATGTGAAATAATGTGAAATAATGTTTAAATGAGCCCCTGTTGCACCATGGTGCGGATTTATACCATCCTGGTACTCTATGCATTCCTTAACTTCTCACATTCCAATAGAGTCACTGGCTTCAGATTTGGAAAAGGTGGTGAGACTCGTTTGGAATACAATGTGATGTGGGGAAGCGCTTGGTGGTTCAAGCCTAAAGCTTCTCATGAAGATCCCTGAGGAACAACAGACTGGTACTGAACTCATCATGTAGAACAGCAGTGTTAATTTTGCGCTCACCTATGGAGGGAACATATAGTGCAGTGGGTGAACCTTGCAAGAAGGAGAAAGTTGGGTGAAGATCAACTTCTACTCTTCCGGATTTATATCCAGATGCTTGTGCAGAAGAAGGAACCTGCTTGCTTTGAAGAGGAAATTGGTGAGTGGCAAGAGGGCTCACTGACTCTGTGGGCTTCCCAGTGAGACTCAGGCTGGACCTTCAGGGGAAACGTTTAGTGTTAACTCAAGCAAAGCCTGCCAGGCTCTGAAGTGACTGACCCTGGAGACTGGCTGACTACTTTCATGGAATGCATCTCCATGCTGTTTTGGGGAGTGACCACCAGGGCTAGCAGGGTGGTAGTCAGCAGAACATTTGCACCAGAGATACTCCCCCAGGAGCGATAGCAGTAAGTAATTAGGGGTTCAGTTTTATAGTAGTTTACAAAAGGTCTCTGCTGTCCCCCATCTCTCCATTTTGCCTTTGGTTCAAGTGTTGGCTGTAATGACAGGAAGAGTTCCATTGGATAACTTTGGTTGAGCCTGAGAAATGTTTGCTCATGGGGGCCTCAATGAAACTCGACAAGAATCTCAACATGCAGAAGCACATCAGTGCCTCCACCAAAGCAGCAAACCACCAAATGAGTATTTCAAGAAAATTAAAACCTTTCCTCCCCCAACAACTACAAGCATGCAGTACAAGCTGTAGTGATTCCCAGGTTGGATTATAGTGGTACAACCCTATCTGGACTGTCCAGGTCCAAACTGGCTCTTTTAAGGCTTAGCTCAACTCTGTTGCTAGATTCATCACTGGCCCAAATAGATAAAACCATGTCACCACGGATTTCAAATCCCGCAACTGGCTCCCTTACAAAGCGAAAATCCAGCAAAAAATTGCCTGCATAACGCATAAAACCCTCCACCACAAGAAATGCGTTACTTACCTGTAACTGCAGTTATCCAGTATTGGTATCTTTCATAGATTCACATGCCTGAATCATTCCCCGTCGTCGGGATGGGAGTCCCCGGTACATATATAGAGTAATAGGCCAAGAGCCTTACATTAGTAACATATCCATGTCCTTTTGTAAAAAGGACCAAACTCTAGAAAAGAACCAATCAGCTATCACCACCCTGTGGAACCTTCCTGGAAGGAGCTCTAGTCCCTCAGATTTTCATAAGCACAGTGCTAAGTAGGTGTATCACTGAGAGAACGAGGTGAGCCCTTCCAGGGGAGGTGGGTGGGTTGCATGTGAATCTATGAAAGATACCAATACTGGATAACTGCAGTTACAGGTAAGTAACGCATTTCTTATCCAGTATTAGGGTATCTTTCATAGATTCACATGCCTGAATCAGAGTAGTAAGCAATGATAAGCACATTTCGGATGGTACAGCATATACGAATTCACTAGATAGTAACATATCAATGTGAAACATAGAAAGTACCAAACTGCAATCAAAGAAAACCATTAAAGAACACAATAAAGAAATGTGCGTATAGAAGCAAGGATGGTGGGATGAAAAGAAGGCTCACCTCTACTGGAATAGATGACGTAGCACCGCCTGTCCCACTGCAGCATCCTTCATGAGTTCCGTATCCAAGCAGTAATGCTTGGTAAATGTATGCCGCGTCTTCCATGCTGCCGCTCTGCAAATGTCTGTGATAGGCACACCTGCAAAGAGTACCATGGAGGTAGAAACCGCCCTAGTGGAATGGGCTCGAACCTTGGAACGCAAGGGTTGACCCGCTTGCTGGTGACAGAAAGTAATAGCTCCAGAGATCCACCGAGAGATACTTTGTTTAGTAAGTGGAAGACCTTTCCTAGGTCGACTGTAAGCCACAAAGAGTTGGTTGGATTTGCGGAACGACTTTGTCCTGTCAAGGTAGAATTTAAGGCAGCGTTTAAGGTCCAGAGAGTGTAGAGCTCTTTCTGCCGGCGTTTGAGGATTTGGAAAAAGGTCCGTAAGACTATAGGCTCATTGAGGTGAAAGTCTGACGGGACTTTGGGCACAAACTTAGGATTAGTTCGCAGTATAACCCTGTCATGTTTGAACTGAAGAAAAGGGTCTTGAACTGAAAATGCCTGAAGCTCACTTACTCGCCTTGCAGAGGTAAGGGCTAGAAGGAATGCCGTCTTCCAAGAAAGATATTTAAGATCAGCTCTGTGGATCGGCTCAAAAGGGTGTTTCATAATCTGAGCAAGAACTGTGTTGAGTTGCCAAGTGGGAGGCAGAGATTTGACAGGAGGAAAAGTCCTGAATAGGCCTTTGAGAAATTGTTTAATGAGTCTACTAGACCAAAGAGAAGGACCTGCAGAAGATCTCCTGAAACGGGATATAGCTGCCAGGTGAACTTTAATAGAGGCATGAGCAAGACCTGAAGTTGCCAGATGGAGAAGGTAAGGCAATATTTGTTCTGGAGAAGACGAAAGAGGGTGTTTGTTCGCCGACTTACACCAAATGCAGAACCTCTTCCATTTTAAGGAATATGTTTTGTTAGTACTGTCGGCTCGAGCCCGAGCCAGAACTGCCCTGCAGTCCGGAGGAATGTCTAGGCCATGGAACTCTCGGAACTCAGGAGCCAAGCCGATAATTTGAGAGATGCTGGATCCGGATGTTGGACTTGTTCCCGGTTCATTGTGAGGAGAGAGGGAAACGGTTTCAAAGGGATCGGCGGCTCCAGGGAGAGAAGATGGAGCTCCGTGAACCAATGCTGGCGCGGCCACGCAGGAGCTATCAGGATTAGCGTGCAGGGTTCTGCCTTCAACTTCCTGAGGACCCTGGGAATTAGGGGAATCGGTGGAAAAGCTTATGCAAAGACGTTGAACTATGCGATCGAAAATGCTTCGAAATGCATGCATCGAAAATGCAACGAGGATCTCTAGAGATCCTCGTTGGGGATGCCAGCTTGCGAAGTTTTGGCATTTGGCGTTCTGCTTGGTAGCAAATAGGTCCAAGAGAGGAGTGCCTCATTGGGAGAATATGCGGTCGAGAGTCCGCTGGTTCAACTCCCATTCGTGACATGTTGTTTGTTGCCTGCTTAGTGAATCGGCTAGTACGTTGTCTGTTCCTGGAACATATTCCGCTCGAAGGGAAATGTTGTGGAGAAGTAGCCAGTTCCAGATCTTTTGAGATTCGTGAGAGAGTGTTAGTGAACGAGTACCTCCCTGCTTGTTCAGGTAGTGCATTGTGGTAGTATTGTCCGTCCGGACAAGCACTAGAGAACCTTTGATCCTGGGAAGGAACGCCAGGAGAGCCAGATAGACAGCTCGCAGCTCGAGGAGGTTTATGTGAAGCTTCCGTTCGGAAGGAGACCACTTTCCGCTGATTCGGAGATCTTGGAGGAAAGCTCCCCAACCCTCCAGGGACGCATCTGTTGTGATGATTTGTGGAGAAGCTTGGAGCAAGAAGGGCAGGCTTTGAGAAAGATTCCGTGGACGAGTCCACCACTGCAGAGCAGTGACCATCTGAGGGGTCACCTGAATGACATCGTCGAAGGATCCTTCGGATTGAATCCATTGAGCCGACAGTGCTTCTTGGAGAGGGCGCATGTGGAGGCGACAGTAAGGAACTAGCAGAATACAGGACATCATCATTCCGAGAAGGGATTTGAAGAGGCGTACTGAGAGGGACTTCTTGGCTCTTATGTGGATTGCCAAATGAAGTAGTTTGTTCTGTCGCTCTTGTGACGGGAAAGCTTTCTTCTGGGTTGTGTCGAGAGTAGCACCCAGAAAGGATATCCGCTGAGAAGGTTGGAGGACAGACTTGTCCTGATTGAGAGTGAGTCCCAGGCGACTGAAAAGCTGTAGACAGGCGTTGGAAGACCTGGTCGCGCCGTCTAGAGAAGGTGCCTTGACGAGCCAGTCGTCGAGATAGGGAAAGACCTGATGGTGTTGTTGCCTGAGGTATGCAGCCACTGGAGAAAGGCATTTCGTAAAAATGTGTCGAGCTGACTTGAGTCCGAAGGGCAGGACACGAAATTGGTAATGTCTGCCTGCCATGGTGAACCTCAGAAACTTTTTGTGATTCCTGTGGATAGGGATATGGAAATAGGCATCTTGAAGATCCAAAGACACCATGTAGTCGTTTGCGTTGAGAAGTTGCAGCACTTCTTGGATGGTAACCATGCGAAACGACTGTTTCTTTAAGAACTTGTTGAGACCTCTCAAGTCTAGGATTGGTCTCCATTTCTTCTCCTTTTGCGCACCAGGAAAAACGGGAGTAAAACCCCTTCCCCGTTGACGAAGAGGAACTTTTTCTATAGCTCACTTCTGGAGCATGAGTGAAAGTTCCAGGAGTAAAAGGCGTAGATGTTTGTGAATCATAGGTCGAGGAGGGGTCTGGGGAGGAATTTGAATGAACTCCAGCGAATGTCCAAATTGTATGAGTTGAAGAACCCAACGGTCCGTTGTTATTTGTTTCCAATTGTGTAAGAAATGGGAAATCCTTCCTCCTATTTTGGAGGGTGGAGAGGAAATGGAGACCGGCGGTAGAGAAAAGTCATTGCCGCCGAGCAGCGTCCTTCTGTCGTCCTCCCTTTCCTCGAAAGGAGGTCTTAGCGTAAGATGATTGCTGTTGTTGACGTTGTTGGTATTGTGGCCGAAATTGTTGGTTGGAGGATGAATAGGAAGACCGATAGTGTTGGTAGTCTCCTCTGGTGGTAGATTGACCTCTACCCCTTGAGCCACGAAAAGGGGGGTTTTTAAATTGAAGGGTACCCAGAGCCCTAGCTGTGTCGGTATCCTTTTTTATGCCCTGAAGAGCTTCATCAATATGCGTGCCAAAAAGAAGCTGACCATCGTAGGGCATGTCCCGAATTTTTGTCTGGACTTAAGGCCGGAAAGAAGTCGCCTTCAGCCAACCTTGGCGTCGTAGTACGGCAGCGCCAGCTAGTTGGCGGAAACCAGTAGAGGCGATATCCATCGCACAATCGATGATCTCGGAAGCCGAACGTTCGCCCTCCAGCAAGATCTTCTTTGCTTCTTCCTTTGAATCGTCCGGCAAGGCCCCCAAGTATGGAGCAATGTCCGCCCACATCTGCCTGTTATAGCGCCCTAATAACACTAAGGAATTAGACGCACGCACTGTTAATGCAGACATGGAAGAAAAACGTTTCCCAATATTGTCAAGTCTTCTGCCTTCCTTGTCTGGAGGAGCGGACAGCGGAGCAGAAGGGTTTTTAGATTTCCGCTGAGCAGCCTGAGTGATGACGGAATCAGGCTTGGGATGTCCGGTAAGGCAGGCCGGAGCGGTGTCCGGAGCTCTGTATTTTTTGCCTAGTCTAGGTAACACTGGGGGAACCGAAGATGGATTGTGCATTATTTTAACACCCTGATTCCAGATGTAGTCTATAATGGGCACAGATCTTACAGACTTTTTAAAAGGTTCCTTAAAGTCATAAAGGAAACAATCCTGTTGGAGAGAAGGCATAGGGATCTGGAAACGTTGTGCAGCCCTTTCCAAGACATTATGAAAACCCCCGATATCCTCAGGAGGCGAATCAGCTTGAGTAGGCACCGGGGACGCTGGACACGGGATAACGTAATCATCCCACTCATCATGAGTCGATTGGGAATCATGGAGTTCTCCTTCCTCTTGTTGATCATCCTCCTCATCATCCGTGGAAGGTGGAGGTGGTAGCGTGACAGGCACAGACTGTGGAGGTAGAGGTGTAGGTTGTGGCCTTGGCGGCGGAGTGGCAACTGGAGCAGGAGACGTAGCAGAAGTAGGAAATCTCTGTTTGTAGTCAGTAATCAGAAATTGGAGGTCAGAAACCAAAGACGCAGGTAGACAAACCATGGGAGGTTGGGGAGGATGGCTGTCGTCAGGATAGTATGTCTGGTCTTCTGGTTCTTGCTCGTCATAGTCCGAACTCTCTTGGTACTTGACATGAAGTTCAGAAGGACTTGTAGCCGTTCCAAACATACTGCCATCGTCTGAGTCTTCCTCCTCTTCCAAAAGGTGAGTCGGAGGTAAAGGCTGGACCCTGCTAGGAGAAGTCAGGGCAGGTGTCAACGTGCGTTTTGTTATTTTAAAATGGACATACGCACTTTCTACTTTGGACTCTGGTGTCGTCGACGAGCCCGTCGTCGGTGTAGTCGTCGACGGTGAAGCACCGACGGACATGATTAAAGGCAACATCGACGAAGCTCCCGTCGACGGAGCCGTCGTCGACGGTGTCGTCGTCGTCGGCGGAGCCCTCGTCGACGGTGTCGTCGGCGGAGCCCTCGTCGTCGACGGTGTCGTCATCGACGGGGTAGACGTCGACGGAACATTCCTCGTCGACGCGCTCGTCGGCGATCGTAGCGTCGACGCTGGCTTGGTCGTCGACGATGATTTCTTAATTTTTATCGTCGACGATACAGGTTTAACAGCCGTTGACGATGAAGTCGTCGTCGTCGACGTGGACGATGCTGAGGACGCCAAAGAGGTAGAGACAGTCGTCGTTGACGAGGTCACTCCCACAGTTGTAGATGGGGATTTTCTCGTCGTTGAAGCCACCGTCGACGAGGCAGTCGTCGACGAGGTGGAACTAGGCTTTTTAAAGGTGTGTAGAACCTCCTGTGGAGAAACCTTTGCTGGTAAAGCCTTAAGGTGTGCCTCCGAAGACTTTTTGTGCGTCTTCTTTTGAGGGGGCTGCGACGAAGGTCCTGGAGAAGTAACTCTGGGCCTTTTTTGAGAGGATCTTGAAGATTTGGAGGAGCCCTCACTCTCTTCAGAAGACAAAGCTTGGTCTTTGTCCTTAAGTCTCTGCAGCCAAATTAAAAGGCGTCCCTCCTGGTCTCTGAGGGTCTTTGAAGAAAAGGTACGACATACCTTACAGTCCTTTGAGGAGTGATCCGGGTAAAGACAGTAGAGGCAGTCTTTGTGTTGATCGTCGACATGAAGCCTCTTTTTACCACAGGAAGCACAGGGCCTAAAAGGCCTTTCTTAGGAGAATCTGCCATGAAGATATTGAGAACTTCACACAGAAGAAGGAATGGTGAAGAAAAAATCACTGGAAATCCAGAAACAAGGAAAAACTGAGCAGAGCTCAGTGGAGACTCCCTTAGCACGACGTGCGGTAGAATATCTGAGGGACTAGAGCTCCTTCCAGGAAGGTTCCACAGGGTGGCGATAGCTGATTGGTTCTTTTCTAGAGTTTGGTCATTTTTACAAAAGGACATGGATATGTTACTAATGTAAGGCTCTTGGCCTATTACTCTATATGTCTAATGAGACATTACTTTATTTATGTACCGGGGACTCCCATCCCGACGACGGGGAATGATTCAGGCATGTGAATCTATGAAAGATACCCTAATACTGGATAATACCCCTAACTATCTCATCCAGAAGCTCGAACTCTCTGGTGGTTCCAGATCATCCAGAAGTTCCAACACCTTTCTTCTGAAACCTCAGAGATTTCACAAGAAGAAACCCTACAACCGTGCCCTCTCTGTGATTGCTCCAAGAATCTGGAACTCATAACCTCCTGAAATCAGAACAAATCCCTTGATCATATCCTTCAAGAAAGAAGTCAAAGAACTCCTTATGAACAAATTTCTTCCCTAGATCCCATGACTCTAGTCTCCTCAGTCACTCGCATGACTAATGCACTCTCCCGTGCAGTACCAACTTTACCCCCTGCTTCTCAATACTGCCTGGTATTTGCAGTGGTCTGAACTATGACAAAATGTTGTTATTAATGATAGAACTATGATAGTCTGTTGTTAGTGAATTTGTAGTGAATTTGATATTACTGTTTTTACTACTCAGCTCGCTGTAAATTTGTAAAGCGCTCCGATACCCGCAAGGTTAAAAACTATTAAAATAAATAAAAATAAAATAAATGTTTTACTATCGCAAAGCATGCTTCTTGACGTAATTTATACAAAAAGACTGAAAGTCAAAGACTTACAAAGGAATAAATACCATCAGCAGAAGGGACTAAACAATGGAGCATAAGTTACACAAGATAATTTTGAACGACGGCTATGTAAAATGTACTTCTTGCCATGAATCCAGTTCTATAAACAAACGCTTCATAAATATGAATAAGGAAGACCATGTTGCTGCCTGGCAGATGCTGAGAAAATAAGACTATTCTGTCCGAAGCAGAAGTCACATCGAATGAAGAGTGAGCCCCCAGTCACTTTAGTGAGGACATTTGAGTCACTGTCTGAGCAGGCGTTGAAACAATGCACAACTCACCTTGATACAGTACATTTTAAGCCTGCTTTTCCTTTCTTGCTCCAGTAAAGCTAATGAAAATAGAGTCATTAGGTCTAAGGTATTTTCTTCCTATCCAGCTTACCACCCACGTTTCAGTTATATATATTATACTACTCTGCATCTTTCTATTTTTGGTTGGAAAAATAAAATGGTAAAACTTTCCAACGAAGAAAGGAGATGCATTTTGTTCAAAGAATAAGTAAAAAAACAAGGTGATTTGTTGACAAAACCTTGAGTTCCTCCAACTCTCCTTACAGATGTTAGTAGGATGAGGACGATAGTCTAAAGTTTAGGAAATCTTAGTTGGTAGGAACGCAGTGAGTCATAAGGGGAAGCCACCAGAAATGATAAGACTAGGTTCAAGTTGCAGTATAACATCATGAATGGTGTTCGAGGGAATTTACTGACAAATCCTTCAAGAATTAATCAACCAAAGGCATCTTTAAAAGTTACAGCTGATCTAGTAGCAATAAAGAAACTGAAATTGCTGACTAGTTGATCTTCACGGTTATTATGTTGGTTTATCTCGCACTGACGCCACAGTAAAATGCAACACATTTCTCACTTCTGCTTCAGACAGTGGACAGCAATTTCAAAACTTCCTTCATCTTGGCAGATGCATTGTTTCCATGGACGGGCAACTCGCAGCCACTAGAATCTCTGGCACATTAGCAACAGCATATGGCCCAATCTTAATTCTCTAAACCTCTACGTCTAAAGGTACGTTTCTGTGAAGAACTTTCTTGACTGGTGAAGCAAATGTTCCTGAATCATTGGTAACTGCCATGGACGGTTCAAATTGAGTTCCTTGTGGGCCAAGCAGTTTTTTATCCAATCTGGTACTATCATAAAGATATCAGCCTTGTTAGTTCTTTGTTCATGGAGGTCTTTATAGACCACCAGTACGGTATTGTTGGGAAGGCATGTTTCAGTACAGAGTTACATTGATCCATCAGTGGGAAATGGAAAAGAAAATATTTGAAACATTTTTTGCTCGTATTATTCGCAAACAGATCTACTTCTGGCCACTCCAAACCTCTAATATATTTGACTACGTTGAGTGGTCTACCACAAGTAATTTGCTAAAAGTATTCTGTTCAGTGTGTTCTAACTTTGCATCTCACACTTAAATTTGGTGGCTTGTTGTTAACTTTCTTCTTCAAAATTATTTCTAGTGGATACCAAACTATTCCCAAATTGCTTATGAGAACCCTTCCCAGGTGTAAGGCTGGATCTGGAATCTTATTTAGCAATGACACCTCACCTTCACCAGGAAGTGAACAGTGTGGCCTAGGCATGGTGTGGCTTAGGCAACAGATACGCAGGATCCAATATCAGTGGAAGCAGTTTACATAAGTGGCAAAGGAAGATGGTGACCCCACTATTTATTTTGTGCTTCACAGTGACTACCATCAGACTATACTAGATCCAAAATAAGATTTAAAAATTGAAGTAACCAAAATTAAATTTATTTACACCATCAGAGAGGAGAGTGGAGAGGGTAATAAGCATATCCATCAGAAGGATTATGTTACTTACCCTGCAAGCATCTATTTGTAGCATGTAGTGCTGTAAGATTCACATGCTATGCATACTCCTACCATCTAGTGTTGGGCCCGGACTTTGCAAGTTGTTTTTCTCGAGGAAGTTTAATGATAGGCATCGCGCTTCGAGGCCTTGCACATGTTGAAGACTTTGTTCCTCAGAAAGTTTTGTTTTTGCCATGAAAGGAGTGAGGATATAGTCAGCTTAGTAAGCGTTCTGTGTGAGACATGCTGCTTTGTAGGTATTTTGTCACCATGTAATACCTGCCGGGGAGGCGGGAGGGTGCATGTGAATCTGCAGCACTACCGGATACGAACAGATGCTTACAGGGTAAGTAACATAATCCATTCGTAGCATGTGTTGGCTGCAGATACACATGCTATGCACAGACTGTAAAGCAGTACCCCTCCAAGCGGAGGCTTTAGGCATGAGATGGTGTATTTGTTTGAAATAATGTTTGAAGGACTATTTGAAGAGCTTGTTGTCTTGATTGAATATCTACATAGTGTTTTGTAAAAGTGTGTGGGTTTATCCATGTTAGAGCTTTGCAAATATAATTGAGAGGGATATTCCTAAAAAAAAAAAAGACATGGTTTCTCCTTTTTTCCTTGTTGAATGAGGTCTTGGCACATTTGGTAATGTTCTCTTTGTTTTTTGCATAATATATTTGAATGCATTTAACAAACCATCTTGCTATACCAGCTTTAGATACAGCATTCCCTTTTGTTGGCTTAGTAAAGGAGGCAAAAAGTTGCTATGTTTTTCTGAAGGGTTTAGTATGTTCCATATAGTACATAAGTGCCCTTTTAACATCTACGGTATGTAAGGAACATTCTGCAGTAGTTTGTAGTTTTAGAAAGAAAACTGGCAACTCCAAAGTCTAGTTCAAACGAAAGGATGAAATAACCTTAGGTAAAAGGTTTGGGTTAGTAATTATATGCACTTTGTCTGTGAATAATTGGAATTAAGGCTCTTTAATTGTGAGAGCATGTATTTCACTTGTGACCCTTCCTAAAGATGTTATTGCTACTAGGAAAGCTACTTTCCATGTTAAGAATTGTATTTGACAATTGTGTAGTGGCTCAAATGATGCCCCCCCCCCCCCTAAGCAGTGTTAGGACAATGTTAAAATTCCACGCTGGCACTGATGGTATACGTGGTGGACTGATCATTTTCAATTCTTACATGAAAGCTTTAATTACAGGAATACAGAAAAGTGATTGGTGTTTTCTGTTTTGTAAATATGCTGCAATAGCTGCTAAATGAAGTCGTATTGAGGTGTACGCTAAGTGTTACTCTTGTAAATGTAACAGATAGCATATTAGTTGCTATTCTGTTGGAGAAGAAGGGTTAATGTGTTGTGTATCACAGTAATGTACAAAACGTTTCCATTTAGGTGCATAGCATGCTCTTGTTGTTTTAAGATAGTCATACATTCTTCAGGTAGATTGAAGTATCGAAATTCTATGACCTCAGGTGCCAGATTGCAAGATTGAGTTATTGAGGGCTGGGATGTCTTACCCTCCATTGCTGTGTGTTAGAAGCTTTGGATAATTTGGTAGCTTCTCATGAGGTTGTAGGGAGAGCTCCAATAGTGTTGGATACCGTGGTTGGCGACTCCTATGTGGGTGCAATCAAAATGAGAGTCATTGAAGTCTGTCCGAGTTTCCTTACCACATAATGTATTAGTGGGAGAGGAGGAAAAGCGTACTCAAATATCCCTGACCAGTTCATCCATAGAGCATTGCCCTTGGATTGTGGGTGTGAATGTCTGGATGCGAAGCTTTGGCATTCTGCGTTTTCCTTTGTTGCAAACATGTCTATTGTAGGTGTTCCACACCTTTGGAAGCAAATTTGTAGTAACGTGCTGTGCATCTCCCATTCATGCACCAGCTGGTGGTGCGTTCTGCTGAGATCTGCCAAGGTGTTCTCCTCTACTGGTATGTATTGTGATAGGAGATGGATCTTGTGATTGTTGGCCCATTTACATATCTTCTGTGCCAACTGGGACAATTGCATGGAATGCGCCCCCCCTCCCAATCTAGGAGATGGATCTAGTGATTGTTGGCCCATTTTCATATCTTCTGTGCCAACTGGGACAATTGAATGGAATGCCCCCACCCCGTTTCTGTACGTAATACATAGCAGTCATATTGTCTATGCACAGAAGGACTGTTTTGTCCTGCTATGTTTGTGAGAAATGCTTTGAGACCCATAGAAAAGGCTAGTAGCTCCAACATGTTGATGTGTAGAAACTGTTGTTGTGGTGTTCAGTGTCCCTGAACCACAATGTCCTTCATAGGAGCTCCCCATCCCAGAAGTGATTCCTCTGTTGTGATTGTTATTTACGGGCTTGGATCCTTGGAGGTTCTCCCTGCTAAAATGTTGAGTGTTCCACCATAATAGAGCCTGATGCACCTTGGGTGAAACCAACACTAGATCTTCCATATTACCTCCCGCTTGCAACCATCGAGATGCTAAACACTCCTGGAGGGGTCTCATGTGTAGGTGAGAGTGACGCACTAGGCTATGCAAGATACCATAATTCCTAAAAGTGTTATGATTGTTTTCACTGGTAGGTGATGGTGTGGCTGAAAAAGATCCAGTTGGTTCTGGAGATTGAGAACCCTTTGGGGTATGCTGTTCCAGAAATGGTATTGAGAATTGACCCCAGATAGGGTTGAATTTGGAATTGTTGGAGATGTGATTTTGTCATATTGATTAAGAAACCCAATTGAAGCAGTACATTTATTGTCTTTTGAGAGTCTGTAAGACATTTGGATTTGTTTGGACTCTTGATTAGGCAATCGTCAAGATAGGGTTCCGTCTTTCTTTGGTACTAGGAAGTAAACTGAATAAACTCCCTGGTTTTGATATTTGTATGGGACCTTCTCGATGGCCTCTTTTTGCAGTAATGCTTTTACTTCCTCTTTGAGCAGGTGTAGATGTTGTGGATTTAATACCCGCCTTTTTGGTGGAATCTTTGGTGGTTGTTTAAGTAATTCTAGGCAATATCCTAGTTTGATAATGTCTAAGACCCATTGGTCTGATGTAATGTTTTGCCACAATAGATGGAAGTATTGTAGCTTTCTCCCAACTGGTGTTTTGTGGTTGGGGGGAAGAGGGGGAGGGAGGGGAGTATAAGCAAGTCATTTTGTTGCAGGGGTGGAAATGCCCTTATTGGGTGTGTCTCCTCCTCTGCCTTTCTCGTTTTTGTATCCTCCACGATAGTAACCACGGTTTTGTTGATGGTATTGCTGTTGTGGCCTTTGATAGGAAGTATTTTCTGTGGTAGAGGTTTTTGCAGCTCCTCTACCTTGGTACTTCCGAAAGGGCTGCTTTTATGTTGTGGTTTGTAAAGCACCCAACAACTTGGCAGTATTGGTGTCTTTTTTAATCTTTTCTAGTTAAGCATCTACTGAAGGTCCCAAAAGATGTTCTCCACCAAAAGGTACATTTAAAATATGTTTTTGTACCTCAGGTTTGAAGCCAGAAATGCGAAATCATGCATGTCTTCTGATCATAATAGAATAGAGGTATTTATGCCCTTACCTGCAGTGTAAGCTCCATCTAATGCACACTTGATGGTAGCATTTGAAATGATTTTCCCATCATTAACTAAATCTTCCCCCTTTTTTCTATATCCCTCAGGAAGATGTTGTATGAGCACTTGTATTTCGTCCCAGGTTGCTCTGTTGTAATGTGAGAGCAGGCCCACACAGTTTGCAATCCTCTAATGGTTTGCATGGCCTGTAGCAACTCTTTTAGCTGCTGCATCAATTCTTTTGCTTTCTTTATCAGGAGGAGGTGCTTCTCCAGTGCTTTGTGCAGCAGCTCTCTTCCTAGCAGTGGTGACTACAAGTGAATCTGCAGGTGGATGACCTCGAATATATATTGGATCGTTTGGTGAGGCTTTATATTTCTTTTCAATATGTGGTGTTAGGACTCTTGATTTTACAGGGTCCTTAAACACCTCTTTAGCAACATTTAGAATGGATCCAATCATAGGCAAATATTAGACAGTTCTTTCTGTGTGTGATAGTGTCCCAACCCGAAAGTCAATTTCAGAAAGTCACTTTCCTGATCTGTTGAACGCACGGGAAGCTTATGATATTCAGCAGCTCTTTGTATGACGCTGTGATAAGAGGAAGTGTCATCAGGGGGAGAATGTTTTGTGGGCACAGATGGTTCCATATAATCTGGTAGAACCACATCATAGTGTTCCCATGGGTCAGGTGTGTCATTAGAATCTTGTGTACCTTGGGAATCAGTGTCCTGTATTTATCCCTCTTCTTCTCCTTTTGGAGATGGTGAACAAGTATGAGGTGAAGCAGGTACACTAAAAACTATATAGGGCTTGTGCCCCTAGTTTCTTGTCTTATAATCTTTTGTGCCGGCTCAGAAAGTTGTCCCTCTTCTGCCTTTCTTTTTGTAGCCTCCTTTCTCTTTTGATGCATGAACTGTAGTCCCTCAAATACTACCCCTTGATCTTCATTGGGTTTAGTAATTTGTGTCTTCTGTATCTTGTGTTCTGTTGTTGTGCTCTTAGAAACAGTCTCTGCCTTAGACCCACTGGAATCATGGATTTTCTTCTGCTTAGAAGAGTGTCAGAGGTGTTTTTCAGAACTTGGTTCTGAAGTTTTAGACTTTGATCCGTTCGATTCCGAAATAATTTTTGGCTCCGTTGTGTGTTTCTTGGAGCTCTTCAGTGCCAATGTTCTTATCGGTTCTAAATCTAAGAATATAATGGCTATTGCTCTTTAAAGTTCAGTGTAAGTAGTCTCTCTTATCTTAAAGAGTTGGGAGTGACACAGGACACAGGCAATGAAATGGCCTGTATCAAGTGAAATACTGGTACTGCAATAAGGAGTGTTTAGCCGTGAAAGTTACCTACATTTTGAGAAGATGGTGAATGTAACGAAATGAAATGAGGCATTTATAAAGCGCTGCATATACCCTGAGGAGTCTAGGCGCTACCTTCGGACAGATAGGACTCAATGGGGGGTTACCTGGGACTCAGCCTCTAAAATGGCAAGTTTTTAAACCCTTTCTGAATTTTAGCAGATTAGTTTCTTTTTTAAGTATTATTGGCATGGAGTTCCAAAGTCTAGTCGTAGTAGTGGTGAAGCTCCTGCCACACCATCTGACGTTTCGCACCCTGGGAACAACAAGGTTGCCATTTTCAGCTGATCTGAGTGGTCTTGCAGTGGTGTATGGCTTCAAATATCGTGACATATGCTCCGGCCCTAGTCCATGCAAAGATTTAAATGTTATGCACAAGGCTTTAAACTGGACACGCTTTGCAACTGGTAACTAGTGCAGTTGCATCAGGGCCTTAGAGGCGGAATCAAATCAGTGATCCCCAGAAGTACTCTAGCTGCTGCGTTTTGTGCCATCTGGAGCTTATTGATGCTTCGCTTTTCTGAGCTGGTGAACAGGGCATTGCAGTAGTCCAGCCTGGATGAGATGAGTGCGGTGGCCACAGGTTTTTTTTAACTCAAAAGGAAGTATTTTCCTCAAAATTTTGAGGATGAAGACGCAGGCGGAGGTGGTCTGTTTAATTTGAGCTTCAAATGACAATTTAGTGTCAAATAGTACACCTACATTTTTTGCTTTATTTGTCAGGGTTGGCAAAGGGCCAAGTTGAGAGGGCCACCAGCTGTCTGCCCAGATTAATTATCTGTTGCCGAAGAGAAGTACTTCGGTTTTGGATGAGTTAAGCTTTAGACAATTGTCTAACATCCAGTAACCTAAATGTCGCATGCAGTGAAGGAATCTAAATGCTGTTTAGTTTGATGAACTATTAACTGAGACAATTATCTGCGCGTCGTCGGCGTAAGACACCAATGCAAAGCCATAACTGTTGATTAATTTAGCCAGTGGGGTGACATACAGGTTAAATAGAGTCGGGCTCAATGCGGATCCCTGAGGTACACCACAAGGAAGCGAGAAAGAGGGAGCAATGTAGTCTCCAATAGCCACCGCTTGGGAGCGTTCTGATAGAAAGGAGCCCAGCAGGGAGAGTGCTTTATCCCTGATCCCAAGTGAGGCTAGACGGTCTACCGGCAGCTCATGGTTGACCGTATCAAAGGCCGCTGATAAGTCTAAAAGGATCAGGGGAGCACTCCCCCCAGCATCCAAAGTTTGTCTGAGCTCTTCCGTAGCAGTAATCAGAGCTAGCTCTGTGCTATGATGGGCGCGAAATCCATATTGGGATGAGTCAAGGATAGCATTATTAGTAACAAAGATAGATAGTTCCATGTTAATGGCTTTCTCTATTACCTTTGAGGGGAAAGGAAGTCTCGAAATTGGTCTGTAGTTAAGGGTGCCGTTAGCGTCTAGATTAGGCTTTTTCGGAAGTGGTAGTATGGATGCTTATTTCCATTCAGTAGGGAAGCATCCTGACATGAGCATTGTATTAAATACAGGCGTAAGGGAGGTGGCTATGATCTCTGGGGCCAGATGTATAGTTCTTGGTGGACATGAGGTAATAATGTTAAGTATCTGATCTACAGTGAGGGTGGTAAATGATGAAAGCGTTGGCATTGCAGGGCCAGAGTGAGAAGGGGGAGAGAGTTGTAATTTATTCTGTTGGATCGGTGTCTGGGCCAAGCACTTGTCCTGAAGCATAAAGGTGTTATAAACGGACTTTACCTTATGCTGAAATGCTACCACAAATGAGTTGCAAAATTGCTGACTAGTTCTAAGGTCTTGTGGTTCTGGAAGTTTAGAAAGACTTTTAACCATAGCGAATAAAACTTTTGAGCAGCTGTTGGCCGCTTTGATTTTTTTTATCTATAATAGGTAGCCTTTTCCTTCAGGATTAAGTTCTTATATACTTGAATAGATACTTTGTATTCTGATTTTGTACGTGGATTATCATCTGGTCTCCATTTTCTCTCTAATCTTCAACATGCTTGTTTCTGCGCTCTAAGTGTATCGCTGAATCAAGGTTCTGGAGGGGAGAGCCTGGGTCGCCGACGGTTACTCAGAGGATCTAGTAGCAGTATTGCAGAATCAAGCCAGGAGTGGTAATTTGCTGCTGCTAGGTCTGGATCAATGGGTGTCTCCAGCAAGGATTGAGTAACAAGGCCTTTTAGTTGCTTGGCTTCTATCTCGTTCCAGGGGCGACTAGTAATTGACTTCTCGCGGTGTTCAACAGACAATTTGTTTGGCAATGAGATTTCAAACAGATTTGCACTGTGATCAGACCATATTAGGGGAAGAGATCTGGTCCATCTTAGGTTGGGATTGTTGGAAAAGATCCCGTCCAGACAGTGTCCTGCAATATGTGTTGGACCCTTCACTATTTGGCTTAGTCCAGCGCTGGCAATTTGATCAAGGAGCGCCTCTGTTTCATGGTCAGAGACGGTCTCCATATGAAAGTTGAAGTCCCCTAAGATAGAGAAATTGCGAAAATCAGTCTTGCATTCTAGAAGATGACCGATATTATCAATAAATGAGGATTAAGTCCTAGGTGGGCGGTAGAGCAGTATGCCATTGAAAGAATGCCGACTATTTAGTTCGATCATAAAGGCCAGAGCCTCACATTCTAAATTATCAGGGAGGGGTTTGAAACATGATGTAGGGGATGTCGACAGTACCTGTAGTTCATCTACCTATCTTGTTTAATTAACGGCCAAATTAAACACCCAATGGACAGTTACATCATGGCACAAGAGTGCTATGGTTACGTAGTAGACCCATTAGAAATGTCAGTACAGAATTTCTAACCAAAGGGAAAGAAAAGATTTCTTTCCTAAATTATTCTGTATTTCTCTTAAAAACCTCACCAAAACTCCTCATCGAACAGGAAACATTTTTCCTCAATTGAAAGTGCCAATTGCAATCGGTTTACACTTTCTGCCTGCAAAGGCTAATTGTTTTCTTATCAACACCTTTTGGAAAACACAGCTGATCTGCAAGAGTACCCCATTTTCATGGAAAGTATCTGCCCAAAACCCATTCATTACATCGAGGGACAGTAGTACAGAGACCATGCTAATCTTTCAAGAGCCGCTTTGCTGGAAGACAAGTTTTTCTTCAGAGGTAGAAGGCTAGGAGGGGTCAAGCCTTAGTTCTAGAAGATCAACGAGGCACAGACATATTAGGGTAACCTGATCTAGTTCAATACAGGATTGAACTTGATTTCTACACCAACCTATAATTTTCAACCTTTTCTAAATGCACAACCTTTTTCTGGTGGGTATTACTTCCCATCGAAAACTACTCACATGAATTACTTCTTTAACTTGGCTCTTCGAATAACATTGCAGGGACCCCTTGCCAATACACCTACTCAAGCGCCGGGGTACCATCACGGGTGATGACTGCGCCATTAAAAGTAACACTACATAACATTCAGGAGACATCATTTCACCAGCATGTTTTTGCTGTTTTGCGCTTCGATCCAGCTGAACCAATATTGTTTTTGACTTTTAGCCTGACAAAGCATTTATATTCTAGTAAGGAACAATTCCTTTTGCAAAGTATTTTAAAGAATAGGATTTCTCATTTCAATATATTCTATGTATAATATGAATAATATTCTATGTGCAAGCAGAACATTATGCGAGTAATATTTATTGCCTATAGTACTGCATATTATTGTGGAAGAAAGGACGTCTGCCACCATAATTACAATCCATGTTATCTGAACTGATGAAACATTTATGCAGGTTATTTCTAGCGCAAAATAATCGTGTGCAGTATTTTTTTTCTCTCTGGGAATATTCCAACTGTTTACCGCACTGGTTACTGTAGAACAACAACTGTCGAGAGTGATACTTCAAAACTTTCCATTAAGTGAAGGAATGGCCTTAATCTACGGATTGACTCTATGATAATCTAAGAGATTAAGGAGAGATTTTAAAAAGTAATTATGAAAGTGGTTTACTGTGCTCTGGACAACTACAGACTTGTCTTGGTTAGAGACTGAACTTAAGGGAAACTAACCTACCTAACCCAACATGTATACGTAAGGGGCTAACTCACCCGCCTGGGGCAACTTAGTGTTGAATAATAAATGTGTACTGTTACCCAATTTGGGGTACTCAATTTTATCGTATTCAGAAGGAATAACAGCTGACTGGACCCGCCAGGATTTAAACCTGTGACCATGAGGTCAAACACAGATTCCTGGAATGGATGCATTAGTCCACTGAACCATAAAATCTTTCTCATTCAATGTATGCTTACTTTATTGTTGGAACAACTGCTTAAACATTGTATATCTGATTTGTCCATTAAAGGCTCAAATTACTGCTGCATGAGCATGTTGGGCAGCAGATTTGCTCTGTAGCTGAAAACAATTCTCACAGCTTGGGCAATGCTTGTAGTCAAAACTGCTAGAGCAAGGTAACTGGGCAAAGTTCAAGCAATCACGAGCAACATTTGTTCAGAAATCTCATGGCAAGCACTAAAATAGTTAATTTTATTGCATGAAGTAAAAATAAGTGGATGCAGTTTAATACATTGAATGGCAATTTACATGATATAGACCAGAAAAATGGGGCATATTTAAGTGAACTTGATAAGATAAGGTTCGACGGAACAAAGAAATGAGCTGTTCTGGGTGAACATGCAAGCTCCACTCAAAATTGTAGACAAACTACTTGTGTAAGCCAATGGCTACCTCACCAAAAGGGAAAACTAAATGATTATCAAATGAAAAACTCTCCAGATGATGACTGCTTTCTGTGAAGTTACTAAGACTACCCAAGCACAATATTTCAAATAAGCGTTCACATTAATATGCGACGCAGATCCAGGACCAACGATATTATGATCACAAATTTAAAAAAACATTCTTTGTGGCGTGTTATAATAAACTGTGAAAAACAATGAATCGCACATAACAGCACTGAATCAGCATGTAGTTGGACAGAAAGTTGAATAGCTAATTAATGAGGGGTACATGCGAAGCAATCAGATAAAATGATATGAAATGCATTTCACAGCAGTACACATCCTATTGGTATGTTGAAAATCAATATCCTTCTAAAACATGATAAACGTACCAATGCCATTAAATAACCTATTTGGAACCTGTATGAAGCAATAACGGAGTGCTCAAAATATCTACTAGTAGTCCAACAGGTAATGAAGAAGTCTTAATATTCTTGAAATGTCAATGAAAATGATTTATCTTGCGAAAAGCACAGTCTTCAAAATTGAGCTTTCAAGCAGTGGATGCGAATCGGCTGGAATATATACTATGGCATATGTAGGCGAGCTATAATAAAAAACAAACATGCCATCATGTACTTGCTTGAAGCTCTTCATTTTTCTTGGGCTCAAATGGCCCCGAAGGAGCAAATGCACTACCATATGATTCAGAAGAAAAAAGGAGAGACATTTCACATAGACACTCGTAACATATAGTTAAATTAAAATATTAGCATTTCAATAAACGCAAATTAAACAATCGCAATAGGAGCAATACTTTAAACATTTTAAGAAAAGTCATATTTTATGGATAAAAACGACAGTCATACTAGTTTCTACATTGTATAGCTATGCTCAGAAATACAATTGGACTTTTTCGCCCACTTGTATTAAATATATAACACAATTTACATGCACCTCTAATGGTCACTGATAATATGGTGGGAGGTGTTACTGCCACATCTCCGAATACAACTTTTCTACTCAAAACGCAAAAGTTTGCAACCAAGGAGGATGGGTTATTGTTCTTAGAAACCAAATTGTTAAGTTAACAAACCTTACACATGTTTCCACCAGCGCTTACTGTCCTCGTAGCAAGGAATTGAGAGGCTGGGTGAAGCATCAACTGTTCGGAAAGGAGGGATACGGCTCCTACGCATCACCGTTGGTTGTGTCAATAAACGGCATTCGAAAAGCGAACTCGAGCGTGCTGGAGTCTGTCCATACTGCGAGGCAGACTTGTGGTGGTGATATATATATATATATATATTTCAAACGACAGGAGAATGTAGGAAATCCCACACAAATCCAGCGGCACACCAGAGGACGGTACACAAAAACTTTATTGTGCACATGAATACGCTTCTCCATGCCCACAGCAATCACCCTATGCCACTCATTAATAGTATCCCCTATGGGGAACTTCTCCGAGCTCGCCGTAACTGCAGCTCAGAAGCAGGATACAAGAGAGAATGTAGAATCATGAAAGAAAGGTTTTCCCAGCGCAGCTAGGATAATAAAGTCCTGTCTGAAGCTGCTAAGAAAGTTGACCATTCCACCCAGAATGATGTTCTGTTTCGACCTAAACCAGACAAAAATACCAAGGTCATGATTCCGAGAATGATCACCACCTTCAATACCAGGTCTAATGTAATTAAAAGAATCATGAAGCGGCATTGGAGCCTACTGGAGACTGATCCAGTTATAGGCAAACATATTGGCAAAGCTCCCCAAATAACATACAGGAAATCGAAGTCACTGAAGGACCGGCTGGTCCACAGTTACCAAAGGGAATCTACAAATAGTACATGGCTGGGCTCACCAAAAGGCTTTATCAGATGTAGTTCCTGCAAAGCTTGTAAAAACAGCAGGAGCAGAGATCACTACATTATCAATGGCTCCAGAACGAAAAAGATGACTAAGTTCATCACGTGCACACGTGACTTTGTCATTTATGCGTTGGAGTGTCCGTGCGGTCTCAGGTATATTGGGAGCACGAAATTACAACTTAAGACCAGAATTTTGCAGCATATGAGAGCAGTCACCAATCTTGATTTCAACTACCAGGTGGCCAGGCATTTTAATGAAAAACATCAGAATAATAGCAAACTGATTGAATTCATTGGAATTGATGGGATCATGCCACATCCCAGGGGTGGAGACAGAGAAAAGCTGCTACGGATAGCAGAATCGAGATACATAATTGAGCTTAATACAAAAATCCCACATGGGCTCAATAGTGGGGAAGAACTAGCCACACATATTGGTCTAAAATGATTCAGGCTTTTCCATTAGTAATCCACCCTGACCTGTCCAGTCTACTAGGATGCATCTGCTCTAGTCATGCTTTCTCTCCTTCCTGTACCAGTATGGAATGCTATCTTACTTACAGTCTTGGCTGTTTGTAGCACTTATTCACTTTTAAATAGGGGTTGCATAGCAGTTCAAGATCGTGGATCTTCACCTATAATTGTGTGTGGCTCTATAGTAGAAATCAGTACTTAACGGCCTGGTGAATAATTTTCCTTGCAGGCTGCAGAGGTTCATACTTTGAGACAGATCCACTGTGGTATTAATTTATTTATTTTTACCCTAGAACTGGCAGTGGGAACGTTTTCCCTCACTTCCGTGCACATAACCCCTTGTATTATCATGTTGTACATAGCTAACACTTGTTTGGGTTTCTGGGCGCACACATATATAGGAATTGTCCACCCCTCCAGTTTATTTTCTTTTCCAGTTCCAATTGACATCAGTAATAATTTCGTCGTAATAGGGTACATTACACCAAATAGCATATGTACACTGCACTTTATTGAATGTTGCAATGTCCAAATACCACAATAATGCATTGGTTGGCAATTGAGTTATGTTATGCGCATAGATAATCAGTTCAGATCTTGATTGTATTAATTATATATGATCGATCCAAAATGTGATGAATTTATCGATATATTTGAACCTTATCCAGCACATCAACCTCGGAGTATTTCTTCGCTGTCTATCAACATTTGATGTGAGGTATTAATCCTTTTAGACATAAGGTTGCCACTATTATTTTGTATTTTGCCAAATCAATTTGTCTTTACATGTATACTCGTTAGATTTACGATTACAACTTTTTCATTTGAGTCGATACTGACAGTATGTTTACATTGTCTATGAACTAGGAAATGTATTTCTGTAGGAGGTCGAGCGCAATTCTCCAACTTGAAAAAGGCATCGCCGAAACACGTTAGTTTGTGTGCACAATAAAGTTTTTGTGTACCGTCCTCTGGTGTGCCGCTGAATGTGTGTGGGATTTCCTACATTCTCCTGTCGTTTGAAACTTAAGGACGGCTGCTGCAGCCGTCGCTGGCACCGGCATCGTAGGCTGCGGATTGGCTGATTGCAGTGAATCATCGAGAGCCATATATATATATATATATATATACCTACTGGCGGTCGCCAGTAGGTAGTTATAGTTAGGACCTCGTTTCTATTCAAAAGCGTTTTTGTTTTCCCAATAACTTTGGCGCCGTTTGACGAATCTTCGCCAAATTTTCAAAACTAATGGGGCACTCCGGTCAGCTCATGTCTTGAAAGTTTCGGGGTGATTCGTCAAGCGGGGGCCGAGAAAAAAGGGGGGTCCCAAAACGCGTTTTCCCCATGTTAATTTCCATAGGAAATTTTAGACACAGCTACAGCCTGAACTGCTGAACGGAATTACACCAAATTTGGCAAAAAGGTAGGTCTTGGTTCAGAAAGCGACCTTTTTTTTTTAAATGGTGTAAATCCGTTCAGTAGTTCCTGAGAAATTAAAAAAAGAAAAATATCGATATCTGAGCACCGAGGAGTCTCGACTCCTCCCGGGCACGAGCTTCACTCTGATTGGTTGCCAACACTCTAAACCAGAATGTGTTGGCAGCCATCTTGTGACTCGATAACCGAGTCACAAGAAAAGAGTAAAACAAAAAAGGTGAAAAACAAGAAACGGGGGCAGGGTAGAAACCCCCTGACCCCCTAGGCCTGCTCAGAAGGTCCCACAGGGACCGCCAGGGCTCAAAAAAGCAAATTTTTTTTTTTTAAATATCGGCAGAGTTCGCGCTGGGTGCGCGAATCCTGCGGGGGGAAAAAAAAAAAAAAATGAAGCGCGGGCTCCCGAGCTTCAATTTAATGAGGCCCCCGGTTGGGCCAGGTCCCGGGGGCAATGTGAAAATGAAATAGCAGGGGCCCCCGTAGTCCCGGGGACCGCCACCTCCCTGGGGCTATGCTAATTATGTGCAGGGGGCACACGGCCCCCCCGCAGCCCCGGGGACCGCCACCTTCCCGGGGCTTCTTTGTAAATGAATGCGTGGGGGGGTCCCAACCCCCACCACGCTGCCCCGGGGATCGCCACCTCCCCGGGGCTTTTTTAATTGTATGCGGGGGCCCGCAGCCCCGGGGACCGCCACCTCCCCTGGGCCCTGTCATAGCAAACTCTGCTTTTTGGAGGATGAAGTCCACTTATGCCCTGAGGTCCTCAGGACACAAGAGGACCTCATCGCCCCACCAGCAATGCGCCAAGAGGCGCGTTTGCAAAGTGGTGTAAAAAGGGGGCGTGGCCTTCGACCACCTCTCTGCAATCCAGCTCTGTGGCGCAAACTGGAGGTACCTGGTGGGCAAGTTGGCCCCCAGGGACCTTCAGTATTCAAGGGGAATTAATTCCCCAACTTACAACGCGCCAGGGGGGCGCGTTTGCAGAGTGGTGGAGAAAGGGGGCATGGCCTAGTATGAGAAGTTAGCCTTCCTGCTGTGTGGGACTTACTGGAGGTAATAGGAGGGGTAGTTGGCCCCCAAGGTTGACGTTGCCTCCAGTAAATCCCACACAGTGGGATTGCTAAGAGGCGTTCGGAGGCCACGCTCACCTTTCTCCACCACTCTGCAAACGCGACTGCTATGTTATAGTTAGAAATTAGTATTTAAAAAACCTTAGAAATTCACTGAAAAATCCATAGGTTTCAGGGACGTTATAGTTAGAAATTAGCATTTAAAAAAACCATAGAAATTCACTGAACAAAACCATAGGTTTGAGGGACGTTATAGTTAGTTGGACATTTTACTCGTACAAAACCAGAGAAATTCGGCCGTTATAGTTAGTTGAGCTAACTATAACTCGCGCCCCCGCAATGCACTGCTGATGACGTCACATATTACATCATTCATGACATGGTCAGTGACATCACTGATGATATCTCAAATGACATCACTGATGACATCAGCCACGTGCTAGTCTGATGCACCTCCTCACACCCTAATATAACCTTTGATACACCCACTCTAAAATTCAGACTACCATTTTCGAAACCATAAACACACCAATACCAGTTACTACATACCCACTCACTGATTCCTAGGTCTACACACATGTCCACTCCTTCACCAATACAGTCACTCATACATGCAGTCACTCATCAATACAGAACTATGATATGCACTCATACACCTATACAGATACTCACACACCTCCACTTCACCCATAGAGTTACTCACACACCTAGTCAGTCATGCAAAGAATCAATCACACTCCCATTTACTCACCTATACAGTTATACACACACCACCTCACTTATTCTTACAGATACTAACACATACTTACTATCTTATACAATCACTGATACAAGCACACACTCATCCAAACAGCCACTCTCACAATCACTCACTCTCAGATAGTCATTTATATACTCCAACACTCACATATACTGCCTTTCACATATGTAGTTACTCACACATGTACCACTGAGACATACATTCACTCACCAACATACCCATACACACACTCACCCACCCACACAGCCCTTCACACATGCAGTCTTGAACCCATACACCCATTGAATCACCCACTCACACATCTATGCACAGAATCACACACCACCCACCCACACAGACACTCAGGCACCCATACAGATATTCAGACAACCAATCAATAACCCAAATAGACACTCATGTAGCTACTCACCAACCCATGCAGCCGCTTACACACCAACTGACAGACTATACAGACATTTACACAGTTTACTCACTAACCAATGCATTCAGTAAGACACGTTTAATCACTCACTTATACAGTCAGTCACGCACATACTAAATCATCCCTTCAGACATTCATACACCCACTCATACTTTAATACACCTTGGCGATCCCGGCTGTTATAGACCGATTTCTCTGCTTGATTCATTGGTCAAAGTGGTGGGGCGTGTCGTCCTGGAACGCTTTAGAGATTGGGCGGAAGATAACCAGGTTCTATCAGATTTACAGTACGGCTTCCGGGAAGGGCTTGGTACAATAGAACAAAGTTTAAACCTAGCCATCCTAGTTGGTAAATATATAAGAGCGAAAAAGGGTAGATTGTTCCTGGCTTTCGTGGACCTCACCGCGGCCTTCGATTCTGTAAGGCACGACAGACTGTGGGAGGTCCTCGCGGCTACGGGGGTGGACCCAAACATTGTTGCCTTTTTACAGCGCTTATATAGTGGAGCCTCTGCTAGAGTCCGTTATGTCTGGGTGGGGAGCGTACCGAAGCATTTCCCATCAGGAGAGGGGTCAGGCAAGGCTGTGTCCTGGCCCCCTTCCTTTTTAATTTGTACATTAATGGACTGGGTGAAGTATTACTCAAGAAGGGTCAAGACTTCCCTCAAGTTGGTGGGCGATCTATACCTGCTCTCCTTTACGCGGACGATGCAGTTTTAATGGCGCGTACACAAAATGGCTTGCAAAGGGTCTTAGTTAGTTTTAGTGATTTTATGAAGGATCTAGGTCTAAGTATTAATATCCCTAAGGCCTTCGTTATGAGATGCGGCCAAGGGACCCAGAAGATAAGGGAGATGTTTGTGGATGACACAAAGTTAGCCTCAACCAGGAGTTTTTCTTACCTAGGCATCTTATTTAATCAGAACAATACTTGGACCCAAACGATAATTGCTAAGAAACAGGCGTTTACTAGGACAACCATTGCCCTTGCCACCTTCGCTAAGAAGTTAGGTAGGAAGCCGCCAGGGGCGCTCTTAAAAATTTATAAGGCCAAATGTATTTCTACCGCGTTGTATGGGGCAGGGGTGTGGGGTTTTGTTAATACCCTCCCATTGCAATTCGTGGAAAACTCCTTCTTGCGGTTCATTCCATCTGTCCCTCCTAGTACACCCTCTTACGCTTGTCATGAGGAGTTGGGTCTTCCTTATATTTCTGACCTCATTAAACTGGAACCAATACTCCTATGGCACAGGGTTTGGTCCAAGGAACAGACTAAGCTAAGTAGGGAGATTTTGCAAGATAGTCTTGGATTGGAAGGGGCCTTAAAGATCCCCTGGGTCAGGTTTGTACGCAATTTTATGAACGATTTAGGTCACCCTGAATATTTTACTAATCCAAGCTCCATACTGTCGATTACCAGAAAGGCCCTAAAAAAAGAGGGTCTCCAACTATTTGGGCTCATTAATAATGGCAGGGGAAATTTTAAAACCTAGTGTTATGCAACATCAGCTAACGCGTACTTCCCTGGGGATGGAGCCATACTTATCATTTGTACCCGGAGGCTTCGATAGGATGCTATTAACAAGATTTAGACTGGGTACCGTCCATAGATTAATGACAATACCAAAAATGAACGATTGGTCTCGAACTCTGATATTTTGCCCTTGCGATAAACGATCTGAGCAAACTACGATTCACTTAGTCTTTTTCTGTAAATTTTATGTAGAGTTAAGGAAAGTTTGGATATTTCCTCTTTTAAAACATCAAGGGTTGAGACAATGTCGCCCAGCTTTAATTTTATTGCAGTTATTGGAGAATGAACATATAGCGTGGAGGTTAGCTATGTTCTTGAAGAAGGCGCTCCAGTTAAGGAAATGTATGCTAACTGATGTATTATAATTGTTGAGCATTTCCCCCTTGTTGTACGCGATTTTTAAATATTTCTGTGATTATCTCATTTCTATTCTGTAAATATTGTTAAGTGACCACTGTTTTTAATTTGTGTAGCCAAAAATGAAATTTTTTATTGTTTGTTTTATGTGCTTTTATGATTGTCTAATAACAGTCGAATAAAGCTTTCCTTGACTTGATATATATATAAAACATATTTAAACTTTACAGAAACACAGTCACTGGATGATGTCATCAGTGATGTCATCAGTGATGTCACTGTCCATTTCATGAATGATGTAATATGTGACGTCATCAGCAGTGCATTGCGGGGGCGCGAGTTATAGTTAGCTCAACTAACTATAACGGCCGAATTTCTCTGATTTTGTACGAGTGAAATGTCCAACAAACTATAACGTTCCTGAAACCTATGTTTTTTTCAGTGAATATATATATATATATATATATATATATATATATATATATATATATATATATATATATATATATATATAGACACACATTTCATCAGAACTAATTTTTAGAACTCAAGTTGGCTTAAGGCCTGTCGTGTGGTTTGTGGCCTCCTGGTCTGCCTTGCTACGTTGGCTTAGGCCTAGCTGCCATGAGGCCTTTTTGCGCACGTTTCTTTGTGCCGTTGTTTTTCAAGCCTCTGCTTCTGCCCGGCTATTTTAGCACTGTCTGCATTTCTATCTTTCACCTTTTCTCCTGTTCCCTTTTGGGCTACGTCTGCACACCATGTACAAGGTCGAAAAACAACGTCCCTTGTTCCTGCTGATTTGGCCAGTCCCTCGCACTTAGACAACACTCTATTTACAGCTGCCCTGGAGAAATTCATGTGCTTTTAATATTGTGTTTTTCACTGTTAGACACACTTGGAGAACAACCTTTCCAGAGAGAAGAGCTGTTTGTATCTGATGATGTAAACTTTGCATCTAGATTTTGAGGTATGGGGGTTCGCTAGTCAAAGCCCAGAGGTCTTCTATTTTTATAATAAACTAGCTACGAGCACGGGGAGGGTGGTAAGGTCATTTAGCCCTATATCCACTGCTTTATGAAATGCTTTCCCCGTTTGTATTCTATGGAGTTGTAACTATGCTGATTATATTATCCTTATGCATTATGCTGATAGTACTGGCACGTGTACTGTATCTTAGAGCACGTTAGTTGAAATAAACATTTTAAACTATACAGTGTCTCTTCTTACCCGCGTTGTGGACAGGTATGAGTGAGTTATGAAAGGGTGTTCTTGCTACTGCGAGTCCTGAGAGAGAGATACCGTGTTCTGGGTTGTCTAATCATTGGTAGTATTGTTGCTAATGAGACGCTACAGCTAGTCGGGTTGGGGTTTTAGGTGCTAAGGTTTATGGTTGGCTCACCACTATATTCCGAGGTCCTATTATCCTGTGCATAGCTCTGTGTATGTGCAGAATCCCTACAACATGGCGCCCAACGTGGGGCCGCTTATCTCCGAGACGCTTGAGTAATATTTGTGCTTGTCCACAACTCCCTTCACAGGCGCTTCCGGAAGCGGGTGTGACGGTGATACCTCCTATATTGACGTTTTTATAGGTTCTTTCAAGCTTGAAGTTGTTAAAAGGTTTCTTAAATAATACCCACTATTGTGCTGTCTCATATTAGGTTGTCGAACCTTGCTAGCCTGAAATGGCTACGCAAATTGCGGCACATAGCCGCGCAGCGCTCCGAGCACACTTGACAGTGTATGGAGTGCCTGACGCGGGTGTCGATTTAATCTTTGTGGTACAAGCAGATCCAGCTTACCACTTTAAGGTGTTTTACTCTTGGGTCACCTTTCCGGCGGTGGATGGGACTGATAATTTGTTCCATGAATATGAAGCCACCGTTGTTCCTAATCACTATAGACCGTATATGAATCTTGAAGTACCGCTCACGGCTTGGCAACACCGTGTTTGGTTTGATGGCGCCCTCCCCCAACCGGTTACCGCAGTTCGTTTAGGCCCCTTATCAATTGATGGGGCCACTTGGCCAGTCTTGGCCGGGTATACACCACATCCGCGTTATATGACGGTGGCAGTCGCTGAACTGCGTCATATGCATTCGTCTTTGATACGAGTACATAGAGCTTTAGTACAATATGTTACAGGCAACATCCAGGGAGCCCCGCCTGGAGTTGCGGCCCATCCAGCTGGTGCAGGCGGTGTAACCATAAGTCCTGTCATGGTTAATTCGGTGATGGGCAAGCGCCCACAAAATAAGGATGATTTTCCTTATTGGCTTGCAGAAAAATTTGACCAGCTGGAGGCAGTTTTTCCAAATACATCTCCCGTGGAAAAACATAGGATTTTGACGATTAGTTTGCCAAAAGACTTAGTACCCAAGTTGGCAGAATGCAACAACTGGGGTAGGGTATTCGCCGCAGTATATGCGAAGTGTTTCGGCACTCCTTCCATGACAGTTCTCCCTCTGTGATTAAACGAGTACAGGATGAACATGGCCCTGAAGCGGCTGTGGAATTAGGGATGAGACTGCTGGGAGTGTTCGACGTAGTAGCTGAGTTGATCCTTGCGAATGTCAAGGGCGATGCAGTGAACTTTCAAGTAGCTAATGCTTTGGCTTTAGTCCCAGATTTGGACAAGCCTCGCGAATTATCGAAAATTATAGCCCAGGCTTACAAAACAATTGGCACAAATAGCCTGGGAATTAAGCCTTTTTCCAAATCGCCAACACAATCTCAACAACAACCAAAAACTCAGTCTGAGAAAGATGAGAAACCAGTTTTTACTAAAAAGAGCTGGAGGTTGAAAAAACAAGGTAAGCAACAGAAGAAGCCGGGGTCGCGAGGTGCATCCCCGGTTTCCGTCTCTTCTGAACACACTTATGATTGGCGTGATAGGGCGAGAATTAAATCTCCAGAGAGATTTCAAGTCCCTGATTCGCGTTCTCCTCGTTCTTCACAGGCACCAACATCTTCGCAGGCTGGTGGAGGAGATCGCCAGGATAGAGGAAGGGGTCGAGAGGATCCACAGGGACGAGACCAACCTCGACAACAAGTCAGAGGGAAGCCAGACGATTTTCAACGTTCTCGCCCACAATTTCAGAAGAAAAAAGTTGCCGCTGTAACAGCGAGATATGCCACAGACGGTGAGAACGAGACTCCTGGATTGGACGTGGGCAGTGACCCTCCTAGACAGCGACGCAGAAGTTACCATAGTGCGGGAGGCGCTACGTCCTCATGTGGCGGCGACAGCAACTGAAACATTCATTACTGTCGAGACAGCAGATACCAGAGTGGCACCCCCTGATAGACTATATAATATTGTCATTCAAATTGAAGGTGACATACAGCGTGTTATTAAAGGGATTTTTGGGGAAAATCTGACCTCTTCGTATGACATTTTGTTAGCGGAGGCGGATTGGCCGCCCCCATTCGTACTTGCTGCGCAAAAAGGGGAGGAGGTAATCCTTCCGAGCTTTTCTCGTCATGTCCCCAAGGACAAAGCGGAGGCTCTAGCAGCTGAGTGGGCTGTGTCCCTGGCTCCAGCGTTATACCGCAACCACGTGGGCTGGGATGAAGAATCACCACCCCATGAAATACCTTTGCGGTCGCTGCCACAGCCACAACCCCAATATCCCATAAAACGGGAAGCAAAAGGCCCCGTTTCCGAAATTCTGACTCAGTTGGAATATCAGGGAGTGATTGAAACATGCGTGTCACCGATGAATAATCCCCTTTTCGCGGTTTCTAAACCCGATGCACAAGTTACTAACTTGTGTAACGATATATCTGTAAGAGACAGTAGTTAGTGACAGAGTCCTTACCTTAGAATATCCCCAGGCGTCAGGCTGGATCCGGAAAGTTTTTTGCGTAGCAGTACCCTTGCGCGTCGGTAGGCGGCGTCGTGCGGCTCCGCGTCCGTCGTCGGCGTCGTGGTCGCCGGGATGACGTCACGGGCAGTACTTAGACGCCGCCCCTGCGCGCTGACGTCAGTTCTGTACACGACTTTCCGCGCCAGGAACGCAGAGCCATGCAAGAAGCTGACATAGGTGTCTGAAAAATAGTAGGGCCCTGAAAGGGATGTCCTTAACCCTAGAAATCAGTTCGCAGAACGGGAGGATGGGTGGGGCGGTAAGGAATCTGTCACTAACTACTGTCTCTTACAGATATATCGTTACACAAGTTAGTAACTTGTGCATCTGAAAGAGACACGTTAGTGACAGATTCCTTACCTTAGAATAGATATGCCAGCAATACCAACCCCGGTGGTGGGTCTGCGAACAAAGATCAGACAAGGAAGTCCCGGAGGACAGAACGGCCAAAGAAGCCGTCCCTCCGGACCTGACTGTCAAGGTAGTAATGCTTGGTAAACGTGTGCAGCGAGGCCCACGTAGCTGCCTGACAGATATCCTGCAGCGGAACACCGCTGCCTAAAGCCGTGGTAGCAGCCGTTGCCCTGGTGGAATGGGCACGCAGCCCAACAGGAGGCTCCTTCTTAGCCAAAGAATAGCAGGCTTTGATACACAAGGTTACCCAGCGGGAGATGGTTCTCTTGTGCACCGCCCGACCTTTTTTGGCGCCCACGTAGCCAACAAAGAGCTGGTCATCCACCCGGAAATGGTGTGTGCGGTCGATGTAAAAGGAAAGCGCACGTTTTGGGTCCAGACGGTGGAGCCTCTCTTCCTCTTTGGAAGGATGCGGAGGCGGAAAGAAGGTGGGCAAAGTGATGGTCTGCCCAATGTGGAAGGCAGTAACCACCTTTGGCAAGAAGGACGGACGCGTCCTAAGAACAACCTTGTCTGGATGGACAGACAGAAAGGGAGGTTTACATGATAGAGCCTGGAGCTCACTCACCCGCCGAGCGGAGGTGATGGCCACCAGAAAGGCAGTCTTCAGAGTCAGAAGACGAAGAGGACAGTTATGTAGAGGCTCAACGGGAGCGCACATAAGAAAGGTAAGAACCAAGTTCAAGTCCCACTGAGGCATCTCAAACGGAACAGGAGGGAAGAGGTGTGTAATGCCTTTTAGAAACCTGTTAACAACAGGGGACTTGAAAAGGGAGGGCTGATCAGGAAGCCTGAGGAAGGCCGAGATGGCACAAAGATAGCCCTTGATGGTAACCAGGGCAGAACCCTGTTGGGCCAGGGAAAGAAGGAACAGGAGAACCTCAGAGAGAGGGGCAGAAAGGGGATTCACAGCCTTTGCTGAGCACCATGCCACAAACTTGTTCCACCTGCAGGCGTATACCACCTTAGTGGAGGGACGCCTGGCTGCCAGAATCACATCACAAACTTCGGGAGGCAAGTCGAAAGGAATCAACTGCCGCCGCTCAATCTCCACGCAAGCAGGTGGAGGCTGGACAGGTTCGGGTGGAGGACCGTCCCCTGCTGCTGCGACAGAAGATCCTCCCGAAGAGGCAGACGGATCGGGGAACTACGCTCATACTGAGTAGCTCGGGATACCAAACTCTTCGAGCCCAGTCCGGAGCCACAAGAATGACTTGGGCCCGGTCGTGCCAAATCTTCTTCAACACTCTGGGTAGAAGTGGTATAGGCGGAAAGGCGTACAACAGACCGCAACTCCACTCGCGACGAAAAGCGTCGCCGAGCGAGTGCCGCCTTGGAAATTCCAACGCGCAGAACTGATGACATTGCGCGTTCTCTTCGGTGGCGAATAGATCTAACCAAGGCTCTCCCCACTGTAGAAAGAGTCCTTGCGCCACTTCCGAGTGAAGACGCCACTCGTGATCCATCATGCACCTGCGGCTGGAGTTCGTCCGCCCTGGCGTTCAGGGAACCTGCCAGGTGTTGAACCATCAGGAACATGCCCTGATGTTCCAGCCATGTCCAGAGGCGCAGAGCCTCCTGACAAAGGGTCCACGACCCCACCCCGCCTTGTTTGTTGCAATACCACATGGCGGTGGTGTTGTCTGTGAACACCTGCACTACCTTCCCTTTGACAGAGGGAAGGAATGCCTTGAGTGCAACTCGGATCGCCCGGAGCTCCAGAAGGTTGATATGGAGCCGGGACTCCGCCGGAGACCAGAGGCCTCTGATCTCCGCCTCTCCCATGTGACCGCCCCATCCCAGAAGGGACGAGTCCGTCACAACTGTGTGCTCTGGCTGGGGAAGGGAGAGGGATCTGCCCATGACCCATTGCCGGTTCGAGAGCCACCACTGCAACTGTAGTGCAGTCCCCTCCGAGATCTGGACGTGATCGGACAGGTTGCCCTGGTGCTGCGCCCACTGGAACTTCAGGTCCCACTGCAGAGCCCGCATATGCTATCTGGCATGATTGACCAGCAAGATGCAGGAGGCCATGAGGCCCAGCAGCCTCAGGGTCATCCGTACCGAAACCCAGGATAAAGGCTGAAAGATCGGAATCATAGCCTGAATATCCCGGACTCGCCGTTCGGGAGGATAGGCCCGAAACTGCGTCGTGTCCAGAACTGCTCCAATGAAAAGGAGTTGTGGAGAAGGAATCAGATGCGACTTCGGCACATTGATGGAGAACCCCAGCGAGTGCAGGAGTTCGGCCGTAGTCTGGAGGTGGGAGACGACTGCCTGGGACGAGCCCGCCTTCAGCAGCCAGTCGTCGAGGTAGGGGAAGACTGGAACCCCTGCCCGGCGCAGATGAGCTGCGACCACCGCCATCATTTTCGTGAACACCCGAGGGGCACTTGTAAGGCCAAAGGGGAGCACGGTGAACTGAAAATGCTCGAAGCCTACCGTGAACCGCAGGTAACGCCGGTGGGCCGGCAGGACGGGGATGTGAAAATAAGCGTCCTGCAAGTCCAACGCTACCAACCAGTCTCCAGGGTCGAGGGCAGTCAAGACCTGAGCTAGGGTGAGCATCTTGAACTTCTCCTTCCGGAGGAAGCGATTGACGTTCCGGAGGTCCAAGATAGGACGCATGTCCTCCTTGTCCTTTTTGGGCACCAGGAAGTAGTGGGAGTAGCAACCACGTCCTAGTTCTGGGGTCGGAACATGCTCGATGGCCCTCTTGGCCAAGAGGGCCGTGACTTCCTTCTGCAGAAGTACCAAGTGATCCCCTGACATGCGGTGGAATTGAGGTGGCATGGCTGGGGTGGTGGTCTCGCAGGGGAGGGAGTAGCCCCTTCGGACAATGTCCAAGACCCACCTGTCCGAGGTGATGGGACGCCAGTGGTGAAGGTGATGGCGGACCCTGCCCCCTACTGGCGTGCTGTGCACCGGAAAGGAGGGACTAGGAGGGCTTGGAGGCCGCGGACGGGTTGGAGGTGGTGGCATGACCCGCACGCTGGTTGCCCGAACCGCCACGGCGGTATCCACGTCCTCGGCCACGCGTAGACGCTTGCTGCGCGGGCCGGTGGCTGGGCAGCTGACGTGACTGGGCGCCCCTGAAGGGGCGAAAAGCAGAGGTGAGCGGAGGGCGTACAACAGAAAGGCCCAGGGACTTGGCCGTAGCCTGTGAGTCCTTAAACCGCTCCAGCGCATGGTCTGCCTTTGAACCAAAAAGACCGACTCCATCAAAGGGCATGTCCATGAGTGTATTCTGGACATCACCCGAGAAACCAGTTGTTCTCAGCCAGGCGTGGCGACGTAGCGCCACCGTCGTCGCAAGCGATCTGCCCAGCGAGTCGGCGGTATCAAGGCCACAACAGATGGTGTATTTAGCCGCATCTCGCCCTTCCGCAATGGCGCGGGTAAGCAGTGTCTGGACCTCCTCAGAACACTGCGGCAAAACAGCCGCCACCGAATCCCACAGGGAGTGGGTATATCGGCCCAAAAGGCAAGCGGTGTTGACGGACCGCAAGCCAGCACTGGAGGAAGAAAAAGCCTTCTTCCCAAATTGGTCCAGGCGTTTGGATTCCCTATCCGGAGGGGCGGTAGGGAAGGCGGTTTGGGAGGCAGAGGCTTGGACAACCAAGCTCTCAGGGGTGGGATGTTGGGAGAGAAACAAGGGGTCGCCCGGAGCAGGGCGATGGCATCGGGCCACGTTCCTATCCACAGGAGCCCCTGTGGTGGGTTTGGACCAGGCACCCAAAAGAACGTCAGTGAGTGATTCATTAAACGGCAGCACAGTCTCCAAGGAGGAGGCTGCCGGCTGAAGCACTTCTGTCAGGAGGTTAGTCCTGACGGCCACAGTAGGCAACTGGAGATGTAAGGCTCCAGCTGCTCTACGCAACACCGTTGCAAAATTAGCTCCCTCCTCCGTAGCCACGGGAGGAGACAGCATGCCAGTGTCAGGGGAGGTGTCTAGACCACTGGCATCCCCAAGTTCCTCAGCCCAGTCCGGATCAAACTCACACTGTTGTGTGAGAGGGTCCTCAGACCCCTCCCAGCTCTCCTGGTCCTCCTCTTGTTCAAAATATGGAGGAGGAGGGACATTTGGGACCCAAGGTCTCATCGGCGCCGGAGCCGGCGTCGAGCGACGTAGGTCCGGCTCCATGTCCGGAGCCGGAGAGAACCGGGGAACGACGCAGTCCGGAGCCCCGGACGGTGTCAGGAACGGCACCGGGGACGTCGGCGGAGGCGTGTTTAGGTCAACCGGCGTCGATGGGGGTTGCGGTACCACCGGAGCCGGGATCGAGGCCGGGGCCGGAGCCGAGGCGGGATGAAGGCTGGTGGGACAGGCGGCGCCGGGACCGGAGTCGACGGCGGCGCCGGGGCAACCCCATCAGGGCCCGCGGGGCCCGAAGGCGCACCGGAGGGACCTGAAGGCCCGAAGAGGCGGGCCATGGCCGACAGGAATTCCTGTATTTCGGCCGGAGTCGCCCCCGAACCCGGAAAGAACGGGTAATTCGGGGGCGGCTCTACAGGCATGTCCGGGGCGGCGGGGACGGTGCCGACTGGGGCCTCAGCCGAGTCGCGAGACCGGCGAGGCGAAGTCTTAGAGCGATGACGCCTCTTAGACTTCTTGTGCTTTGACTTACCGGAGGAGCGCGAAGACTTGGACTCCGACGAACGGCGGGGACTCCGCGACCGGCCCCTCGTCCTCTCCCGGGACCAGGGCTTGGTGCGGCGCGGAGCCGACTGCCGGACCTCGAGTAGCTTTCGAGAACGCTCTCGCAAAGCCTTCGGATGAAGTTTCCGGCAGTCAGGGCACGACTTCGTGTCGTGGTCTCGGCCGAGACAGAAGAGACACTCGAGATGCGGGTCCGTGATCGACATCATGCGACCACAGACCTCGCATGGCTTAAAGCCGGGCATCCCTACGACACCTAGGAGTCGTGAAGACTCAATGAAGAAACAGTGAAAAAATTCACAAAAAGGATAGTCAAAAAGTGACTAGGGCACTGCTCTTCCCGGATCTGCGCTTACTGGCGCGGAAAAGAAGAACTGACGTCAGCGCGCAGGGCGGCGTCTAAGTACTGCCCGCGACGTCATCCCGGCGACCACGACGCCAACGACGGACGCGGAGCCGCACGACGCCGCCTACCGACGCGCAAGGGTACTGCTACGCAAAAACTTTTCCGGATCCAGCCTGACGCCTGGGGATATTCTAAGGTAAGGAATCTGTCACTAACATGTCTCTTTCAGATGGATCGTACTGCTTAGTTTTGGATTACCGACATTTGAATTCACATTGTCGGACCTTTGAGGTGCAAAACACACATAGTTCTGCGCTAGTAGACAGTCTTGTTCGTAAAAAATATAAAACTACACTTGACCTATCCAATGGATTCTACACGCACAACTTGGCCCCGGAGAGCAGCCAATAGAGCGCTTTTTCCTCCGGTGGTAAATTATTCAAATTCAGGCGTTTACCTATGGGCTACAAGAACAGTCCGGGCGTATTCGCTGCTCGTGTTGTCTCTTTGTTAGACGGCATAGACCCAGATGCATGTTCGTACGTCGATGATCTCTATCTGACGAACGACGAATTATTCCCGCATCTTTCCCGAGTGGACCGCATTATTCTAGAATTTGCGGTTCTAGGTTACAAGTTTAACTTTGCCAAATCTCACATTGCTGAATTTACCGTTTTGTTTTTGGGCTATGAGCTCAACAATGAAGGTAAGGGCTTAGTCCCCCATATTCTGGAGAAATGTGCACTTTTGTGCCCTCCAACCACTCTGAAGAAACTTCAGTCTTTACTGGGTTTCTGAACTTCGGGCGTACTTATATTCCCGAATATGCCCAGCGTATCAAGCCACTGTATGCCTTGATACAACCTAACTTTTCGAAGTCATGCTGGCTTCCGGAGCATTCCTCCATTCTGCAGTCTTTGCAGACGGACCTTCTTGAGTCTAAATACTTGTTGACTCGTGACAACCACACAAACCTGGTGATTAGAATCATTCCAGGGGCAGTGGGTTTCACGTACTTAACCTTTAACGAAGGTGACACAGTACCCATCGCATACAAGTCACATCTTTACACCTCCGCAGAAATGCGTTTTTCATCTGTGGAGAAAGTTTTGACTGCAGTGCAAATGGCGATTCTAAAGGAACGCGCACTGGCACAGGGAAAGCGCATTTTGGTGGTAACACCCTATCCTGCCCTAGAGGCAGTGACGAAAGCAAGTGTTCCGAACTCTAAAGCTTTGCACCCCCGTTGGATACAATGGGCAACATCTTTCACGTCTCCGGATGTCACTTTTATCTTTGATTCATCTCTTCAGACTCAGGAGTTTTTGCAGTATGAGTTCGTTCATCCTCCTCCTCTGTCTTTGCTACCGCTTGAGGAATACGAATGTATTATCTATACCGATGGTTCAGCACAGCCTGCCATGGGCTCCAAGCATGCCTATTCAGCAGCGTGTGCTGTTGTTGCAGGTTCCTTTGTGAACGGAAAATTTAAATCAACTGTGATGCATACTCAAGCACTGGGAGACAGTACTGCACAATTGGCCGAGCTGCGCGCATTGGTGCTAGCACTTGAGTTCGCTAATCCGGATGTGACCACTCTTATTGTATGCAATTCCTATTACTGTGTTCAGTCTTACAATGACAATCTCTTCTTTTGGTCACAAAATGACTACAGAGACGCAAAAGGCAGCACAATCAAGCATAAAATGCTTTGGGTTCGAGTGGCAGATTTACAACAACTTCTGCCTCTCACACAGGTGGTACACACTCTTGGCCATCAGCGTGTGGGCGCACATGCTGTCGGTAATAGTTTGGCAGATGAAGCTGCCAAATCAGCAGTAGCCACGTGCTCAGTTGCAGCAGTTACCAGATCCATGTCTAAAATAGATTCTGATATTCTAGCAGCTATTGCTGCAACAAAGGAAGGTGCTAATTACCCACGGGGTTTCCCTTCCAAATACTGTTATCAATTAGGTCCCGAACAGGCTCCTTATGTAAGAATTCCAGACGTTGGTGATCGGCTGATTGCCAACGCGGACTGCAGACTTTCCTTGATTACTGCAGCACACGAAGGCATGGCTTCGGCTCATGCTGGGGTGTCTGCGACAGTTTCCATTTTGCAGCAGCGTTACTGGTGGCGTGGTTTATACAAACAAACCCGTACTTATGTGCTTTCTTGTGACGTTTGTCAGCAGATTAAGCCTTCCACGGTTACACGGCCACCACAGACCCCACTCTGCATTTCAAACAGACCTTTTGGGTGTGTTTACCTGGATCACTGCGGTCCATTTTCTTCAGACACTGCATATAAATATATCTTAGTTGCAGTGGATTCATGCACACGTTTCATCTGGGTCTGGCCACAACGGAGTGCTGACGCTCGAAATGTCATAAGGGATTTGCGTGTCTTTGTGGGAATTTTCGCCTGTGGCACCTTCCATTCTGACCAAGGTCCAGCGTTTGCCTCTAAGGCTTACAAGGACGCAATGGGTTCACTGGGGGTAAGGGTGAAATTTTCGTCACCGTATCGGCCTGAGGGCAATTCGATTGTTGAACGAATGAACCGTGACTTAAAGCAATCCTTGACAGCTAGAGTCTTAGGAACTGGCTGGCCCACTTGTATACCGTACAACGTGCACTTAATAATCTCCCGAGAAGACCTCTGGGTGGGCGGACCCCATACGAAATGCTCTTTGGCATAAGAATGTTTGTGCCTGACCTTGATGGTTTAGACATGGCAGCGCAATCCGCCATCTTTGATGTAGATAACCATTCTACTATGTTACAGGACTTACAAGAAGCCCGAGACAAACTTGCCATTGCACATTTACCTTCAGCCACAGACGCTGCACTGCAGATTCCGGTTGCCGGCTGGCTTCCGAAGATTGGAGATCTGGTTTGAGAGAAGGTGGAGAACAAAAAAAGAATTTGGCCCCTCTTATCGTGCACCGGTTCCAGTCCTTGGCTTGAAGGGAACTCGTACAGTCATCTTGCCTCCGCTTCCTGGTCGCAAAGAGAACAGATACATCTCAGTGGAAAATGTCAAGCTACAACATCTGGCCGATCCTGAATAGTGTTACACCAGCGGTCTCTTGTCCTGTCATTTCCCGGACGAATGTTTGTGGCTCTCCTGCCCGAACGGTCACTGATGTTGCCATCGAGATGGTAGATTTGCCTGAACGCTTACTCGACTACCCGGACTCCCCCTGCAACGACGAGTCTGAGTATACCTATCCCGCTAACGAGTCGGTGGCACACCTACCAACAACGCCACTGAGCCCAACAAGTTATTCCTTTGACTCGGAATCCACCTCGTCACTTGTCCTGTCTAAATTCAGCATTCTTGTTTCCTGGTTCAGAGACAATTTTTTGATCCCCCCGTGGACATACATCTGGTTGGTACTTTTCCTGATTTTTTTGTTCATGTCTATTGGCTTTGTCACCGTGTTTTTTCTGCTCATCAATGGACACTATTTGCCAGAACGCTCTGCGGTGAACTCTGTCGCTGGAACTTTGGCTCCACATTCTTCATCTCACATCATGAAGCGAGACCACACATTTGTGAACATTTCAGCTTTTCCAGTTGCTGATGGACCAACCGAAATTATTAATGTACCAAATGTCCTTCGTGTTTCAATGGGTGATGTCATAAAAAGTAATATTCATTCTGACGATTGGGATGTGCATGCAGTTGAAGCATTATTTACTGATTTGAAATATTATGCTGCTTGTCATGCTGAGGATCTGTACATGAATTCTGCAAATTATGCTGATTTGTATTCTTACCAGCATTGGGGCAACCATTTTCTCCATAAACCCAGTACCCTTCGGGGTCTTTTTAATTACACCCAATGGGAACATTGTCCGACTCCTTTGCCAGGTAGCTCCCACACGCTTAGAAATAAGTTTACTTATTTTACCGATTTTAACAGATTGAACCCTGGGTCCTATTTCTTTAAATTAAACACTTCCTCTACACAGAAAATCATGTTGACCCATACAAACTTGCTGTATTCAGGCTCCTTTTTAAGCGCCTTGGCAGTAGGTGGGTATGAACACTGGCGTGACTCCATAGATTTAAAATCTATTTGGGGCTCCAAAGCATGGCAGGTACAGGGCACAGAAGCCTTGCACCGTGCTTGCCTCCTCCCAGCCCAAATTCTATTTTTAAATCAGACCGTCTATCAAACGACATGTTGGGGTTTGGCTACGTCCAAACAATTGAATGCCCCATCCTTTCCTGTCTTGTCTTCCACTCCCAACAAAAGCTTGTACTTTAATATGTCCCTTACCGAATTGCAGGTTTTGTTTCAGAACAATTCGTTTAATGTCTCTGCGTTGGTTCAGTCACCTTGGTTGGCTTGGCCCATTGCATCCAATGCCTGCCAATTGCGTTTTCATAACACGGATTCTGGCTACAAACAGGATAGGCCAGATCCAAGGTTTTCTGACTCTCGTACTGTTACAACGTATTCTGTTGGTAAATTGTGTAAACAGTGGTTGCAGCACTCGTCCTTGGATTCTGTAAAACAACATTTATCCCTCCTATCAGGCAACATTGATCTATCCGATTTTGTTCTGGGGCCTCGTGGTCCTCGACCTAAGAGATTCATTTATGAAACTTATAATGAACTCTGGAAGCTTTCGCAAATTGAAGCTGCTTCCCGTCTGCGGGAGATCGATCAAGCAAATTTGGAAAAGGTGCTTGCTGTTGTTGACAATAGTATTAATACCCTGTCTTCCCGCATTTACACATTAGAGAATATTGTTTCCTCTGTTGTTGATATTGTACAAGATGATGTTTCTGTGTTATATCATGGTCAAAATCAATTGCGTTCAGTAATGCAGTTTGCATGGACTTTGCAAACACTTAAAATGGGGAAAGTTCCTTGGCAATTTTTGAACACCTCTGCCTTATTTTCTCCTCTTAATTTGACTGAGAAACAGCGGTTCATGTCCATGAAAGATGCAGCATACACTCTATTACATATTGAAAAAATAGAGCCCTTACCATTCTCTATTGCGGAATTGGATTCTGCTGTGTGGCTAGTACACGGGGTTATCGCTTTGCCTTTTTCGTTGTTTGAATTTAGTTCGTGCATGAAGCATTATCCTGTAGGCCGTTTCCAGCCTTTGGGCAGTGCCTTCCTGCATGAACTTTGGTCCCTGCCTTTCATGTTTAAATGCCTTAGAGACGGGAGGGGGGTTTTTCTCACGGGGGCATCATGCGATTCAACGGTAGGTCATTCCCTTATTTGCAAACACATTACGTTGCACGGAGCTTGTAACGTTTCGGCTCCGAATCTTGCTTGTGTGTTAAAGGGTATTCCAGCTCCTTCTATTTCTCCTACTTTCACTGTGCTTGCTAATGGTAGCTATTTGCTTTTGAATAACCAAGACTGCTGTGGCCTACTGGCCGGCATACCATATATTGTTACCGTTTCCCACAGGGTTGTCTGCTGCAAAAATGTGCTTTTTCCTCCCCCGCACGACATCATAGATAGTTCTGTGTGGCCTTCCATTTCTACTCTGAGGGCGGATTTCAATAAATTGAGCAGAATAAAGGCGCTATTATTGAACCAGGAGGTTATGCTCACATCTGCCCGGGAGACGTTCATTCTCCAGGTGGCAAGTACCCACAGTGAAATACAGGCCCTTTTGAACACTAACCTCCCACAACATTTCGGTGAACTGATTCACCGTGTTTTTAATGCGTCCCGCACTGAAGGTCTGGTGCACTTTTTTAAAGTTGTGGGCTCTGGCCTTGTGACCTCTTTTCAAACTATTTTTGGTGTAATACCGGCTTTTATTCATTCCATCTTTTCCAGCGTCTTTGGTGGCTTTCCACTGATCCTCGCCTTGGCGGCTGGTGTCCTGCTGTTGGTCTGTTTACTACGCAATGGCTGCACCTCCATGGGCCCTTCTAGACCCAGGTCGGCTCCAGATGCTCCGTGAACGCATCCTCGCTGGCTTCGGCGTCCTGCCGTTGTCGACCATGAGTGTGTCCTATACACTTTCTTTTTGCTTTGCGTATTTCACTTGCATGCAACCTGTGATGTCTTGCATCAGATGTCCATTCTCGTGGGCCATGGATTATTGCCTCTCCAATACGTCTGTCTGTTCCGGATTTTGTTCAGTTGGTGGGTCCCCTAGATGCCCATGAACGGGACTGTTCCGCTGCAGGCTACATGGCGCGTGCGGCTGCACTGGGGATTTTGGCACAATGGGATATCTGGGCGGCTGCTCGGAATCTCCTACAACGAAGTTATATTGAGTATCACGCAAGTTGTCCCGCAATGCTGTTCGCTGCTCCCTCTTGTGAGGAATATGACTGCAGCTTTGATTTACTTGACTGGATGGCGTCGCTTTTTTCCGACGATTCCAATTATGTCCTCTTGGAAGGTGTGGCGTTTTTCTGCACTTACACTATATTGGATTGAGAGGGCTTTCGCTTTCTGCGACCTGCCTCGCTGGATATATATATTTATTTATTTTTCTTCCCATCTCCCCTTCGTTGTCCTTCCTGGGATTCGTTTCACCACATACGTTCTGTTCTGCTCAGTTTATTTGGGCTGTGTCATCTTCTTGGACGATGGACTGACCAGGGGAGGGTGTCGTGTGGTTTGTGGCCTCCTGGTCTGCCTTGCTACGTTGGCTTAGGCCTAGCTGCCATGAGGCCTTTTTGCGCACGTTTCTTTGTGCCGTTGTTTTTCAAGCCTCTGCTTCTGCCCGGCTATTTTAGCACTGTCTGCATTTCTATCTTTCACCTTTTCTCCTGTTCCCTTTTGGGCTACGTCGGCACACCATGTACAAGGTCGAAAAAAAACGTCCCTTGTTCCTGCTGATTTGGCCAGTCCCTCGCACTTAGACACAACACTCTAGTTACAGCTGCCCTGGAGAAATTCATGTGCTTTTAATATTGTGTTTTTCACTGTTAGACACACTTGGAGAACAACCTTTCCAGAGAGAAGAGCTGTTTGTATCTGATGATGTAAACTTTGCATCTAGATATTGAGGTATGGGGGTTCGCTAGTCAAAGCCCAGAGGTCTTCTATTTTTATAATAAACTAGCTACGAGCACGGGGAGGGTGGTAAGGTCATTTAGCCCTATATCCACTGCTTTATGAAATGCTTTCCCCGTTTGTATTCTATGGAGTTGTAACTATGCTGATTATATTATCCTTATGCATTATGCTGATAGTACTGGCACGTGTACTGTATCTTAGAGCACGTTAGTTGAAATAAACATTTTAAACTATACAGTGTCTCTTCTTACGCGCGTTGTGGACAGGTATGAGTGAGTTATGAAAGGGTGTTCTTGCTACTGTGAGTCCTGAGAGAGAGATACCGTGTTCTGGGTTGTCTAATCATTGGTAGTATTGTTGCTAATGAGACGCAACAGCTAGTCGGGTTGGAGTTTTAGGTGCTAAGGTTTATGGTTGGCTCACCACTATATTCCGAGGTCCTATTATCCTGTGCATAGCTCTGTGTATGTGCAGAATCCCTACAACAGGCCGTTATATATAATTAAACTCTTGGAAGTATTCTGCAGAATTCTATATACACACGAGTTTTACAAACTACAATGCAGGTTTGAATAACTACGAATCAGATGTACAAAGCATTTTTACAGTTGTAAACACTCTGATTGAGAGTTTGCCGATTGAGAGTTTGCTACCACAGAAAATGCTTTTTCTAATGTATAAATCCAATTTTAAGGGTTGGTAAACTTTTACAAAATCTTAAAATGGGAGTGTGACCAACACCAATTAGGCATCTGGAAGGGGAGTTTTGTGGGCACTCTTTTCTAAATATTGAATGGATATATGAAGTATCAATATATTGCAACTATAATCCGGTCTCAAACAACTGAAAAGTTACCAACTCCCTATTTGGGGTGGTAGGCTATTTGTAACAAGGAAAGGGACCACCTTTCTCTTTGAGAATGTTATTAAAAACAAGCATTTGCAATGGAATAGGTCTTGCATTCACACGAGTTTGAGCTATTGGCATTGTAAATGACAATGCCTTTTATTTATGTTTTGGGTTTTAAAGAACACGTTACTTACCTTCGGTAACGATATATCTGTAAGAAACATTAGTAGTGATAGATTCCTTACCTTAGAATTACCCCCAGGCGTCGGACTAGATCCGGAAAGTTTTCGTCAGCAGTACCCCTGCGCGTCGGAAGGTGGCGTTGTGCGGCTCCGCGTCCGTAGTTGGCGTTGATGTCGCCGAGATGACGTCGCGGCAGCTACTTAGACGCCGCCCTCGCGCACTGACGTCAGTTCTGTACACGACTTTCCGCGCCAGGAACGCAGAGCCATGCAAGATACTGACCACTGGTGCATTGAAACTAGGGCCCTGAAAGGGATGACCTTAACCCTAGAAATCAGTTCGCAGAACGGGGAGGATGGGTGGGGCGGTAAGGAATCTATCACTACTAATGTTTCTTACAGATATATCGTTACCGAAGGTAAGTAACTTGTACATCTGAAAGAAACACATAGTGATAGATTCCTTACCTTAGAATAGATATCCCAGCAATACCAACCCCGGTGGTGGGTCTGCGAACCAAGATCACACCAGAAAGTCTCGGAGAACAGAATGGCCAAAGAAGCCGTCTCTCCGGACTTGGCTGTCCATGCAGTAATGCTTAGTAAAAGTGTGCAGCGAGGCCCACGTAGCTGCCTGACAGATGTCTTGTAAGGGGACACCACGTCCCAACGCCGTAGTGCCCGCCGTCGCCCTGGTGGAATGGGCGCGCAGCCCCAACGGAGGCTCCTTTTTAGCCAGAGAATAACAGGCTTTAACACACAAGACGACCCATCGGGAGATAGTCCGCTTGTGTACGGCCATACCTTTCTTGGCGCCAACGTAGCCAACAAAGAGTTGGTCATCCACCCGGAACTGTTGTGTGCGGTTCAGGTAAAATGAGAGCGCACGTTTTGGGTCCAGACGGTGGAGCCTCTCTTCCTCTCTGGAAGAATGCAGAGGCGGAAAGAAGGTGGGCAAAGTGATGGTTTGCCCGATGTGAAAAGCAATAACAACTTTTGGCAGAAAGGATGGACGGGTTCTAAGCACAACCTTGTCCGGATGGACAGACAGAAAAGGAGGTTTACAAGAAAGAGCCTGGAGCTCATTCACTCTCCTAGCGGAGGTGATGGCAACCAGGAAAGCAGTTTTTAGAGTTAATAGACGTAGAGGACAGTTGTGAAGAGGCTCAAAGGGAGCGCAAATTAAGTATGTGAGAACCAGATTCAAGTCCCACTGTGGCATCGCAAAAGGAATAGGAGGGAAAAGGTGAGTAATGCCTTTGAGGAATCTATTTACAACAGGGGACTTGAAAAGAGAGGGCTGATCAGGGAGCCTGAGAAAAGCTGAGATAGCAGAAAGGTAGCCCTTGATAGTGCCCAGAGCAGAGCCCTGCTGGGCCAAAGAAAGAAGGAACAAAAGAACTTCTGAAAGAGGGGCAGAAAGGGGATCCACAGCCTTTGCTGTGCACCATGCCACAAATTTGTTCCACATGCAGGCATATACCAACTTAGTGGAGGGACGCCTGGCTGCCAGAATGACATTACAAACCTCAGGAGGCAAGTCAAAGGGAATCAACTGCCGCCGCTCAATCTCCACGCAAGGAGGTGGAGACTGGACAGGTTCGGGTGGAGGCCCGTCCCCTGCTGCTGCGACAGACGATCCTCCCGAAGAGGCAGTCTGATCGGGGGATCGATGCGCATACTGAGTAGCTCGGGATACCAAACTCTTCGAGCCCAGTCCGGAGCCACAAGTATGACTTGGGCCCGGTTGCGCCTGATCTTCTTCAGCACTCTGGGCAGAAGTGGTATAGGCGGAAAGGCGTACAATAGACCGCAACTCCACTCGCGGCGAAAAGCGTCGCCGAGCGAGTGCCGCCTTGGAAATTCCAACGCGCAGAACTCCTGACATTGCGCGTTCTCTTCGGTGGCGAATAGATCTAACCAAGGCTCTCCCCACTGTTGAAAGAGACCTTGCGCCACGTCCGAGTGAAGACGCCATTCGTGATCCATCATGCACCTGCGGCTGAGTTTGTCCGCCCTGGCGTTCAGTGAACCTGCCAGGTGTTGAACCACCAGGGAAATGCCCTGATGTTCCAGCCATGTCCAGAGGCGCAGAGCCTCCTGACATAGGGTCCACGACCCCACCCCGCCTTGTTTGTTGCAGTACCACATGGCGGTGGTGTTGTCTGTGAACACCTGCACTACTCTCCCCTTGACAGAGGGAAGGAATGCTTTCAGTGCAAGTCGGATCGCCCGAAGCTCCAGAAGGTTGATATGGAGCCTGGACTCCGCCGGAGACCAGAGGCCTCTGATCTCCACCTCTCCCATGTGGCCGCCCCATCCCAGGAGGGATGCATCCGTCACCACTGTGTGCTCCGGTTGGGGAAGGGAGAGGGATTTGCCATTGACCCAATGCCGGTTTGTGAGCCACCACTGCAACTGTCTTGCAGTGCCCTCCGAGATCTGGACGGACTCGGACAGGTCCCCCTGATGCTGCGCCCACTGGAACTTCAGGTCCCACTGCAGAGCCCGCATATGCCACCTGGCATGATCGACCAGCAGGATGCAGGAGGCCATGAGGCCCAGCAGCCTCAGGGTCATCCTGACCGAAACACAGGATAGAGGCTGAAAGATGGGAATCATAGCCTGAATATCCTGGACTCGCCGTTCAGGAGGATAGACCCGAAAGTGCGTTGTATCCAGAACCGCTCCGATGAAGAGGGGCTTCTGAGAGGGAATCAGGTGCGACTTCGGCACGTTGATGGAGAACCCCAGCGAATGCAGGAGGTCGGCCGTAGTCTGGAGATGGGAGACGACAGCCTGGGGCGAGCCCGCCTTCAACAGCCAGTCGTCGAGATAGGGGAAGACTGGAACCCCTGATCTGAGCAGATGAGCTGCGATCACCGCCATCACTTTCGTGAACCCCCGAGGGGCGCTGGTAAGGCCAAAGGGGAGCACGGTAAACTGACAGTGCTCGTGGCCTACCGTAAACCGCAGGTAACGCCGGCAGGACGGGAATGTGGAAATATGCGTCCTGCAAGTCCAATGCTACCATCCAGTCTCCAGGGTCGAGGGCAGACAAGACCTGAGCCAGAGTCAACATCTTGAACTTCTCCTTCCGGAGGAAGCGGTTGACGTCCCTGAGGTCCAAGATAGGACGCAGGCCCTTGTCCTTCTTGGGCACCAGAAAGTAGTGGGAATAACAACCACGTCCTACTTCTGGCACAGGAATGTGCTCGATGGCCCCCTTGGCCAAGAGGGCCGCGACTTCCTGTTGGAGAAGTGCCAAGTGATCCCCCGACATGCGGTGGTACTGGGGTGGCATGGCTGGAGGGGTAGTCTCGAAGGGGAGGGAGTAGCCCCTTCGGACTATTTGTAAAACCCACCTGTCCGAAGTGATGGTGCGCCAGCGGGGGAGGTGATGGCGAATCCTGCCACCCACTGGCGTTTGATGGGCCTGAAAGACCGGACTAGGAGGGTTTGGAGGCAGTGGTGGCTGGGGTGGAGGTGGACTGACCCGCCCGCTGGCCCCCTGACCCGCCTCGGCCGGTCCCACGTCCGCGGCCGCGCTGAGACTGTTGCTGCGCAAGCCTGTGGCTCTGAAGCGAACGTGTTGGGGCGCCCCTTCCGTGGCCACGAAAGGAGCGAAAGGCAGAAGGCGGAGGAGGGCGAGAGGCCGAAAGGCCCAAGGACTTGGCCGTAGCTCGTGAGTCCTTAAAACGCTCCAACGCACTATCCGCCTTGTTGCCAAAAAGGCAAATGCCATCAAAAGGCATGTCCTGGACATCCCCAGAGAAACCAGTAGTCCTCAGCCAGGCGTGGCGATGGAGCGCCACTGTCGTGGAAATCGCTCTGCCCAGCGAGTCGGCGGTGTCAAGGCCACATCGAATTGTGAACTTGGCTGCATCTCTCCCTTCAGCAATAGCCTGAGAGAGCACTGTCCGGGCCTCCTCCGGACACTGAGGCAGCACTTGCGCCACCGTATCCCACACAGAGTGGGAATAACGGCCCAAGAGGCATGCGGTGTTCACAGTCCGCAACCCTGAACTGGCGGAAGAAAAAATCTTCTTCCCAAACTGTTCCAGTCTCTTGGATTCCCTATCCGGGGGTGCGGTAGGGAATGCTCTTTGGGACGTAGAGGCTTGGACAACCAAGCTCTCAGGGGTGGGGTGTTGGGAGAGGAAAAGGGGGTCGGCCGGGCGATGGCATCGGGCCACGTTCCTATCCACAGGAGCCCGTGTTGGGCCTGGACCAGGTGCCCAAAAGAACGTCAGAAAGTGCATCATTAAAGGGCAGCAGTGGCTCCGCAGAGGTTGCCGCCGGCTGAAGCACTTCTGTCAGGAGGTTAGTCCTGACGGCCACTGTAGGGAGTTTGAGGTGTAGAGCCTCAGCCGCCCTACGCAACACCACTGCGTAACTAGCACCCTCCTCCGTAGCCACGGTAGGAGGAGTTAGCATGCCAAGGTCAGGAGAGGTGTCAAGACCACTCCCCCAGCTCCTCTGCTCATACTCGCACTGAGCTGCGAGAGGGTCCTCAGACCCCTCCCAGTCCTCCCCTTCCTCCGAAGGCTGTGGTACAGGCCGAAAATACGGAGGCGGGACATAGGGAAAGAAGGATCCCATCGGCATCGGAACCGGTGTCGAGTGACGCCGTTCCGGCTCAGTGTCCACATCAGGAGCTGAAACCGGGGATGACGTCGTCCGGTGCCACGGGCGACGTCGGAAGTGGTGCCGGTGGGGTCGACGTCGGTGGAGGTGTCACAAGGTCAACCAGCGTCGAGCGGGATCTAGGCCTGGATCCATGGGGGCCCTGCAGCGCCGGAGCCGCCAACAGTGAAGAGCGAGGACCCCCAGTCGGGCCCACGGGGCCCGAAGGCGCGCCGGCGGGGCCCGACGGCCCAAAGAGGCGGGCCATGGCTGACAGAAATTCCTGAAGCTGGACCGGAGTCGCCGACGGACGCGGGAAGGGCGGGTAGGTCGACGGCGACTGCGTAGGCTCCGCCGGAGCCGCGGGGGTCACCACCCGCACCCTCAGCCGCGTCGCGCGAGGGGAAGTCGGCGAGCGATGGCGCTTCTTCGACTTCTTGTGCTTCGCCTTACCTGACCCAGAGTGCGAAGACTTCGATCCCGACGAACGATGGTGATGGCTCCGCGACCGGTCCCTCAACCTCCCCCGGGACCTCGAGCGGCGCGGAGCCGACTGCCGGACTTCAAGCAACTTTAGGGACCGCTCCCGCAAAGTCTTCGGTGCCATGGCCCGGCAGTCAGGGCACGACTTGGGGTAGTGGTCACGCCCCAGGCAGTAGAGACACACGCGGTGCGGGTCCGTCACCGACATCATGCGATGACAGTCCCCGCAAGACTTGAAACCGGGCATCCCTACGGCACCAGGAGTCGAACGACTCGAAAAAACAGAGACAAAAGCCTCGAAAAACTCAGTCAAAAAATGACTGGGGGTACCGCTCTCTCCGGATCTGCGCTTGCTGGCGCGGAAAAAGAAAGAACTGACGTCAGCGCGCGAGGGTGGCGACTAAGTAGCTGCTGCGACGTCATCTCGGCGACCACGACGCCAACGACCGACGCGGAGTCGCACGACGCCACCTTCCAACGCGCAGGGGTACTGCTGACGAAAATTTCCGGATCCAGTCTGACGCCTGGGGGTAATTCTAAGGTAAGGAATCTATCACTACGTGTTTCTTTCAGATACATAAATCAAAGGCATGGTCATTTACAATACTAACAGCTTAAACTCTAGCAAATGCGAGACCTATTGCATTGCAATAAAGGGCCTTCTCGACCGCTTGTTAGATTGTAAATATCAGAGGAAGAGACCGGCCTGCGACGTCTTCAAAGTAGTGATAAATAGTGCAGTGAAAAAGACGTGCAAGTGTTGTATATTACACAGACACAAAGTGTGAAGTGAGAGTTACATATGCTCCGAGCAAACACTAACAAAGCGCTCCAACACCTTTTGCTCTGTGATTACACGGTCGCAGCTCAGGAGAAAGAGCGGGGGGGTTATTTCCTGTCCTCTCCGTGATTTGACTGTGCAGTGTGGCATTGCGTAATGTCATTGCTATCTTTGGCCTAATAAAAAAAACACTCCAACACTCCAGCTGTAGTCGGACCCTGGATTCACCTCCTGGTGCAGGGAGGGCTGTGCTTTATCGCAGGGAGGGAGGGATGGTCTCGGCTGCAGCTCCGGCCTCGTACAGTGCCCCTGATATTACTAGTGAGCGAGAGGCGCTGAGCTGGTCGTATTGGTGGTGGTGTTGGTATTAGTATTGGTGGTGGTTTTAGTATTGGTGGTGGTGGTGGTATTGGTGGTGGTGGTGGTATTAGTAGTGGTGGTACTGGTATATTGGTGGTGGTGGTATTGGTGGTGGCGGTGGTATTGGTGGTGGTGATATTGGTGGTGGTGACATTGGTGGTGGTGACATTGGTGGTGGTGATATTGGTGGTGGTGATATTGGTGGTGGTACTTGTGGTGGTATTAGTGGTGGTATTAGTGGTGGTATTGGTGGTGGTATTGGTGGTGGAGGTATGGATGTGGTGGTATGGATGTGGTGGTATTGGTGGTGGTGGTAATATTGGTGGTGGTAATATTGGTGGTGGTATTGCTGGTGGTGGTATTGCTGGTGGTGGTAGTGTTGGTGGTGGTTGTGGTGGTATTGGTGGTTGTGGTGGTGGTGGTATTGGTGGTGGCATTGGTGGTGGTATTGGTGGTGGTATTGGTGGTAGTGGTATTGGCTGTGGTTGTATTGGTGATGGTGGTGGTATTGGTGGTGGTGGTGATATTGGTGGTGGTATTGGTGGTGGTAGTGGTATTGGTGATATTGGTGGTGGTATTGGTGGTGTATTAGTGGTGTGGTATTAGTGGTGGTGGTATTGGTGGTGGTGGTATAGGTGGTGGTGGCGTTGGTGGTATTGGTGATGGTGGTATTGGTGTTGGTGATGGTGGTGGCGGTATTGGTGGTGGTGGTATTGGTGGTGGCGGTATTGGTGGTGGTGGTAATGGTGGTGGCGGTAGTATGGTGGTCGTGGTGTTATTGGTGGTGGTAGTGGTATTGGTGGTGGTAGTGGTGGTGGTGGTGGTGGTGGTGGTGGTGGTGGTGGTAGTGGTGGTGGTGGTAGTGGTGGTGGTGGTAGTGGTGGTGGTAGTGGTATTGTTGGTGGTGGTACTGGTGGTGGTGGTGGCATTGGTGGTGGTGGTGGTACTAGTGGTGGTGGTATTGGTATTGGTGGTGGTGATATTGGTGGTGGTGATAGTGGTGTTGGTATTGGTATTGGTGGTGGTGATATTGGTGGTGGTATTGATGGTGGTAGTGGTATTGTTGGTGGTGGTACTGGTGGTGGTGGTACTGGTGGTGGTATTGGTGGATGTGGTGGTGGTATTGGTGGTGGTATTGGTGGTATTGATGGTGGTGGTGGTAGTGTTGGTGGTATTGGTGGAGGAGGTGGTATTGGTGGTGGTGGTATTGGTGGTGGTGGTATTAGTGGTGGTATTGGTATTGATGGTGGTATTGGTGGTGGTATTGGTGGTGGTGGTGGTAGTATTGGTGGTGGTGGTGGTATTGGTAGTGGTATTGGTGGTGGTAGTGGTGGTGGTGGTGGTATTGGTGGTTGTATTGGTGGTGGTGGTGGTAGCGGTAGTATTGGTGGTGGTGGTATTGGTGGTGGTGTTGGTGGTATTGGTGGTGGTGGTATTGGTGGTGGTAGTGGTATTGGTGGTGGTGGTATTGATGGTAGTGGTATTGTTGGTGGTACTGGTGGTGGTATTGGTGGTGGTGATATTGGTGGTGGTATTGGTGGATGTGGTATTGGTGGTGGTGGTGGCATTGGTGGTGGTGGTACTGGTGGTGGTGGTGGTATTGGTGGTGGCGGTATTGGTGGTGTCGATATTGGTGGTGGTGATATTGGTGGTGGTGAAGGTGGTGGTATTGGTGGAGGTATGGATGGTGGTGGTGGTCGTATTGATGGTGGTATTGGTGGTGGTGATGGTATTGGTGGTGGTAGCGGTAGTATTGGTGGTGCTGGTATTGGTGGTGGTGGTAGTGGTATTGGTGGTGGTGGTGGTAGTGGTATTGTTGGTGGTGGTACTGGTGGTGGTATTGGTGGTGGTATTGGTGGATGTGATGGTGGTGGTATTGGTGGTCGTAGTGGTATTAGTGGTGGTGGTACTGGTGGTGGTGGTACTGGTGGATGTGGTGGTGGTGGTGGCATTGGTGGTGGTGGCATTGGTGGCGGTAGTGGTGGTGGTGGCGGTATTGGTGGTGGTGGTGGTGGTGGTATTGGTGGTGGTATTGGTGGTGGTGGTATTGGTGGAGGAGGTGGTATTGGTGGTGGTATTGGTGGTGGTGTTGGTATTGATGGTGGTATTGGTAGTGGTAGTATTGGTGGTGGTGGTATTGGTGGTGGTAGTGGTATTGGTGGTGGTAGTGGTGGTATTGGTGGTATTGGTGGTGGTGGTTGTATTGGTGGTGGTGGTATTGGTGGTGGTGGTGGTAATGGTGGTAGCGGTAGTATTGGTGGTGGTGGTATTGGTGGTGGTAGTGGTAGTGGTGGTGGTATTGGTGGTGGTATTGGTGGTGGTGGTATTGGTGGTAATGGTGGTGGTAGTGGTATTGGTGGTGGTGGTAGTGGTATTGTTGGTGGTGGTACTGGTGGTGGTATTGGTGGATGTGGTGGTGGTATTGGTGGTGGTGGTATTGGTGGTCGTAGTGGTATTGGTGGTGGTGGTACTGGTGGTGGTGGTACTGGTGGATGTGGTGGTGGTGGCATTGGTGGTGGTGGCGGTATTGGTGGTGGTATTGATTGTGGTGGTGGTGGTATTGGTGGTGGTGGTAATGGTGGTGGCGGTAGTATGGTGGTCGTGGTGTTATTGGTGGTGGTAGTGGTAGTGGTATTGGTGGTGGTAGTGGTGGTGGTGGTAGTGGTGGTGGTGGTGGTGGTGGTGGTAGTGGTGGTGGTGGTGGTGGTAGTGGTGGTATTGTTGGTGGTGGTACTGGTGGTGGTGGTGGCATTGGTGGTGGTGGTGGTGGTACTAGTGGTGGTGGTATTGGTGGTGGTATTGGTATTGGTGGTGGTGATATTGGTGGTGGTGATAGTGGTGTTGGTATTGGTGGTGGTATTGGTGGTGGTGATATTGGTGGTGGTATTGATGGTGGTAGTGGTATTGTTGGTGGTGGTACTGGTGGTGGTGGTACTGGTGGTGGTATTGGTGGATGTGGTGGTGGTGGCATTGGTGGTGGTATTGGTGGTGGTGGTATTGATGGTGGTGGTGGTATTGGTGGTATTGGTGGAGGAGGTGGTATTGGTGGTGGTGGTATTGGTGGTGGTGGTATTAGTGGTGGTATTGGTATTGATGGTGGTATTGGTGGTGGTATTGGTGGTGGTGGTGGTAGTATTGGTGGTGGTGGTGGTATTGGTAGTGGTATTGGTGGTGGTGGTGGTATTGGTGGTTGTATTGGTGGTGGTGGTGGTAGCGGTAGTATTGGTGGTGGTGGTATTGGTGGTGGTAGTGGTGGTATTGGTGGTGGTGTTGGTGGTATTGGTGGTGGTGGTATTGGTGGTGGTATTGGTGGTGGTGGTATTGATGGTAGTGGTATTGTTGGTGGTATTGGTGGATGTGGTATTGGTGGTGGTGGTGGCATTGGTGGTGGTGGTGGCATTGGTGGTGGTGGTGGTACTGGTGGTGGTGGTGGTACTGGTGGTGGTGGTATTGGTGGTGGCGGTATTGGTGGTGGCGGTATTGGTGGTGGCGGTATTGGTGGTGTCGATATTGGTGGTGGTGATATTGGTGGTGGTGAAGGTGGTGGTATTGGTGGAGGTATGGATGGTGGTGGTGGTCGTATTGATGGTGGTATTGGTGGTGGTGATGGTATTGGTGGTGGTAGCGGTAGTATTGGTGGTGCTGGTATTGGTGGTGGTGGTAGTGGTATTGGTGGTGGTAGTGGTATTGTTGGTGGTGGTACTGGTGGTGGTATTGGTGGATGTGGTGGTGGTATTGGTGGTGGTGGTATTGGTGGTCGTAGTGGTATTGGTGGTGGTGGTACTGGTGGATGTGGTGGTGGTGGTGGCATTGGTGGTGGTGGCATTGGTGGTGGTGGCATTGGTGGCGGTATTGGTGGTGGTATTGATTGTGGTGGTGGTATTGGTGGTGGTATTGGTGGTGGTGGTATTGGTGGAGGAGGTGGTATTGGTGGTGGTATTGGTGGTGGTATTGGTATTGATGGTGGTATTGGTAGTGGTAGTATTGGTGGTGGTGGTATTGGTGGTGGTAGTGGTATTGGTGGTGGTAGTGGTGGTATTGGTGGTGGTGGTTGTATTGGTGGTGGTGGTATTGGTGGTGGTGGTGGTAATGGTGGTAGCGGTAGTATTGGTGGTGGTGGTATTGGTAGTGGTAGTGGTGGTGGTGGTGGTATTGGTGGTGGTATTGGTGGTGGTAGTATTGGTGGTAATGGTGGTGGTAGTGGTATTGGTGGTGGTGGTAGTGGTATTGTTGGTGGTGGTACTGGTGGTGGTATTGGTGGATGTGGTGGTGGTATTGGTGGTGGTGGTATTGGTGGTCGTAGTGGTATTGGTGGTGGTGGTACTGGTGGTGGTGGTACTGGTGGATGTGGTGGTGGTGGCATTGGTGGTGGTGGCATTGGTGGTGGTGGCGGTATTGGTGGTGGTGGTATTGATTGTGGTGGTGGTATTGGTGGTGGTATTGGTGGTGGTATTGGTGGAGGAGGTGGTATTGGTGGTGGTATTGGTGGTGGTATTGGTATTGATGGTGGTATTGGTGGTGGTATTGGTAGTGGTAGTATTGGTGGTATTGGTGGTGGTAGTGGTATTGGTGGTGGTAGTGGTGGTGTTGGTGGTGTTGGTTGTATTGGTGGTGGTGGTGGTGGTATTGGTGGTGGTGGTGGTAATGGTGGTAGCGGTAGTATTGGTGGCGGTGGTATTGGTGGTGGTAGTGGTAGTGGTGGTGGTATTGGTGGTGGTATTGGTGGTGGTGGTATTGGTGGTAATGGTGGTAGCGGTAGTATTGGTGGTGGTGGTATTGGTGGTGGTAGTGGTATTGGTGGTGGTGGTATTGTTGTTGGTGGTACTGGTGGTGGTACTGGTGGTGGTACTGGTGGTGGTATTGGTGGTGGTGGTATTGGTGGTGGTATTGGTGGATGTGGTATTGGTGGATGTGGTATTGGTGGTACTGGTGGTGGCGGTATTGGTGGTGTCGGTATTGGTGGTGGTGATATTGGTGGTGAAGGTGGTGGTATTGGTGGAGGTATGGATGGTGGAGGTGGTGGTATTGGTGGTGGTGATGGTATTGGTGGTGGTGATGGTATTGGTGGTGGTAGCGGTAGTATTGGTGGTGGTGGTATTGGTGGTGGTGGTATTGTTGGTGGTGGTGGTAGTGGTATGGTTGGTGGTGGTACTGTTGGTGGTGGTACTGGTGGTGGTATTGGTGGATGTGGTGGTGGTGGCATTGGTGGTGGTGGTGCAATTGGTGGTGGTGGTATTCATATTCGAGGAGGGTTTGAAGAGCTCCTAGGTAGGGCTAAGCACAACGTACTTTAAAAGAGCTAGGATTTGCCAATTTGTTTGAATTACCCTCATCTCCAACTAGGGCTGAAAGGCAGTTTGTTAACCTTAAGTTTTGCAAATTTAGTCAGATCCAGAGTTTACGTATGTATTTAGTCAGATCCAGAGTTTACATATGGAATCTACCAAAAGTTCCTACATTTATTTGTCAGGACTAGGCGATTCTATGCTTTATTTAAATTAAATTTAGCTCGGACTGTGTGGGAAAGGTCACTTTTGTTCTGCTTTAGAACAGGTATAGTATGGCGTCTCTTCTGTTTTTCGGCGGTCCAGAGCACTTTTTGCTGTACCAAAATGGTTTGCTCATTTGACGAGACTTCTGTACAATTGTTGTTGCATTATGTTTTTTATAGATATTTACATTACGTTTTTTTTACTTTTTAAAACTAATCTTAAGGTGCCTAGCGTTTAAAAAGTGCAGAGTCTTATTTGCAGCTTTTAGGCAGCGCTGATATCTGCTATAGGGTGAGTTCCTATCTGAAAGCAGCAGTGAGGTCACACACGTTTATGGATGGATGACCTCTTAGACACCTTAATTGCTAAGCCTTGGAGACAAGTGTCATATTTGGAATTTTTAGGATACCTTAGACTTATAACTGTTTAGAACATAGCGGTCCCAAGGAAGTTTTTTGATTTCTGGAAAGTTTTTTAGCTAGGGATATCCTCTTTTTAGAATTGAGATCTCCATAATAATATACATAGGGTGTGGCATAGACTATGCACTTCTCCTTAGAAGGACTACTTGTGTTATTTGCACTAATGGTATGCACATTATTCGTGTCAATTTGCATATGTGCCTCGGAGATTTAACTGTTTTTATTATACTTATGCATTGTTATTTATGATTTTTTATTTAAAATCTAATAAAGGATTTTTGACTTGAATAGTTTAGTGTTTACCCATATGTTTCCCCTTTCGGTTTTTCTTTCTTCCCCTTTCCTGCAGGTTTATGGGGCTTGCTTGAGAGAATGCCACTGTCGTACGGTACTTGTATAGTGCGGCTTATCACCTTTGAGGGTATCCATGTGCTAGACTGCGGGATTCTGTCAAAAAGCCAGGTCTTGAGATTCTTCCTTAAGTCTGTCAGTGACGGTGATGTTCAGAAGTGAGGAGGGAGGGCGATTCAGGACTTGGCGGCGAGGTGGGAGAAGGCGCATCCTCTGGAGCGGCGGCAACGGATGCACAGAGTCTGTGTGAGGGTGAGGTGGGCGGAACAGAGGTTTCTGGATGGTTGGTGGAAATTTAGGCGGTGGTTCATGTATGCAGGTCCCTGGTCGTGGAGGTCTTTGTAGGCGTGGGTCAGTAGCATGAAGTGGCATCTCTTCTGGATGGGGAGCCAGTGGCGATCTCTCAGGTGCTGGGTGATGTGCGTCCTTTTGGGCAGGTTGAGGATCAGTCAGGCTGCTGCGTTCTGTACTGTCTAGAGTCTTCTCATGAGTTCGCTGGAGGTCCCTGCATAGCGTGCATTGCTGTATTTAAGACAGCTGGTGATGAGAGCTTGAGTCACTATTTTTCTGGTTCTGATGGAGAGCCATTAGAAGATTCTGCGGAGCATGCAGAGACCGTGGAAGCAGGCTGAGGAGACGGCGCTGACCTGTCGTTTCATGGACAGTTTGCTGTCCAGGATGATGCCGAGGTTCCGGGCATGGTTTTCGGTGTGGGGGTGGGTCCGAGTTCCGATGGCCACCAGGTGTCATTCCAGGGGGAGGTGTGGCTGCCAAAAATCAGCACTTTGGTTTTGTCCTTGTTGAGCTTCAGGAAGTTGTCCTTCATCCAGGCAGAGACGTTTCTCATGCAGTTGTGGAAGATGAACTTTGTGGCGGTGGGATCTGCTGAGAGCGAGAGGACGAGCTGGGTGTCATTGGTGTACAAAATGATGTTGATGTCATCGGCTCTGGCAATGTCTGCTAGTGACGTCAAGTCAATCTTGAAGAGGGTACGACTGAGGGATAATCCTGGAGGGACGTCGCAGATGGTGCGTTTAGGTTGTGAGGTGAAGGGGGGAGTGACGGATTCTCTGGGTGTGCCTAAGGGCGTCACCTTCGATACTGATCTGATGCAGCAATTTGATGAGTGTGTGGTAGGAGATAGTGTCGAAGGCTGCAGGAGGGCGAGGCGGATCTGGGCTGCAGATTCTCCTCTATCGAGTAGGGTGCAGATGTCGTCTGTCGCGGTGCTGTGGCTGGCTCTGACCCTGATTGGGAGGAGTCTAGCAGGTTGTTTCTCTGTAGGTGTTCAGTGAGTTGGTGCTTGATAGTTTTCTCCAGGACTTTGGGGGGAAACGGGAGCAGCGAGATAGGGTGGTAGTTGCTGTGGGTATTTTTTTGGAGCGCAAAGGTAATTGTACTGTCTAAACACCTTTCAGGTTCTCATTAAAAAGACAGGAAATAATATTTTATCTATTAAAATACATCAAAACAGTTTGGTAGAGGTACAACAAGGAATATCAACATATATATCAAACACTGTAAACTAATAACAGTTTAGTGATATTGGTTTAGTGATAATCGCTTAAGGTGTCTTAAAAGCAGTGAATCATAACCAAATTATGCAAAGGATAGAGAGAGGCGGGAAAGGAGAGGAAAAAGACAGGTGGAGTCTCGATAAGTCAGCTGCATAACTAGATTATAACAATTTGCATTACATTTGTTACTCATTATTTGTAGGGGCCACAAATCGCATCATGCTGCATTTAAAGGGCAGTCATTTAAATAAGTGGTTTAAAAACAAATTATGCTTTTATGACAGCATTAAAGAGTGAAGTTTATTTTGCTTTTTAAAGAGAACTCCCAGGTAGTGCGTCTGTGGAATGGCTTAGACCAGGAAATCCTGCAGGACAGATTGGATAAAATGCCCCTCTCATCGGACCAGGTTATCCAGGCAGTAGTGGTCAGTGAACGTATGGAGGGCCATCCAACTTGCAGCCTGGCAGATGTCCAGGTCTGGCACACTGCGCACCAGCACAGTGGTAGTAGCCTTTGCTCTGGTGGAATGGGCCCACAAACCTTCAGGAGGCTGCTTCTTGGACAGCCCACAGCAGATGTTGTTGCACCGCGGACCGTGATTCGGCACCCGGTGCTGCCCGCTTCTTCCTCGCGGGCCGCGATACAGCCCGCGGCGCCTCCCTCTTTTCTTCGGGCGCGTCGCGGTGCTGCGCGGCGGCCCGCTGTGCCTGCTCTCTTTTTTAGTCTGGCACGGCGCCTACCTATGCAGGGGCCCGTTACCTAACAATTTGCATGACCGGAATGCCACAGCTCCAGTTTTGGAGCTGCAGCTTCCTATTTTCACATGTTGGGGCACTATATTCTTACCTTCCTTTCACTGATATATATTTCTTTCTTCGTGTCTTCTTGGGACCATCTCGCCTTCCCATGATTCCATAGTCTTCTTCCCAGAAGGCCTTGGGAAGTATCTGCTCTACCAATTCAAGATGGCGACCTTCCTATTCTGTCCACTAGCCTTTTCCTTATCCAAGATGGTGGTCACTTACTTCCTGTTCGGTCACTTCCTGTTCATGGGTATTTAAAGGGCTGGATCCTTCATTTCCTTGCGTTGCAACACTCTTCGCTCCTGCTGGTGTGTATTCGCTCCTGTTGGTATCCTGTGCTCCTGCCTGGTATCCGTCATTCCTGTTGGCCTACCTTATTCCTGATATAGCCTTCTATTCCGGTTCCGATTCCTGGCCTTCTTTTTCTCCTTCTGGAGGTTTTTTTCCTTCCTCTTAATTCCTAGAGTTCCCACTTCCACCAGAGGTTTTCCCTACGGGGTTTTTTCCTCTTGGGACTCCTTTTGGAGGGCACGGTCTGCTTTGGCTATTTTATTGTCAGCAGCACCGTGGCTACCAGAAAGGGTCGCCCTTACCTCGGACAGACCAGAACCCTCAAGAACCGAAGTCGAGAATCTCTCCAACACGCCAGAGCCGGTAAGAACATCACAAGTCTTGACAGATGTTGATGTATAGTACAATCCATCAGGAGATGGTTCTCTTCTGTACAGCTTTTCCTTTATTAGCTCCAGAAAAATTGATAAAAAGTTGGCAATTCTGTCGGTATTCCTGTGAACGATCAATGTAAAAATTAAGGGTTCTTTTTGGGTTAAAATACTACAGCAGTTCTTCCTCCTTGGATGGATTAAGCGTGCACAGAAAGCCGGCAAGGCAGTGGATTGCCCTTTGTGAAAGGGCATGACTACCTTGGGCAGAAATGCAGCTTTTGTGCGGAGGACCAGTTTGTCTGGGAAGAACCAAGACTACAGTGGTACCACAGAAAACTCCTGCAGTTTACTCACTCACCTGGCTGATGTTATGGGGATGCGGAAATCTGTCTTGATGGTTTACAGGCTAAGAGAACAACTGCGCATGGGCTCGAAAGGAGTGTATATGATAGGTGAGAACCAAATTAATGTCGTACTGTGGCATCAGAAATGGTGTTGTGGGAACATGTGGTCTAACCCCTTCAAAAAGCGCATTACAACAGGTGATGTAAAGTAATAATGTTGATCTGGTAAAATGGATAATGTTCTCAAGGGAGACTAAATAACCTTAAACTGTGTTCACAGCAAGGACTTGGTATGCTAGGCCTTAGACAAAATAAAACAGAGGAATATACCGTTACTTTTTGACTTCGCATCATTTCACCCTGCCCTGCAGCTGCGACAGGAGGTTCTCTCAAAGAGGCAGCTGGATCGGAGGAAAATGCTCATGACCAGAGGTTTCAGGAAGCACACACTCCACACATAGTCAGGGGCCTCTAGACTGACTTGGGCTTGGTCTCTTTACATTGTTTTCAGTTCTCTGAGCAGGAGAGGGTGGAGTGGAAAGGCGTACAGGAGTCCCGAGCCTCGGTGTAGGCGAAAGGCATCTCCTAGAGAACGCTGCCTTGGGAACGCCAGCACTTCAAAAGCTTGGTCACTGGGTGTTCTCTGCTGTGGTAAATAGATCGAGCCAGGGTTTTCTACATTCTAGGAAGACGTCTTGTGCCACCTCCAAATGTAACTGTCATTCGTGATCCACTACGCAACAGCAGATGAGTTAATATGCCCTGGCTTCAAGGATTCTCCCAGGTGTTGTACAATCAGGGAGACACCCTGAGCGTTCAGCCACTTCCAGAGACGTAGAGCCCCCTGGAACAGGACACACGACCCTACATCGCCCTGTTTGTTATAGTGCCACATAATGGTCATGTTCTCTGGATCACCTGTATCAGTTCGCCCTTGATGGTCGGGAGGGATGCCTTCAGTGCCAAGCAAATCCAGCAAGTTGAAGTGGAGGAGAGCTTCTGCTAGAGACCAAAGCTCTCTGAACTTTACCTCTCCCAGCAGACCTCCCCAAACCAGCAACAGTGCATCCGTAGTTATTGGTGGAGTAGAGAGAGTGGACTGCCGCTGGTCCAATTGCAGTTTAGCTTTCACTACAGCAATTTCCTTGTAGTCTCCTTTGATACTTGCATGGAATCTAATAAATTACTGTGATTCTGAGCCCACTGAGACTTCAGATCTTAATGCAGAGCCAGCATGTACCACCTGGCGTGATCCACCAGCAGAACTCAGAAGGCCAAGAGAGCAAGAAGCCTCAGAGAGAATCTCACTTAAACTCATGCTGCAGATCAAAATATCTGGATCATAGCCCTAAAGTCCTGGATTCGTTGAGGTAGTGGAATGGCTCGGAAAAGTAAGATATGCAGTCTGGCTGTGATAAAGTGGAGCCGCTGTGAAAGAGTCAGATTTGACTTCAGCACGGTGATGGAAAAAGCGAGCCTACTTTCTGCAACCAGTCATGAAGATATGGGGAGACTGAAATTCCCAACCTCTGCAGATGAGCCACAAACACCACAATCACTTTTGTTAACGCCAGAGTTGCACTGGTCAGGCTAAAAGGGAGAACTTAAATGCTTGTGGGCTACCTCAAACCGCAGATTGTCTCTGTGGGACTGGCAGACGGGGATGTGAAAATAAGCATCCTCCAAGTCAATGCCCACCCATCCAGTCTCTTGGATCCAGGGCAGACAGAACTTGGACTGGGTGAGCATTTTAAACATGTCCTTCAGAAGGAAGAAGTACGGAGGGAGAAGATCTCGGATGGAACTGAGGCCTCTGTTCTTTTTCAGCACCAGAAAATAAATGGAGTAGCTGATAGTCTTGATCTCTGATGTCGAAAATGTGCCAAAAAGCTGCACCATGCCTTCACGAAATTCTTCAATCTGCTGCTGTGTCGCCAACAGCCCCGGAAATTAAGGGAGCGGCCGGACAAGGGTTGAAATCTGCTTAGAAGTGGAAACACTTGAGGAGCACGACCTGGAAGCATGATGACACCCTCGAACCTTCTCAGGAGATCGAGAGTGGCAGGACGTTACTTACCTGAGGATTTGGACTATGATGATGATCTGTTGCAGGAATGTCCGAGGGAGCAGGACCAGGACCTGCCTTTCGATCTCGACCGGTCACGACATGCAGTCTTCCAGTGTTTTGCCACAAACCACATCGCTTCCCAATCCTGGGTGGTCTTGGGGTGCATTAAGGTGCAGTCATTGCAGGCCCTAAAGTCCTTGTCAGTTCTGTGGGTCCGTCACACACATCAGTCTGTGGCATACCCCATATGGTCTGAACCCTGTAGATTTGGGAGCTGACATTTTCCCTTGCACACTGTAGAACTTTTAGTAAAAAAGACAGTCTCGAGAGACACTCGGGATAGCAATGGATCCATGTCCGTTGGCGCTGAAAGAAAGGAACGGATGTATATAGGGCCCTGCGTGTCACTTCCAGAGCACAGCAATGTCAGTGTGCCTCCACGTGGCACCACCTGTCAGCACGCAGGAGAACTGATTAAGATTTTCCAGATCCAGTTTGATGCCTGGGGAATATTATTACATTATATAGTAAAAAAATATTTATTATATGCTTAGTTAATAAAAACCATTGCATAAAAAGGAGCATAAAAAATAGAGCAAGCAATGTATGCATAGCTAAATAAAACAGACAGTGTTGTCACATCATTATCTCGTTCACGTAAAATACTGAGGCCGTCTGTAAATTTTCTTTGTTCCGGATCTATAGAATCAAGTCTCTTATAACAGTTCTGAGTTTCTATAATCACAGTCTCTGATGGCCTTATTTTTTTTTGCTTGTGCGTGATTTGTTTCAAATCAAATTTGCAGTGGGCGAAGGTCTTTGCACTTAACACCGTCAGGTTAAAATATTAAAACTATCAGTTAACACTTTTCAGTTAAAACCGCTTTTAAGATATATGCAAAAGTGCACAGGAGGTTATAAGTTGCTGTCCTTTGTTTCAATGTTATATTCCTTCTCTGTCCCCTTTAGTTTCTTTCTCGCCACATCGAGGAAGCGAACTAGACAGCAGGCCAGCCGGATGTCCTCTCCGTCAAAGCAGGCCTTAACTGCCTGTCTGCAGGTTCTAATGCATAGCCTGTTCCAGGCGGGTTTTAGTATTGATCTTCTTTCCCTGTCTAAGCGTTTGCATGTGCAGACAATGTATAGAATATCTTCCTTAGCCTCGGCACACAGTCTGCATGGTGTTTTAGATTGTGGCCATTTCCATGGCGGTAAGTGCGGCAGTATTGGTAGAATGCCCATCCTGAAGTGCAGAAATTTTTCTTTTTGGTCCTGGTAAATCCAGACCCTAGATAGGCTTGTGTGGAGCAGCTTTTATAGCTCTGGATAACGAACCATCCATGTGCTCTTTCAGACAGGGAGGCTTTGTCCTCGAGATTGGATACAATTTTTACTGTTTTGTTGACAAGCTCCTTGAAGGTTTTATGGACCCCAATTGTGTCCCAGTGAGCTACTAAGGCCAAGCTGGCCAAGGAGTCTTTTAAATAAATCAGAGCTGCACAGTCTTTTTTCCGGTTGAGTTCATTCCATAAAAATTCATTTAGTGAGCCTGATTCTGCTCCTTTAATTTTGTGCCAGTATTTCAGGTAGGCTCCCTTTCGTGCAGTCTGTTGTTTTGAAATGCCGAACTCTAGCCTGATTTGGGCTGGTGATGTATAACGTGGGAGACTAAAAATGATTCTCATTGCCTTTGTTACTGTCCTGTCTAGGGTGTCGGCATCTCGCCCTCTGAGGCACTCGCTTCCATAAGTGATGGTTGGGAGGAGTTTTGCTCGAATTACCTGTAGCAAAGGGGTGAAACTTGGGCCGCTTATTTTTTGTTTAATGTTTTTTAGTGCGACTGCCAACAGGATTCCTTTGCCTTTTATAGATGCTTTTTGCGGGAGGAACGTGCCTTTAGTGTCCATAATTATGCCCAAGTATTTAAATTCACTGACAATATCGAGTTTCTGCCCTTCCAGAACCCATTGGAAGTGGTGTGGTTTATTTTTCCAATTAATAACCATCACTTTAGTTTTGCTCAGATTTATTCGTAGACCATTTCTGTTGGAGAAGTTGCTCGTGGTATTTAACAGGTGTTGTAAGCCAATTGGAGTGCGGCTAATCAGAACCAGGTCGTCTGCGTAGAGTAAGTTCGATAGGGGTAAACCGCCGAAGTTCGGGGCATGATGGTTGCACTTATCCAGTTCTGGCGAAAGATCTGCCAAGAACAGGTTGAACAAGATCGGCACCAGCACGCACCCCTGCTTCAGACCCTTAGTTGTCGGGATTATCCGTGATATATTTTCTCCAGCCCCTAGCTTAATTTGGATCCAGGTATCACTATGTAGTAGAATCAGCTGGTTCAGAAGTTTGCTCTTAATTCTCATTTTGGAGAGTTTTGCCCAGAGTTTATTCCTATCAATACTGTCGAAGGCAGCAGAGTAATCTATAAAGCACAGGTATAACGGTCTTTTGATGAGTTTGGTATCGTCTATTAGGAGCGATAGTGCCAGTATGTTTGCCGTTGTGCCCATACTTTTCTGAAAGCCTGATTGATTAATAGGAATAGATGCCGTTTCCGATGCCCATTCTGTAATTTCTTCCAGCAGCAGCCCTGCGTAATATTTGGCATCATTATCTAGTAGTGCGACCAGTCTATAGTTTTCTGCGATGTTTTTGCTGCCTTTCTTATGCATCGGAGAGATGATGGACCCTTTCCACGATTCTGGTATTATCTCTGTTTCCATGATACGCGAGTAAAGTGGTAGGAGTTCAGATGCCCAGTAGTCCGGGTCTCGTTTATATAGGATCGGTGGTATACCGTTCGGGCCGGTGCGCCCTCGGTTCTGCCCTTTGCAATTCTGCTCCTAATTTGTTTTGATGTAAATACCCGTTTGGGCTCATCTTCTTGCATACACGGGTCTGAGCCGGCCCTGCTGTGCTCCAGGGGTTCTTGTGTGTTAGTTGAGTGGCCGCTATTGAAGTGATCCCAAAGGTATTTAAACCAGTCCTGTTCTGTAATGTGAGAGTTTGTTCCAAGTGCACTTGGGTTCTGTAATCTCTTCAGTGTATGCCAAAACCTAGCGCTGTTTTTTGCTTTCGCATCGTAAAGGATTTTGGCCCATGCTATTTCTGTGCTTTCGCGGCGAGCTTCCCAGATGAGTTTTTTCTTGCTGTTTTTTAGTGATCTGAGCTTAGCTAAGAGGTTAGCGTCTGGCCCTGCCCGATGAAGTTCTCGTGTTGTTTTATTTATTCCTTTCCTTATTTGTTTTAATTCCTTTAATTGTGGTCCTCTCAGGAGACGGTCTTGCGTGCTCAGTGGTGGAGAGTGGGACCTGTGTCGGGCCGCAACCGCTCTAGTTACGTCCCTCCCTTCTTCATTTGTATGTATTGTGCCAAGTGTTTCAGTGAATTTGCCCCAGGATGCAGTTACATTCGTGTTATCCTTCTTTTTGCTCCCAGAGAGTCTTTGCCTCAAGCAGGAAGTTCTCCAAGTTAGAGATTTTGCATTTAATTCTTCTCAGGTTTGTCGTGTACTCTGTGCATAAGCGGACTGGTTGCTCAGTAGATGCGGTGCCATAAGCATCCAGAGTAATCTCTTGTGGTAGGTGGTCACTGTAGTCTGAGCTCCTAGCCTAAAGTTGACTATTTTATTGAAGAGGGAGTATGACGTGAAGGTATAGTCAATTGTTGTATTTGCAAGGGCGCTGTAGTATGTAGCTGCCGGCGGGCGATCTCCCCGAAAACGCCCATTCAGTGCAACTAGACTCAAATTTTCCAGGTCCCTGAGGAGCTTCTTAGCTGTGCTAGTTTGCTTGCCCCACTTACTTGCTTCCTGATGTGGGATCCCCCAGACCGAGGACTGCTCTTCAACTATTTCGTCTCTTTCGTAGGGCCCTGTTAGAAGCATGTTGAAGTCTCCTGATACTAAAAGGTTTGGGGTGACTTCTTCTTCAAGTAGTCTTGATAAGACAGAAACCAGCAGTTTGGCACTAGTTTTTTTGTCCCTTGGGTGAAGGTAAGTATTGACGAGTATTAGCTGCTGATTGTCTGCGAGACCTGTTAGTTCCAGCTTAATTGCTTGTATGCCGTTAGTTGTCGTCGTCATGTTAGGTAATTCCCTAGCAGTAGATATTGTTTTAATGGAAGTGAAGATCTGGGGAATATTCAAAAGGTGAGAAATATGTGGTTAGAAGTCTCTATCAGAAATAAGATCTTGCATTCTATTACATCAGGCCCAGGTCTTTAAACACAGTCAAATTTAATTAGCTCACAACCCACTTTCAGTCGATCTGGTGGTGAGAGGTGTAGGAAGCTGGCTCTATATATCCTATACTAAAGTAAGGTGTAGCGTGCACAGAGTCAAGTGGATCCCCCAGATGCTTTACAGAGGCTAAAGTAGATAATACTAAATGCTCTCTTTTGTGGTAGTGTGGGCGAGCTGTTAGGCTTATTAGAGGGCTGTATTAAGCATTTGTTGTACACACTCAGGCAAGAAATGATTACACACACTCAATGACCAAAGATACTTAGTTGCAGTAAAATACGTTTTGCAATATCACAGTTTTTAAGTATAAAAGTGAACACCATGCAGTTCAATGTTAACCTATGGAAGGAAAACAATCATGCAATTTTACAGGTAAGTACACGACTTACATAAACAGTCTTTGGGTTTTAGGACCAAAACTGGGCAAGGGTCAGGCAAGTGCAGAGACTGCACCACCAGCGGCACTCGTGCGGCTGGGTGCAGAAGTCAAATTCGGTCACTGGGGCCCAATGTTAGTCAATTGAGACTGGGGGGGCAAGCAAAGAGGTGCCCGTTGCAGGTAGGTAAAATCGGAGTTGGGGGTCAACTACGGGGGTTAGGCCCAGCACTGGGGGGGGCCATGAGGCAACACCAAACACACACCCCCCGTGGTACAGAGGCGGCAGGGTGCAGAGTGCCAACACAGCGTCCAATACAAAGCAATGGAGACCAGTGGCTCTGGAGGTATGTTGGGGTGCTGAAGAACTCATGGACACAGTCGGTCGAGCTCCCCAAGGACAGAGGGCTGCGGGTGCAGGGGTGTCTTTCCTGAGCTGGTGGGGTTGAGAGACCCTTCATGTTGAGGCTGCAGGCGTCGTCGTGGAGAGGTCACTCTGGGATGAACTCTAGCTCAGGACCGCTGGGGAACCTTCTTGAAACTGGCAGGCCACTTGGACTCGGGACGGAGAAGTCTAGTGCAGAGGTAGGTCTGGTTGTGTGGTTCAGCAGGGCACTGGGCTCTTCTTGTTGGTTTCTTGGTGGACAGGGCCGCTGTCCGCAGGAGTTCTTGGTCTTTAGGGAAGGCAGGTAGTCCTCCCATTGTTTTTGAGGTCGCTGGGCCTGCAGGACAAGTCGCTTTTGGAGCCGGTTTCTTCGAGGGCTGCAGACAGGCCGGTAGGTCTGGGGCCAAGTCAGTTGTCGTCTAGAGTCTTCACTGCTGCACGGCTCTTCGGTCCTTCTTCTCTAGGTAGCCATGAATCCAAGGATTAAGTTTCAGGGGTGCCCCTAAACACTCAATTTAGGGGTGTTACAGGTGCTGGAAGGTAGCAGCCAATGGGCTACTTACATTTAGGGGGACTACACCCTTTGTATGTTCACTCCCTTTGGGTAGAGGGCATACCCCTAATCCTATTGGTTGAAATCCTCACAACCAATATGGAGAATTTTGAAAGAAGGGGGGCACACTTCTCCTGCCTACTAAATTTCCAGCCGACCTTGCAGCCAAAAATGGGGCTTGGTCGGGGGCAGGCATCTGAACTAGCTGGAGAGGCCCTGGCTAGAATAACAAAGGGCAGAAAGCGGTCCCTGCTTGGGGGCAGGAGTAAAGCACCTCCACCCAGAGCATGCTTTGTTTCTGACCCACGAGAGCGAAAGGCCCCCACCTCAGGGGGTCAGAAACATGTCTGGATATGACAGGCTGGTGCAGACCAGTCAGCCACACACTAGTGGCTTGGTAGGTTTTCAGATGCGCCTCTGAGTGCCTTTATTATTGAATCCAACACTGGCATCAGTGTGGGCTCATTAATTTGAGATATTTGGTACCAAACATCTTGGGATTCCATGAAGGCCTTATGGTGCTGTAGAACTCGTATTGATAAGCTCCCAGCTCATGTACTCGGTATGGCTTCACCATGCACTTATAATGTCTAAAAATGGACTAATACATTATAGGGGCATATCACAAGAGGTATAGTGCACCCTGCCTTAGGGCTGTAAGGCCTGCTGTAGGGGTGACTTACCTATGCCTCTTGTAGTGCTGGTAGGCCTGGCACACAGGGATGTGTGCCAGGTTGACTCTTCACTTTTATCTGCACTAAAACACGCAGGAATGCAGTGGCAGTGTGCATGTGTTTGGTGAGGGGTCTCTTAGGATGGCATAATACATGCTGCAGCCCTCAGAGGCCCTTTCTGGTCATAATGCTCTTGGTACCACTGGTAGCTTTTACCAGGGACTTAGATATAGGCCAGAGGTGTGCCAATTGTGGAAACAAAGGTACAGTTTAGGGAAAGAACACAGGCGCTGGGGCGAAGGTTAGCAAGAACCCAGTGCACATTCAGTCAAAGTTGCATCAGAGTCAGACAAAAAATGGGTGGGGTACTGCAACAGAAACCCAATTTGCTACAATAGGGGATGGGTCGAGTCATGGGGATTCACATGGACATCTTATTACTCCTTGTTAGTTAGCAAGGAATAGGAAGAACAAACAGGGGTCAACCCAGGAGTATATGGTAACTCAAGTTGAATTTGCATCTCCTGATACTGTATGAGATGTACTTAAGACCGTGAAAAGGGTGACCACATTAAGCTACACAGCTTAGAATGATGATGTGACTGGAGAGTGATGGGGCGTGACAGCTTCATTCTTTTGAAGAGTATCAAGTGAATTTATCCTGACTATTACAATACAGAATCAGGATTACAAGTAATGTATGCAATAGGATTTTCACCGACAGCCATAAATGCTGAACATTAGCAAACTTATCCAAAAAGCCTGCAGTCTCTCATGCTTAAGTTGCTAAAAGAGAACATTTGGAAACTTCCCACTTTATTTCTTCAAAGCAACCTGCCTATTCCCAGTTTCCCCTCTAGTTCTTGGTGAAGGTATGAATAGACTTCCACGTCATAGCTTTACATGTATCCCATTACAGCTGCATTTTTCATCAAGGCAGTAGTAGTTTTTTTCCTATGTGTAGAGTCTGGTTTAAGTTTACTGGGTAATGACTTATTGGCCAGCTCGTAACAAAGCTTAATAAATGGCATAATACATCTTAACTGGAGCCGTTTTGATGGGGCTAACCCTATACAAAGGGGTTCATAATTAACAAAAAGTGGATTAGAATTTGTGAATGTTTTTGCCTTCTAAACCGCAAATCTGTAATATCCAAGGGATGTAAGAAACTATGCTGGGGAGAAAGGATTTCAGAAAAAAGGAAAAAGAAATAGCCTGGTAGATATAAATTTTATCAACAATTTTGGCCAAAAATAGAAGGATGGGTCCACATTCCAAAATGCAAGACCTGCGCAGTTCTATCGCCAAAAATGCTTGAAGTTCACCCTGCAAGCTGTAGTAATGGCCAAGCAGAAAGTTTTTCCATGAGAGATGTTGCAATGAATACTCTAGTATGGTCACAAAAGGAGGTGCCATTAGTTTAGATAACACCAAATGTAATACCCCTTGGATCATACAAGCAAATAAGACCCTCTGGGTCAATTTTCATTGCTGTTTTTTTTTTTAAAGAGGACCTAGACCTCACTGAAATCAAAGATCATTGGGATATAAGAGGATAAAATAGTATGAAATAACTTCCCTCTATATCATCTTGGCAACTTAGTTTCCTGCCCCCTTAGCAGTTGTTTGAAAAGCAAAGCGGGGGCCCTACTTCAAACAGGCAAATATTCTACAATGCTTACTTGGTCTTGTAATACCGGTCACATTCCAGATTAAGAAAAGTATTTTCTTTCGCTACACTCATCAAGAGTGGGAACTATCTTCACTATCTCTAAAGTGGTGTTCCTTCCCACCCAAATATTATAACCCTTCATAAGACCAATAACTGGAAATTCATCATGGAATCTAAAGAAACGACAGACGTCTAAGGACTAGGGAACAGAGTCCAAACAGGGCAGGTCTATATACTTGGACCAACTGGTCAAGAGAGGATGAGCCTGGCCCTAACCCATGGGGTGGCGAGTTTGAATGTTACAAAGATTTGCAGTCAGCAATATTGACTTCCAGAAAAGAAGTATGAGCCCCTAAGGAGAGACCTACCAACCACCCTGCCCAACAATACAAACTCCAACAGAGACATTTTCCAACAACATATAGGGAAACCTAAAACACAACAAAGAGGAGAACCGGCCCACATTTGCACCAATTTGTTGGGTCCATTAGAGAATGAATCTCAAAGAGAGTGTACACAACAGTGCCATGAGGAGTTCCCCAAACACTCTAAAAACACAATACATAGATAGTGACAACCAAGAGCGAGGACGACCTAGAGAAAAATACTAGAGAGCTTGTGACTCCGCCCACTGCGGCATAGCTCGCTCATTATGGATGGCAGAACACTAAATGTATGTTACCACAAAGAAAAATCTCTCTACTCAACCCCAGAGCGGTTGCCTCACTCATCAAGTGGTTGCATTGTAAACATAAATAACTCAAACATCCCAACCTTACACAAATGTGTCTGCAGTCATTTGGTTGACAGAAGGCCCAAGCAATGCAGCCAGGACTGTATTATTGTGTTATTGCTAAATCGGGAACAGTGGAACCTCACATTGCTGGGTTTTTGCAGAAGAACCTATGTAAGGTATCAAATTCACTGTGGGCTCAGCTTCCACTTTTTCCCTCTCCAATTGCTGCTTGGAAGGCCTTTATCCCCCTGTCTCTCAAGACTACCCCTTTCCAAGATGCCCGTTAGTGTAGCCAGGGCCTAAGCTGTGCAATGCAAGCAGAGCTTCAATCAAAATAATAGTCTGAAGTTCAAAAATATTTATTAAAGAGAAAACAAATATATAAAATGGATCAGTCTGAACAGCAAAGCATACTTTGTATTATTGTTACAGTGTTTTTCTACAATTCATTTTAGGTATGTGCCCGTAAGGAATGGAAAACATTTCAGCATTTCTTTCTCAGGAACACAAATTTTAGAAAAGAAAACAATATGAAAACCTTACCTCTTTTTCTGTGGGATGGGACATCCATATCAACATTCCGCCTTCCACCCTATTAGAAAATACAACTTTATGAGAATGATCAATGAGCTTAAAGATATTTTATTTTTTTGTTTCAGTTTTTTTGCTGCAGCTAGCATAAAACATGTTTAATATAGCACACTACATACATGCTAGTTCAATTCAGATCAATAAATGCAACATCTGGGCTCCTTTTGACAGTAATTGCGGCCGTATTGAACAAGTTACTTACCTTTCTTATCACTCTTTTGGGTGTATACCCTATCTAAGAGAAGATTCCTAACCTTTAGAATATTTAGAATATCCCCAGGTGCCAGGCTGGAGAAAGAGAAAAAAATGTACTTAAGTTATACTTTCTATGTTTATTCCTGACAATTCCTATCTCTGCTACATCAGTCCTAAGGAAAACCCTATTAAATTATCTCTTGGGGTCGAAACGTCAACTATTATGTTTTAACCACTTTTTCATTAATGAAGGGACTTTTTGAGGAATACACTTTGATTTGTTTAAGACTATGGTTCCTCCCCTGAAAATGATTGTCCTGTTGGTTAACATTATCTTATGTTATGTGCACTGCATATATCTTGCACTATTTTGTCACTTAGCTTCACTTTCACAGCGCCGTCACATGTAGCACCTTATCATTGATTGGAATTGTAACCCGATGGATGTGATTTATCTAATTATTAAAAAAATTAACTATTTTCATACTCTTCATTGTGTTAGCATGGTACACTGAACTGAATATCACTGTCTATTTGCCCAAGTTTCTCTAAATGATTGCCTATGGAACATCTGTTATATTTAGTGACTGATGGTATGGCACATTACATGGTAAAATGGCAAGCTCAGATACTGATGGTATGGCACATTACATGGTAAAATGGCAAGCTCAGATTCTGAAACAGGCATGGTCAGCAGACACCGACAAAAGCTATAGATCAAAATAGAACATTTAGTGGTGTTGGTCACGGGAGACAAGTCTTTGTCAAGTGGAATCAGATGTAAGTCATGATATGAATTTTGGTATGCAAACAGCAGACGATGAAGTGGCATAACTGGCATACAATTTCTATAGACCAGCACCTTCGGAGAATATGCAACAACAAGAGGAACCCTGGTTGGAGTAGTTTTCTTGGTCCACAAGCTGTTGAAGTATGCAGCTTAAGACAGTTTTTAAACTCCTATTTAAATTCAGATATTTCTGTTTAAGAGCAGTCAGTAAAAGAAGGAAAATGTCACTTACCTTTTAGGCATTTATTTGTGACATGTACTGCTGTAGATTCACATGCTGTGCATACTCCTCCAATCTAGTGTTGAGCTCGGAATTGTGCAATTTGTTTTTGTTTGAAGAAGTCTTTTCAAGTGACAAGGTGTGGTGACTCCACCTATTGATGGTAATGCGCATGGGCATCGGCTCCATAGTCAGATTGTTTTTCCCGCCACAAGGACGAAGATGTAGATGGAGCATAGAGATACAGAATAGTTGACCATGCAAAGTAAGGACATGAGGATGAGAGTATCGGCAACAAATCCATGTGAATCTACAGCACTGCATGCCACAAGCAGATGCTTACATGGTAAGTAACATTTTCTGATTATGTCATGTGTATAAGTACATACACATGCTGTGCATAGACTGCAAAGCAGTCCTCCTCAAGAGGTGGCTCAGTCTGAGGATGTTGCAGAAGATTGAAAAAGTATACGCAAGACAGTTTGGCCAACTGTAGCTTTTTACCTAGCCAGGACATCCACACAGTAATGTTTTGGCAAAGTTTGAGGAGTGGACCAAGTATCTGCTTTACAGATATCAGCTAGTAATATGTTCCCTGAAAAGTCATAGAATCCCCTTTCTTGTACGTAGAATAGGGTCTTGGAGGGACAGGTAGGGATCTTTTAGCTTTGTATAGCAAGTTTGGATACACTTGACAAGCCAACGAGCAATACCTGCTTTGGAAGTCGCATGGCCTTTATGTGGTTTGGAGTAGGATACTAAGAGTTGTGTTTTATGAAAAGGTTTTGTTCTAGCCACATAATACATTAATGCTCGTTTGACATCCAGGGTATGTAAGGCGTGGCCATCGAAAGAAAAGGAGCAGCTCAATTGTTTGATTGAGATGAAAACTGGAAACTACTTTAGGGAGAAATTGAGAGTTGTTTCGAAGGATGGACTTGGGAAAAAGGTTCCTCTAAGGTAAGAGCTTGTACCTCACTGACTCGCCTGGGGGAACGGATGGCTACAAGGAGGGCCACTTTCCATGAAAGAAACTGAAGAAGGCAAGAATAAAGGGGCTCAAAAGGAGGGCCCATGAGACTAGTTAGCACTATGTTCAGATTCCACAACGGAGCAGGTGGCGTCTGGAGTGGGATAACCTGCTTAAGGCCTTCCATGAATGCCTTAATGACTGGTACTCTGAATAGTGAAGTGTGCTGCCTATTCAGTAGGCAAGCAGCCACAGCAGCCAAATGTAAGCGAATGGAGGTATAGGCAAGGCCTGACTACTACAGGTGATGAAGCTAATGCACAAGTTACTAACTTGTGTAACGATATATCTGTAAGAGACAGTAGTTGGTGACAGATTCCTTACCTTAGAATATCCCCAGGCGTCAGGCTGAATCCGGAAAGTTTTGCGTAGAAGTACCCTTGCGCGTCAGTAGGCGGCGTTGTGCGGCTCCGCGTCCGTCGTCGGCGTTGAGATCGCCGGGATGACGTCGCGGCCAGTACTTAGACGCCGCCCTTGCGCGCTGACGTCAGTTCTGTACACGACTTTCCATGCCAGGAACGCAGAGCCATGCAAGAAGCTGACATTGGTGTCTGAAAAATACTAGGGCCCTGAAAGGGATGTCCTTAACCCTAGAAATCAGTTCGCAGAACAGGGAGGATGGGTGGGCGGTAGGAATCTGTCACTAACTACTGTCTCTTACAGATATATCGTTACACAAGTTAGTAACTTGTGCATCTGAAAGAGACACGTTAGTGACAGATTCCTTACCTTAGAATAGATACCCCAGCAATACCAACCCCGGTGGTGGGTCTGCGAACAGATTCAGACAAGGAAGTCACGGAGGACAGAGCGGCCAAAGAAGCCGTCACGGAGGACCTGGCTGTCAAGGCAGTAATGCTTGGTAAACGTGTGCAGCGAGGCCCACGTAGCTGCCTGACATATATCCTGTAGCGGAACACCGCGGCCTAAAGCCGTGGTAGCAGCTGTCGCCCTGGTAGAATGGGCACGTAGCCCAACAGGGGGCTCCTTCTTAGCCAAAGAATAGCAGGCTTTGATACACAAGATTACCCAGTGGGAGATGGTCCTCTTGTGTACCGCCCGACCTTTTTTGGCGCCCACGTAGCCAACAAAGAGCTGGTCATCCACCTGGAACTGTTGTGTGCGGTTGAGGTAAAAGGAAAGCACACGTTTTGGGTCCAGACAGTGGAGCCTCTCTTCCTCTCTGGAAGGAGGCGGAAAGAAGGTGGGCAAAGTGATGGTCTGCCCAATGTGGAAGGCAGTAACCACCTTTGGCAAGAAGGACGGACGCGTCCTAAGAACAACCTTGTCTGGATGGACAGACAGAAAGGGGGGTTTGCACGAAAGAGCCTGGAGCTCACTCACCCGCCGAGCGGAGGTGATGGCCACCAGAAAGGCTGTCTTCAGAGTGAGAAGACGAAGAGGACAGTTATGTAGAGGCTCAAAGGGAGCGCACATGAAAAAGGTAAGAACCAAGTTCAAGTCCCACTGAGGCATCACAAACGGAACAGGAGGGAAGAGGTGTGTAATGCCTTTAAGAAACCTGTTAACAACAGGGGACTTGAAAAGGGAGGGCTGATCAGGAAGCCTAAGGAAGGCCGAGATTGCACAAAGATAGCCCTTGATGGTACCCAGGGCAGAACCCTGTTGGGCCAGAGAAAGAAGGAACAGAAGAACCTCAGAAAGAGGGGCAGAAAGGGGATTCACAGCCTTTGCTGTGCACCATGCCACAAACTTGTTCCACCTGCAGGCGTATACCACCTTAGTGGAGGGATGCCTGGCTGCCAGAATCACATCACAAACTTCGGGAGGCAAGTCGAAAGGAATCAACTGCCGCCGCTCAATCTCCACGCAAGGAGGTGGAGACTGGACAGGTTCGGGTGGAGGACCGTCCCCTGCTGCTGCGACAGAAGATCCTCCCGAAGAGGCAGACGGATCGGGGTTCGACGCTCATACTGAGTAGCTCGGGATACCAAACTCTTTGAGCCCAGTCCGGAGCCACAAGAATGACTTGGGCCCGGTCGCGCCGAATCTTCTTCAACACTCTGGATAGAAGTGGTATAGGCGGAAAGGCGTACAACAGACCGCAACTCCACTCGCGACGAAAAGCGTCGCCGAGCGAGTGCCGCCTTGGAAATTCCAACGGGCAGAACTGATGACATTGCGCGTTCTCTTCGGTGGCGAATAGATCTAACCAAGGCTCTCCCCACTGTAGAAAGAGTCTTTGCGCCACCTCCGAGTGAAGACGCCATTCGTGATCCATCATGCACCTGCGGCTGAGTTCGTCCGCCCTGGCGTTCAGGAAACCTACCCGGTGTTGAACCATCAGGAAGACGCCCTGATGTTCCAGCCATGTCCAGAGGCGCAGAGCCTCCTGACATAGGGTCCACGACCCCACCCCGCCTTGTTTGTTGCAGTACCACATGGCGGTGTTGTTGTCTGTGAACACCTGCACTACCTTCCCTTTGACAGAGGGAAGGAATGCCTTGAGTGCAAGTCGGATCGCCCGGAGCTCCAGAAGGTTGAAATGGAGCCGGGACTCCGCCGGAGACCAGAGGCCTCTGATCTCCGCCTCTCCCATGTGACCGCCCCATCCCAGAAGGGACGCGTCCGTCACAACTGTGTGTTCTGGCTGGGGAAGGGAGAGGGATCTGTCCATGACCCTTTGCCGGTTAGAGAGCCGCCACTGCAACTGTCTTGCAGTCCCCTCCGAGATCTGGACGTAATCGGACAGGTTCCCTTGATGCTGCGCCCACTGGAACTTCAGGTCCCACTGCAGAGCCCGCATATGCCATCTGGCATGATCGACCAGCAGGATGCAGCAGGCCATGAGGCCCAGCAGCCTCAGGGTCATCCGTAACGAAACCCAGGATAGAGGCTGAAAGATCGGAATCATAGCCTGAATATCCCGGACTCGCCGTTCGGGAGGATAGGCCCGAACCTGCATTGTGTACAGAACTGTGGAGAAGGAATCAGGTGCGACTTCGGCACATTGATGGAGAACCCCAGCGAGTGCAGGAGTTCGGCCGTAGTCTGGAGGTGGGAGACGACTGCCTGGGACGAGCCCGCCTTCAGCAACCAGTCGTCGAGGTAGGGGAAGACTGGAACCCCTGCCCGGCGCAGATGAGCTGCGACCACCGCCATCACTTTCGTGAACACCCGTGGGGCGCTGGTAAGGCCAAAGGGGAGCACGGTGAACTGAAAATGCTCGAGGCCTAACGTGAACCGCAGTTAACGCCGGTGGGCCGGTAGGACGGGGATGTGAAAATATGCGTCCTGCAAGTCCAACGCTACCATCCAGTCTCCGGGGTCGAGGGCAGTCAAGACCTGAGCTAGGGTGAGCATCTTGAACTTCTCCTTCCGGAGGAAGCGATTGACGTTCCGGAGGTCCAAGATAGGACGCATGTCCTCCTTGTCCTTTTTGGGCACCAGAAAGTAGTGGGAGTAACAACCACGCCCTACTTCTGGGGTCGGAACGCGCTCGATGGCCCCCTTGGCCAAGAGGCCCGCAACTTCCTTTTGAAGAAGCACCAAATGATTCCCCGACATGCGGTGGCATTGAGGTGGCATGGCTGGGGGGGTAGTCTCGAAGGGGAGGGAGTAGCCCCTTCGGACAATGTCCAAGACCCACTTGTCCGAGGTGATGGCACGCCAGTGGTGAAGGTGATGGCTGACCCTGCCCCCTACTGGCGTGCTGTGGACCTGAAAGGATGGACTAGGAGGGCTTGGAGGCCGCGGACGGGGCGGAGGTGGTGGCCTGACCCGCACGCTGGTTACCCGACCCGCCTCGGCGGGAGCCACGTCCACGGCCACGCGAAGACGCTTGCTGCGCGGGCCGGTGGCTGGGCAGCGGACGTGACTGGGCGCACCTTCCGTGGCCACGAAAGGGGCGAAAAGCAGACTGCTGCGGAGGGCGCACAGCAGAAAGGCCCAGGGACTTGGCTGTAGCCCGCGAGTCCTTAAAGCGCTCCAGCGCATGGTCTGCCTTGTTGCCGAAAAGGCCGACACCATCAAAGGGCATGTCCATACGTGTGTTCTGGACATCGCCCGAGAAACCAGTGGTCCTCAGCCAGGCGTGACGGCGCAGCGCCACTGTCGTCGCAAGCGATCTGCCTAGCGAGTCAGCGGTATCTAGGCCACATCGGATAGTATATTTTGCCGCATCTCTTCCTTCCGCAATGGCGCGGGAAAGCAGTGCCTGGGCCTCCTCAGGAAACTGGGGCAGGACCTGCGCCACCGAATCCCACAAGGAGTGGGTATATCGGCCCAAAAGGCAAGTGGTGTTGACAGACCGCAAGCCAGCACTGGTGGAAGAAAAAACCTTCTTCCCAAATTGGTCCAGTTTTTTGGATTCCCTATCCGGGGGAGCGGTAGGGAAGGCGCTTTGGGAGGCAGAGGCTTGAACAACCAAGCTCTCAGGGGTGGGGTGTTGGGAAAGGAACAGGGGGTCGCCCGGAGCAGGGCGATGGCGTCGGGCTAAGTTCCTATCCACAGGAGGCCCTGTGGTGGGCTTGGACCAGGTGCCCAAAAGAACGTCCGAAAGTGCTTCGTTGAACGGCAGCAGTGGCTCCGCAGAGGTAGCCGCCAGCTGAAGCACTTCCGTCAGGAGGTTAGTCCTGACAGCCACTGTAGGTAACTGGAGGTGCAGGATCTCAGCTGCCCTACGCAACACCGTAGCAAAGTTTGCTCCCTCCTCCGTTGCCACGGAAGGAGGAGACAGCATGCCAATGTCTGGAGAGGTGTGCAGACCACTGGCCTCGCCAAGTTCCTCAGCCCAGTCCTGATCATACTCACATTGGGCAGTGAGAGGGTCCTCAGACCCCTCCCAGTTCTCTTCGTCCTCCAAATCAGGATCAATGTAAGGAGGAGGGACATGTGGGACCCAAGGTCTCAGCGGCGCCGGAGCCGTCGTTGATCGACGCCGGTCCGGCGCCGAGTCCGGAGCCGGAGAGATCCGGGGGACGACGTCGCCCGGAGCGGCGTCGTGAACGGCACCGTTGAGATCGACGCAGGTGGAGGTGTCGTTAGGTCAACGGGCGTCGACCGGGATTGTGGCAGCACGGGAGCCGGGGCCGAGGCCGGGGCTGGTGTTGCTGGCGGCACCGGGACCGGAGTCGCCGGCGGCGCCGTTGGAACCCCATTAGGGCCCGCGGGGCCCGAAGGCGCACCGGGGGGACCTTGAGGCCCGAAGAGGCGGGCCATGGCCGACAGGAACTCCTGTATTTCGGCCGGAGTCGCCCCGAACCCGGGAAGTGCGGGTAATGCGGCGGCGGCTCCACAGGCACTCCCGGCGCCGCGGGGACGGTGCCGACGGGACCCTGAGCCGAGTCGCGCGACCGGCCAGGGGAAGTCGTCGAGCGATGACGCTTTTTCGACTTCTTGTGCTTCGACTTACCGGAGGAATGCGAAGACTTTGACCCCGAAGAACGATGAGGACTCCGCGACCGGCCCCTCGACCTCTCTCGTGACCGGGGCTTGGATTGGCGCGGAGCCGACTGCCGGACTTCGAGGAGCTTTCGAGACCGCTCTCGCAAAGCCTTCGGATGCAAGGCCCGACAGTCAGGGCACGACTTGGAGTCGTGGTCGCGCCCGAGGCAGTAGAGACAATCCTGATGCGGGTCCGTGATCGACATCATTCGACCACAGGCGGCTCATGGCTTGAAGCCGGGCATCCCTACCGACACCGTAGGAGTCGAACAACTCGAGAAAACAGTGACAAAAAGTCACAAAAAATACAGTCAAAAAATGACTGGGGCACTGCTCTCTCCGGATCTGCGCTTACTGGCGTGGAAAAAGAAAGAACTGACGTCAGCGCGCAGGGGCAGCGTCTAAGTACTGGCCGCGACGTCATCCCGGCGATCTCGACGCCGACGACAGACGCGGAGCCGCACGACGCCGCCTACCGACGCGCAGGGGTACTGCTACGCAAAACTTTCCGGATCCAGCCTGACGCCTGGGGATATTCTAAGGTAAGGAATCTGTCACTAACGTGTCTCTTTCAGATAGACAATATCTTGTACGGAGTGCTAAAGGATTGATATTGCACAAGCACTTCTATTTGGCCAAGTAGCAGACCCAGGTATTAGATCTTCGTGCTTCACGAAGAATGGACATACGTTCCTGTGATAGGTTAAGGTAACCAAACTCCAAGACCTCAGGAGCCATATCGCAAGATTGAGCTGCTGAGAATTGGGGTGTTGACGGGTACTGTGATTTTGCACAAGAAGGTCTGGCCTGTGGAGAAGCTCCTCATGAGGAACTAAAGAGAGTTCCAGCAGAGAACAAAGGCTGGCGCGCCCAGGTTGGGGCTATTAGGATGAGGGTAAGAGATGCCTTTCTTAGCCACGAATGGTAGGACAGGAAGAGGCGGAAAACGTAGGCAAATATGCCTGACTAGTTCATACAAAGTGTGTTGCCCATGAGCCGTGGAAGTAATAACCCGGCAGTGAAGTTCGGCCATTTCGCCTTTTCAGCGGTGGTGAACAGGTCTATGTGTGGAAACCCCCACCGCCGGCAATACAAGTGTAAGGTCTGGGGGTGGAGTTCCCACTTGTAGACTTGTTGATGTGTCCTGCTGAGCAGGTCTGCCAAGTCGTTGCCCAGACCAGAATGCACTGAATAACCAACTGCACTTTATGATGTATTGCCCACTTCCAGATGCTCTGGGCTAGAACAGATGGCTGGAGCGAGTGCGTGCTCCTTGGTTTGTAGGTAAAACATGGCAGTGGTGTTGTTCGTGCAGGCTAAAAAGATCCTGTTCCGAATGAGTGGAAGGAATGCTCGAAGAGTAAACTGAGTAGCCAGCAATTCCATGTGGTTGATGTGGAGGCTCTTTTGCGTGGGTGTCCACAAGCCCTGGATTGTGTGATCTTGAAGACCTGAGACTGTAGCTATCTATGTTAATTTGCTCAGGGCGGACTTATGCAAAGTGGTCGAGAAAGTGACGACCGCGGAGGGCAAAATTGTCAGCTCAGAGGAGAGGTGGCGGCTTGAAAGCAGCAAATGGCAAGAATAAACATGCACCTAAACACTAGGGTGGAAGACACGGAGGGCAGTACTTTAAGTAGTAACATTAGTCTCCTGGGCTTCCCGGAGAGCGTGGATGGCACGTATGCTGAAAGCTTCCTAGAACAATGGGTGCGACAACAGTTGAAGCCACAGGGCCTTTCCAACATCTATGTGATTATGATGGTGCCCCTCCTCGGGCCTTTATAGCCAAAATCCTGAACTACAGAGACAGGGACTGCAGTCTCTGGTCTGCTAGGGAGCAGACTAAACTTAAATATGAAAATCACATAATTGTATTTTACCCTCATTATAGCAGAAAAGTGCAGGAGCAACGAAAGTCGTTTCTGGATGTGAAGCAGAAGCTGAGGAATATCAACCTGAAATATATGCTGCTTTACCCTTCCGAATACAAGTTTCTGGCCAACAGGAAGGCACACTTTTTCGATCACCCGGAGGATGTCAGGGACTGGATGGAGATGTGGGAAAAGGTTGCGGGCCTGAGCTTGGCACCTGGGGGTCACCCTGGAGCATGGAGCCTGGAGGGGCCACTTCGGAAGGGACATATCCAGGGGACTGGGCTAAGAGTGCAGAGAGTTATGATACAGGAGGATGGCACTATGCAGGTGATGGGGCTGGGACCCCTGCAGTTGACAGAGTCTGGTCTGCTCACGCCTGCCCTGGCTTTCCTTGTCCCAGACACAAACTATTCATGCTACTTTAATCCTGGACATGGAAATTCCTGTAGAGTGATATATTATGTGTTTATTTATACTGACCCAAAAGTTGCTGAGGTGTTTTTGGAGGCTGGGGAGTCAGGACAGCTTTCGCCAAGTATGAGTGAAGGATTATATGTATGAAGCTCAAATCGGGCGGTGACGGTTCTGACCCAACGCCATACAGTCCTCTTACAATGATCAACACTGATGTTAAGATAGTATGTAGTTATTAGTCAATCAATAGCGAACCGCAATGATCAGGTTGGTCCATCCTGATCAGTGCGGCTTCCTTCCTGGTCGCAGCACGGCCATGAACCTACAGATGTTGATGCACGCCTTACAAGAGGAGGAAGGTGCCCAGGAGGAAATGGTGTTGGCCTCCATTGATATTGAGAAGGCATTTGATATTGTGGACTGGGGGTATCTTTTGGGAGTCATGCAGGCCATGGGATTCGGTCCTCGGTTCTGGGCCTGGATATGACATATAGTAATCGAGTCTTGCGAGTACGGGTGGGGCAGTATTGCTCGGCAGGACAAAGATAAAGCCAGTAGACAGGGTTGCCCCCTTATCACCCTTTCTGTTTGTCTCGGCAGTTGAGCCGCTGGCCATTCGGGTCAAACAGGTGATGCACGACTGGGGGACTGAACTTGGGCGGAGAAGACATGTGGTGTTCCTTTATGCTGACAATACCTTGTTCTATCTGTGCGCCCTTAGAGTAGCTGCCTATATTGTTGCTGCTTTTGTAGGACGTTGGTGGTGTGTCTTTCTCAGACTTAATAGAGCAAAGTCATTATTATTCCTTTTGGAGGCGTTGGAGGGGGATTCCGAGGGGGTGCTCCTCGAACTGGGGTTGAGATGGGAGCTAGATAATTTTCTGTGCCTGGGAGTGATGGTGGCGCACACTAGGGAAAAAGCTTTGTTGGTGGGGCTGGTGGAGGATGATAAGCTCCCAGAGATGCTGATGGCGGGCTCAACAGCGCCGACTGGGGCATCTTACAAAGTGCGGCAGCCCGCTGCTATTTGGCAGAGGATGGGTGGTTACGGCGGTGATAAAGCGGGCACCCTTTCATAAGGAATTGCCGTTTTGGGTGCTGGCACTTATCCATCAAGTCAGGTGTGGCATGACAGGGGCTGTGACCTCGGTTGGGATTTGTACCCCAATGATACTTTCCTCACGTTTGAGGATGCACAGCCGCTCTTGGCCTAGGTACAATCCAATTTTTACAATACACTGAGTGAATTTGGGTATCCTTCCCTGCTGCGCCATCAGACTCGGCTGTATTAGGTGCATTCCTGAAGCTGGGCTTGGGATGTCATCTCATCTCCCTTGTGTACAAAGCTCGGTAGGCGGACGGTGTTCGCGGATAGCTGCGGGTGCGACAGACCTGGGAAGCAGATGCAGATGCATCCATGACGGAAGTAGAGTGGGCCAGGGTCTGTGAGCTACTGAAATCTGTGTCTAGCAACACCCGTTTTAGACTGATCCACTTCAATTTTTTACATACATATGACTCAGGGTGTTCTCTAGCTTGCCCTTGTTGTGGATATACGAATGCTAATTTTATGCACTTGGCGTGGAGCTGCACGGTGGTGGGGGCCTTCTGGTCGATTGTGGTGGGTAGATTGCAAAGGACCACAGCTCTGACCTGTGAGCTGTTTCAGCAGCACTGTTTGTTGGGGAATATTGACAGGCCCAAGAGCCCCAAGATGGCTTACTGTTTCTTGCAGTTGGCTCTAGTATTAGCCCGGAGGCAGGTAGCCATTACCTGGGTGGGTGTTAGGGCTCCAGTAGTGGACCAGTGGGCTCGGGACGTTTCTGAATGGTCACTAGCAAAGGAACAGCACCCCCGCCATGTGCAAACGGATGGCAAATTGCAGGCTGAAATAGAGGTATGGTGAAAGCCATGTAACAGATTTCTAGGGGACACAGGAAGTATATCTGGCACTGAATCTCTTGAGAGTGTTACATCTTTGTCAGACGTGGGGAGTCCGGCATACACTGAGTAAAGTATGTTGGTGTTCTGATGGACTCTGTATACTGTTAACCTGGTACTACCATTATGTACAGTATTATGTTGGTGGTAATATGTTGATGGGCTTCCAAATGTACTGTTATTGATATTTACGCGACATGTCAATTCAATTCAAGTTCTTTTTATTCGGTTTATGTTGTAAACCATAAAAGCTTGTGTACAAAAATGCATAAAAATAATACATAAAAACATTAAGTAATCCGTAACAGATAAAAGCTCAGAATAATTACTCATCCTGTGAGCTCCGTATTGAACTGCAGTTCTTAAACATACAACATTTGCAAGAACTAACTCATTTGATAACATCTGTAAATGTTAAAGAGCAGGGCGAACTTGTCGAAGGTCTAGCCGTTTAAGTAGCGGAAGAATAAAAGATCTCTGTATAAACTGTAATGTGCCCTAGGGGGACCTCCTTTCGCAACCGCAGGGAATTTATGTCATAACACCCTCGTAGGGAGGCTAAAGACAGGTGTAACAGGTTAAATCTGAATCTTACAAGCAAATATCTGTCCCTATTATTTTTCACAAAAGTTATATAAGGCTCCATGTCCTGTGTAACGGTTACCATGACATATTTCCTGACGGTAGGTTTCACCAACTCGACCTCCTCCATGAGCAACTTCTCGCTTTCCAAGAAACAATCCTTTACCCAATTATAATCCCCTGTGCAAATACCCTCTGAGCTAGAGAATACCCTCCTCTCTCGAGTTTGCTGACCGAGTCCCTTATATAAATGAGCCAAAGTATTTTCAGGGTGCCATCAAGTGACATGCAATCCCTCATGATCAAACGATTAAGACCCAACTCCTCCTTGGACTAGGTCCTGATCCAACTCAGAAGTGGGTAGAGGTCTATCGGATCGCTTAGAAACTTGACAACTAACTCCTCATGCACACAGAAGGTTGACATGCTTTGAGGGACACAGAGTGCACGCCTCAGGAATTTATTTTACTCAGTCTGGAGCTATTTGGCAGCCAAAATGCCCCAATTGTCACTCCCATATAGTGCCTTTGAGACACACTTTGCCTGTTGAAGCTTAACAAGGGCCTTAAGTGGTCTACTTTCCACCTCCTGGATGCAAAACCAAAAACAGCGAAAAAGGACTTCCTCAGCTCCTGCTGCTTGGCCAAGACCAACAGTTTACAACATAATTTGGAATCAAATAACATCCCAAGTAAGAGAAACTCCTAACCTTTGCCAATGTCTGACTATTCAAGGTAAACGTCTTAGTTCTGGTTGGGTGGGGCCCCACCACCATAATATAAGATTTGGTGAGGTTAACAGACAGGTCTAATCCCTCATGAAAGAATCAAAGGAGTTCATGGGACATTGCAAACCGTTGGCCATCCTCGCCAGCAACACAGCGTCGCCCGCTTATAAGAGTACAGGAAGGGAACGCAAACCAATAAATGAACAGTCTGCATTGGCAGCAATTAGCGCCTGTTCCATGAAGGCCACGTGGACTTTTTCAGAACGAGTAATAGTATATTTATTGATTACAATATAGAGAGTCATACATTGCTCAATGGTGGATTTGTCTGACTGAAAATCATATTGAGATTCTGAAATAATAATATTTTCATCTGTCCAACTTTTAAGTCCATCTAGTAGCACCCGCCCCCGGACCTTAACGACTGAGGCTATAAGCGATATTGGGCTACAGCACTGCGAATTATCTTTATTACCCTTCTTGAAGATGTCCACTATAAAGGCTGACGACCAGGAAAAAGGAACACCATCCCTTCCAGCAGTGCTCAAGATCAAGATCAGCATCTGCCTATATTGCTAACATTAGTCTGGCAGAATGCCATTGGGGCCCGGGGCCATTTGCCTTGTGAGACCCTTAATGCCCTGAATTGACTCTTTCAAGGTAAAAAACAGATTTGAACTCCCCAACTCCCTGCTCTGATATAACTGAAGAACCTGTGTAGTTGTACATACCACCCTCAAAGTGGATAACCCAGTCATGCGCTCTAATATGATGACACGTAGTAGGGGCGTTATCCAGTGCGAAAAAGGGCTGATTGATGATGCGCCAAAAGACCAAGCTATTTCACACTGTGCATGCTTGTGTCCGGTCCTCCCATGCTCTATCCTTCAATGTCCCTTTCCTTCTCTTTAATTCCTTTTAATGTTACTACTTGCACGTTCTCTCTGTGAGTTGTTTTAGGAGCGGTTTTAAAATGACGCAGGGCCTTCAACATCTAGGGTCAAACCATTTTGAGGCAGTGGGAAGGGATTTTGTGGTTGGCAAATATAAGAGCTCAGTAACCTTTTCCACAATATGACTGAAGGCTAATAAAAGCATGTGGTAAAGGGAACTAGGATCAAGGCAGAGTGTAATTTCATCAGAACAGCTATGAAACAGAGCTTGAACAAAGTGCTCGGGTTCTAGCATGGCCCACCTTAAACTCATGCAACATGTTATTGACTATGCTAATTTGTTGTTTGTTATTGATCAAACAATAAATAAAGGTTAAAAAAATTTGGGGAACTCTTTGTGGTAGGAAATTTCATTCTGTCAAGAGATTTGTCTCTTGAATCCACCACCGACGAGCTGTCTTCAACTTTGGAGGGATTTGAATTATTTTCTCGAAAAAGCCTAGAGTTTGTATGCATTGTTTGTTCCTGTAGAGGTCTCATTCGGAGAAGGCAAAATGGGTCTAAAGGAATGCAAGAGGACAATCACTAAAAGGGACATCAACCGGCAAACTGAAACAGACTTTCTTTTCAGTAACTCCTGTGCTAGAAGTCTGAGTTTGGTTTTCCTTTCAACTGTTAGATTTGCCTTTTCCTTCATGGTGTCTGGAAATGTACTCAAGAAAATTGTAGCCCTTAATAGTTGAAAGGACGACTTCTGCAGACTGAAATAAAGACCTAGTTTGCTGAATAGATTGGGCTGGTTCCTTTCGCTGCCGCTTGATGAGAAGGCGTCTTTATCAAGCAGTAATCAAGGTACGAGAATACCTTATGGCCTTTTTGTTTTAAATGTGAAGCTCCTGGAGCTAGACAATTTGTAAAAATGTCAGAGTCGATTTCAGCCCAAAATGGAGAACTTTGAACTGATAGTGAGTGCCGGCTACTTCGAATCTTAGGAATTTGAGGTGCTTTGGGTGAATTGGGATATGAAAGTAGGTATCCAGGAGATCTAATGTTGTCATTTAGTCTCCGTGGTTGAGAAGTTGGAGGATGTCTTGAAAAGTAACCATACAAAATGACTGTATTCTTAGGTATTTGTTTAGCTTTCGCAGATCCAAGATAGGTCTCCATTCGCTCGTCTTTTTCCTGATTAAGTATACGTGAGAATAGAAACCCACTCCGTTCTGGTTGTGAGGAGCTTTTTCTATAGCTCCTTTGCGGAGCATAGTTAGTATTCGTAATTGGAAGAGATGTCGATGATTTCTGTGGAGGTCCATGAAGTGGTTTTTGATTTAATTCCAAAGTATGATTGTAGGTGATTAGGTTAAAAAGCCAACGGTCTGTTATTGTCCTCCATTAGTTTAAATAATTTCAGATTCGACCCACCGAGTGGCACTGGGAAATGTGTAAAGGTAACAGCCACTTTCAGAATATCACTGCCATCGTCCAGTGTCCCTTCCTTGGCAACCTTGTTTCCTGCTCAGTGTTTGCTTGGCATAGGCTGCTGGTGGTGGTTGCCTATATTGCTGTTGTGGATCCTATGGTTGGTTTATATTGTTAGCGTTGACATCATTCTCTGTAAGACGGCAGCCCTCTGCCCCTTGCACAACGAAGGGGCATTTGCCTCATTTGTAAATTCCCCAGCAACCTTGAAAATGCCTGTGCCTGCTTTGACTGATAATAGGGCGTTGTTAACATATTTGCCAAATAATGCCTCTCTTTTATGTGGCATGTGCAAGATCTTACTTTGAACTTCAGTATGAAAGAAGTGGCCTTCAACCACCCGTCTGCGAAGAACAGCTGATCATGCCAACTGATGGAAACCTGCAGAAGACATATCCATCGCACAATTCATCATCTCTGATGAAGATCTTTCACACTCCTGCCGGTTCTTTTATGCTTCCTTTTTTGGATGCTCTGGTAGACTATTGATGTACAGAGCGATTACTGACCACATCTGCCGGTCATAGCTATTGAGGATCACTAAGGAATTGGCTGCCCTAACCATAACTCCTGACATAGTAGAAAAGCGCTCGCCTATATTGTCCAAACACCGACCCTCTTTATCAAGTGGCTTGGAGATGAGTGTGGAAGGATTTTTCAAGCGGCGTTGGGCTGCTTGTGTTATTACGGAATCTGGTTTTGGGTGTCCAAGCAAACAAACTAGTGACTTTTCTCGTGCTTATATTTCTTATCTAATCTAGGCAAGACAGCATAGACAGTTGCTGGATTATTTACTTCTTTAATGCCTTCCACCCAATTAAAATCTACAATAGTGATTGCACTTTTGATTTCTTAGAATACTCTTTAAAGTGGCACAAAAACAAAGTGATTGTTTTGTAGGCACTGGCAATACAAATGTCTATGCTACTCTTTCCATTAGATTGTGAAATCCTCCAATGTCATCAAGAGGAGAACCCACAGGCTGAGAAGCAGGTGGCGTGGAGCTGAAATGAAGTGGTCATCCCATTTATTAGGTACATCCTGATCCTCTGTTACTTCACCTTTTTCTCTTTTAGATTTTCGCCCGCTGGAAGATTTGAATGGTTTAACCCTCGTGTTCTCTTAGGTTTATGCTCCATTGGTAAATTACGTGGCGTTTGTGGAGTAGGCGGTTGGATAAGAGGAGATTGCGGAGACGTCAATGGTTGTCTACTTGACGTAGACTTTGTAGGTTTTGGAAACCTCCTATAGTATTCGTCCAACGTAACCTTCGAGTCATGAACTAATGTTCTTGAAATCTGCAACATCTGTTCTTGAGGTTGTTGAAGAGTTTAGGGTCGGTACTAATCCAAATACTGAATAGGTCTAACAGGATATTGTTGTGCTCGAGAGGAATAGTATTCCACCTCAAAATATTCCTCACCTTCCTCCTCTTTTTGATATTTTATATTTAATAGTAACTAGTGTCATTGACGTGGTTGTTGTCAATCCTGCCATCGGCAGTATCGTTGCTGTATTCAAGGTTGTTGTAGATGTTACCGTTGATGCCATTGTCAATGATGTCCTCGTAGACAGTTTTTTCATTGGTGGTGTATTTGTGTGTGGCAGATTTCTCGGTTGAGAGCACTGAAGAGGACTTTTTTCAATTTTAAAGCAAACTTGGGAGAAGGTGTTGCAGGCTCAGGTTTTGACTTTCTTAAGAAACATCCTCTTTTTAGGTCTCGACTAGGCAGCGCATGCGCTGTCTTGTCGAGAGATGGTGTATACAGTATAGCGGGGGAAGCTTCGCCCACTTTTCGGCCATAAATTTGATTGGCTGCAATGCTAAATTCTGCATTTTGATTGGTTTGTGCCTTCTTAGTCCCGCCTCCTGACTACCATGGCGTCATGTTTCCCCTTCCGAGGCTATCAGCCCCTTTACTTGTGAAACCGTTTTGTTTCCCTGTCCCTCCCCGTTCTCTCCCGCAGTCCGTAACTTATTGTACCACAACCACCCCTGCACCCCCTCCCGTTCGTGCCTTCTTTCATGCCGGCACTTCCATTTAAAATGCAATAGGTCTCGGGTAAATCGAGTCGTATTGCATTTTCAAAGCTTGTTTGCGGTGTGATTGGTTGGTGAATTCGCACTCTTTGTGTCGCATGCGCGCGATGCCCGACATCGTACGCATGCGCAACAAAACAGTGGCGTTCCTAATTCACGGCGGTAGGCATTCACTCTCACCCTTCACATACCCTCTAACACCATGCAGTCTCTCAGACATGCACACAAGCGTAAACACACAACCCGCGCTCATTTACATGCCAGTAGTCAACGCATCAAGTTGGAAGGGCAATGTCACACTGCGTATTTAAAAGGAATAAAAAGATTTTTTTTTAAATGCATTTGACTTTTTTTAATTTCACATAGATTCTAACAGCGCATCATTTTGTCTGCTAGATCCTAAGAAGTCGGTTTTATTGCCGTTCACATTCAGACCTTTTACACACATTCAGCGAGAAGTCCTGTTTTTCACAGCCGAATGATACATTTGTATAAAATCGTTCTGTACCTCACACTCAGAAATACAGCTACATTGAAGAAAGCGCTCCTTCTCCTGACAGGCGACACAGGCCCGAATGATTCTGAATTTTAAATGCTGAGATAGTATTACTCGGCGGTAGCTTCCCGTCTGCATTATTTACAGAGGGCGGAAGGATACAGTAACGTCAGGGATTGCCCGCTGTATGGCTGCCCTCCAGCGCACTCGGCGCCTGACCTTTTTCACAGTCACTTAATGACATCTCTGCGCGGTAACATGCAGGTCAGCGGCGCAGATGCGTTTCCCTTTCACTCTTTAGCATTTCCTCAATCTCTCTTTTCATCCGACCTTCTATTGTTCCAGTTGTAGGTTGATTGGGGCGTTAAATTCAGATGTGCTACCAGCTCACAGATCTAAATAAAATCGTGTTATGTTTATTGCTCCCTTGATAAATTGTTTGCTTCTTCAACTGTGCATATCCTAGTGCATTTTAGTTATGATGACGCATGTTGCCACGGCATGTCCACGTCTAGTGTTGGAATGGTTCTTAGGGTTTTATTTACGCAAGTGTAGGTTTGCGGAGTCTTAAACTACCTACTTATTTTCGATAGCGCCTGCCCTTTCCTGCCTCTCTTCTCCTACACCAAATCGCACTCGCTTTCAAATCGATTTTAAAGAAAGCCTACTGCATATAGAATTCAACCTTTGCATAGTTGTTTTATAATTTTTCGTGTGAAATATGCGATGGTCACGAGAGAAACTTGGTGTAACTACAGTTCTTAACCTCGAGTAATGAAGCGGTGCGATGGTCAGTGGCATAATGCAAAATGATGGGGGGCCCTCTGCAGAATGTGATGAGTGCGCACTGAATCTCGCATACCTCACAGATATTGATTGGTACGGGTTGAATGAAGCCCCCCTGAAGGGTTGAGTGGCCCCATGAGAGGTTGGAAGGCCCCTGCACCGCAGGGGCTCGAGTTACGCCTCTGGGGATGGTCTATTCACTGAATAACAAAGCCCCGCTACACTTGCAACTGAACAGCGCTGGATTTGTGTTGCTTGTCCGCATGATACGAAAATGAATGCAAGAGCGTGTAAGTGTAAAATATATCAAAAGGTGTTTTACAGTAGGCCAGAGCAATCAGTTTAAAAAGATGATGGTAAACGTATGGTAGAAAATGCCACATTACATATATGAGCTATATATCTGTTCATAATGGATCTTATTAATTCCTTTTTAGCATTCAGTAACATGTTTGTTATTCAAAACAACAGTGTGAAAATGTGTTTTTCTACTTTCCAGCTTAGCCCCCAAACACCTCTGTGTGGGCTTTGTAGTAGTATATGGAAGTGGTAAGTCTTGCACCCAGCTTTGCAAACTCTTTTAGAATTAGTTTAAATTAGCTATGTTAAATCATATCATACAATTAGTGTCAAAACAGACAATGCTTATGGCGTTTTTCGATAGGACTCGAAAAAGAGAGAATCCACTGACATCCTACTGAGTTGCTTGTTTCATTTCTGCGATTCACTGAACGTAAGCAGTTTAATTAATCAGTACTGTCCATCAGTTTAGGCCACAGTCCGTAACGTGTCCACTGCAAAAGGCCAGTGTGTAAATTGCAACTCACAAGGCTGGTTATCAATACTGTTGCTCAGTAGGCTAAAGCACCAGCGCCTTAGGTCTGCGTTTAATCTGCAAGTCGCTTGCCCCGACTCCACTAAGATTCCTTTTAAAGATATCTTAGTGCTTTAATGTTCATGCAGCAGTGCTCTTTGTGTAACTTGTGGAGGCGCATACCTCCGGTCCGATTAGTGGAGATGTGTGCGTGGAAAACTGACGGCCACCACCAGTTCTAATCACAGGTATGTTACGACGTAATTGTTTAATACACCCCTTGCTTCGGGCTTTACATAATCTACGGGTCACAGGTTGTGTAAATTACAGACCATAACTAGGCTTATATTTAATTGAACTGTATTATTTTTATATAACAAACATTTGTTTTTCGGTGTTTGTAAATTTCCACTTTACCAATAGTATGCTTTTCTCAGTGAGCATGGCCTGTGTTTTCACTCTGACATATAAATAAATGCACAAACGTGACTAGAGGTTATCGATTAGGTGGTTTAGTCTAATAATGACATTTATTCTTTGCATTGAGCGGTTATTTCTAGAGCCGACGCGCAGAGATTCCAGGCCATAGAAACTTGTCTTCCACGAGCACCCGTAGACAATAATATTTTTTCCAATGTTATATTTCAGTGATATGACCACCGAAGGCCCCAATTTTATATTAAAAACAGAGCTTTGGACTATACCATTTCCCGCTGATAGGCAATATTTCTCTCAATGTATTCCCATACCTGGCATGTCCTGCAGTTTGGTGCTTACTTTCCCTCCATGTTAAAGAACAGTAGATGTTTCAGCACACAGGATAATGTGCTGCATAGGGGCCCAAAGGCGAGACCGATTGCATTGCAAATGCTTGTTTATGCTTGCACGAGCGATCAGCAAATGGCCTATGCTCTCTAGGTGACCTATGATGGGTCGTTTTCAAAGCCTTTTTAGGTGGTTCCTGAAGTAGTTGTTCTGACCTCTCCCTTTTATGAGGCTTAGTGCTGGAGTCTGAAGAATCCTCACAGTGTTCCCCTGAAACTGGGTTATCCTTGGGTTTAAGCTTTTGAAGCCATAGTAATAGCCTCCCCTGCCTAATGTTTTAAGGTTTTAGAAGAATAAGTACCACATATCTTGCATACTTTTACCTTATGGGAGGGGTGAAGGAAGTAGATACATTCCTTAGAGGATCTTCTAAATGGAACCTCTTCTTACCACAAGCTTCACAAGGTCTGATTAGCCCTTTTACAGACTCTGACATCCCGGATAGTCAGATCTCTTCAATATATGCTATTTTGAAGATGTTATTTTGAGCTGAAACCTAGAGAAACTGAGCAGAGCTCAGAAAGACTCGCATCACACAATGTGCAGTAGAATATCTGAGGGAAGGAAACCTCTAAGGGGTGTGTTCTACGGGTGTTGCAACCTGATTAGCTGGAGCTTGTTTTTTTTTTTAATGATGTAAATATGACGCTGAAGTGAATGTTTTCTAGCTGTTCTTGGTTATCTGTTACACTGTTCTGCTTTCTTGTTCTACCATGGGACTCCCACTTTGATGATTGGGAATGATTCAAGCATGAGAATCTATGAAAGATCTAGTACTGGAAAACTAACCTTGTAGCTGTGCCTCATTTTCTGCAAAACAGTCTTTAATGCTCATGCACTCTGTTTACTTTGGAGTTAGTAACTTTCCCATAGGGAGTTCTGTTAGTTTTCCAGAAGATTTAAAACTGTGTGCAGTCCAATGCTTTAAGACACATGAAGAGGTGGCAAACAAGTTCAGCCCAAAAAAAAGGTCTTAGAGAAGCTCTGCAGCTTCTAATTTCATTTCATGATCCTTCTGCTTTGGGTTCTTCCCTGACTCTGGTTCAAATGGTCATATGGATTATGCAAGAAGCCCATTTAAACAGTGGGGGACAAAGCCTCAAAGAAATTATGATTGGGAGCTAGATTGAGGAACCACATTGAATAGGTAAATGTATTGTTCAATTTGACTTTCAAAAAATATTTATTTTTAACCTGCAACTTTGATGGCTTTTCTGGTGGTAAGCTTAAAAAATCATAGTCACCACCTCCCGGCCTGAAAGTTTTTCTAGCTATCCTTAAGTGTAAATTTTATTCATGACATGGAGGTGAGGATTACCCCAGTAGATTGTTGCACAATGAATTTTGCCTCTCATGCTTTTCGCAGCCTTAGAGATTTATACGTAATGTTAAATGATGTTAAATGATTTTTTGTTACATATGTTCAGTAGTAAAAAAGAGAAGTAAATAATTCAAGGATGTGATACTTTTATAAACATATGTAGGGATAGAGCAGAACTGAAAAGATGGAGGAGGAATGAGATGAATGTCAGAGGATCTTTCACATAAAAAAAAAGGTCAGTCTGGAGGCCGGTATCAACTACTAGGGACTGTTGTATGATTGGTTAGAACAAGACACATCCTTCATGTGCAGTTCCCTAGTAATGTTGGGAAATGTAGGTGTTTCATGCACTTATAAAAACTGAGTGTTTCTGGATGCAGTAGTTTTGACGTGATGAGAATAAACCTCACTTGCATTTACTTAGTTCAACTGACTTCTTTCATAATAGAAAAAAACTTTTCACTGCCTACGCTGAAAACAAGATGTATGTAAATTAGCAATCTCTGTGCATAGGATGCAGACAATTTGCCCTCATAGGTAAAAAAAGAGACACCCTGAAATATTGCATCATAAATAATTGTTCAAAATGCTCATTTAACTTCCATCTTTCTATTGAACAGAATATTGGAAATATGCACCTTGATTTGATGAATATACAGCTTCCGATGCACTTTTAATGGCTTGGGTGAATGCTAACTCACTAAGCGTTCATACACATTTACTTCATCCTATCTGAATGAGGGAGGGATATTAAGAGTGTCTATTTTTCAACATTGTTCCATGGTATCTGATGAATCAACTGGCTTGAAAGTTGAAGATGAAGTGCTACTTTCTTTCCAGGGGTGCCCAATATTCTGCCATCATGATTAGAAGGGATGCGGATGGCAGCCACTGGGTTAGAAGACATGCTCCAAGTCTTCTTTAGCATGTCCTTAAATAGAGCCAGTCATCCTCAAAAGGCTTTTAACAAAGAAGCTCCAACATGAGAGCAAGTTTGTAAAAACAGGCCTTTGGTATTAAGAATCATGGTCAAAAGTGTGTACCAAGTGTCAGGATTCTTAAGAGTTTATACAGAAAGCTCATTCATTAGGTTGAAAAAACATGATTTTTTGGTTACTCTTTAAAGAGTAATGTTAAATGTTTTGGCTGTGCTAACCACGGTCTTTACGATATTAGCAAGTCATCCAAGAGAGACACCTTCGGGAGTGAGCAAGCAGGAACTTCTTATATAAGTTAGAGACAATGACTATTCTTCACCCCCAATTTGGCAAGACCAAGGTATTCATCTGCAGGATCTTTAACTCCTAGCCCTTTCCATAACTGATGTCATGTAGTTGGATGATTTACCTGCAACAGCTACAGGATTGCACATCAAAGAGACACCAAAAGTGCAGGAAAAATAAAGGAGGTGTTGGTGGAGGTGGTAGTGAGGAAAAAGGTACATAGTGGAGAAAGTAGTGAGAGGCCTGAGAGGTAAGACCATTTTTTCTTGAGGCACTGAAAGAGGAGGAGGGCATGGTTTCCCATGGGTAGCAAATGTTGAAAGCAAAGCTTACAAATCTCATCTAGTCTTCCCGAAGAGTTGGACAACTCTAATGCCAACACTGATTTTTGTTTTCTCTTCCACTGAAAGTACTGCTTCCAGGATATGAAGAGAAGGTCAGTTGTTTACTCCTGTTCTATCAATGCTTGACACTGTATTCCTCATTGATAGTGGTGTCGTCAAAACATCCTAATCAAAGGAGGCATGATGAAAAAAAAGGAGAGCTTGTAGGGAAGATAATGAGGGATCTCATTTTAAGTAGGTTATCAACAAAGTTTCAAACAGCAGGGGTCTATTGGTCAACAGTGAAAAGTCTCAATGTTTACAAAAGCTGTAGATACTATAGCGGCTGGACTGTCCCAATTTGCATTGAAATCCCCTGTACAGAGTCTAATCTTGTGCATTGATGAAGCAAATCTCTGTGTCCTGTCTGATAAGGAGGAACACCAAAGACTAGCTATTGCTGCTGATGCATATATTGAAATGGAAATAGTTCCGTCAGTATAAGCGAAGGAACACTTATGCTCAAAGTACTGTAAATGTTTGGAAAATAACAGGGTAATTTAGGGAAGCTTTATTTCATGCAGAGTCTGTGGTATAAGGAATTTCCAATCAACTAAGGAAGGAAGGAGAGCGGAAAACCAGAATAAATTTGAAAGCGCAGTAGTTTCATTAGCCTTTGGAATGTCCTATTTTAAACGGCATTTTATTAGTATGGAGTCTATTTAAAAGTGGCGATAGAACCATTCGAAGATGCTGAAAAAATGGCCACAAAGTAAATTGACTTAGAGGCAGATATCAGGGGCATCAACAAAGTTGTACGGTCATGGCCAAGTTAGAGCATTAAACAGTCAATAAAAGAATATAATTAAATATTCACACTAGATCTGCTATACCTTAACAGACCTTTCTGTATTCTTAGCATATCAGAAGAAAGTTGGATAAGGATATCATTCTTACCTCTGTTAAAAAAACACTAAGTTTGCACATTGTGAATATATGGTTTGATTTTGCATAATTATAGTTGAATGCCGGGAAGTAGTCTTTAACAAACGGACTGTGAAAAATTGTAACATGGGCTGGAGTATAATGAGGAATGGGGTCTTTTTATTTCTACAATCAAACCAAATGTAATCCAGTGTACTATATTAATCCTCTGTGATGTACACTGACCCAAACTCCTCGGGCAGACTGGGGTGCCCTGACAACAGATACAAACCGGCCAAAGGTACCACCCATAAAGGTCATCTTTTAAAGTACACCTTGAAAATGATTTATTGGGAAATATTTGCTTGGTGGGCAAAACAATACTTTAGACAACTGTGTACAGTAGTTTATCCATTGGTTTATGCATTTACATTTAACAGTAGGGGCGGAGCTTGCCTGGCTCCAAGATGGCTGCTTAGCGAGTGAGCTCCGAGCACACCGTCAATACTGTCCTAAAGGAATCCTTAATTCCAACCGCAAATCGCCATTTCATCGATGCGCCCCTGATTGCGCTGTGCAGCAGAAACAAGAAGATAAGTTTGAAAGCAATCGGCTCGCTGGAGCGCGAAGCACGTCGCCAAAACTAATCTGGGCGGAGCTGCGGCCTGATCGTAGCCGTGTGAGGTGCGTCTGGACCTGTGTCGCAGTACTGAGCTGAAGCACAAGTTACTAACTTGTGTAACGATATATCTGTAAGAGACAGTAGTTAGTGATAGATTCCTTACCTTAGAATATCCCCAGGCGTCAGGCTGGATCCGGAAAGTTTTGCGTAGCAGTACCCTTGCGCGTCGGTAGGCGGCGTCGTGCGGCTCCGCGTCCGTCGTCGGCGTCGTGATCGGCGGGATGACGTCGCGGGCAGTACTTAGGCGCCGCCCCTGCACGCTGACGTCAGTTCTGTACACGACTTTCCGCGCCAGGAACGCAGAGCCATGCAAGAAGCTGACACAGGTGTCTGAAAAATACTAGGGCCCTGAAAGGGATGTCCTTAACCCTAGAAATCAGTTCGCAGAACGGGGAGGATGGGTGGGGCGGTAGGAATCTATCACTAACTACTGTCTCTTACAGATATATCGTTACACAAGTTAGTAACTTGTGCATCTGAAAGAGACACGTTAGTGATAGATTCCTTACCTTAGAATAGATACCCCAGCAATACCAACCCCGGTGGTGGGTCTGCGAACAAAGATCAGACAAGGAAGTCCTGGAGGACAGAACGGCCAAAGAAGCCGTCCCTCCGGACCTGACTGTCAAGGCAGTAATGCTTAGTAAACGTGTGCAGCGAGGCCCACGTAGCTGCCTGACAGATAACCGGCAGCGGAACACCGCGGCCCAAGGCCGTGGTAGCAGCCGTTGCCCTGGTGGAATGGGCACGCAGCCCAACAGGAGGCTCCTTCTTGGCCAAAGAATAGCAGGTCTTGATGCACAAGGTAACCCAGCGGGAGACGGTCCTCTTGTGCACCGCCCGACCTTTTTGGCGCCCACGTAGCCAACAAAGAGCTGGTCATCCACCCGGAAGTGTTTTGTGCGGTCGATATAGAAGGAGAGCGCACGTTTTGGGTCCAGACGGTGGAGCCTCTCTTCCTCTCTGGAAGGATGCGGAGGCGGAAAGAAGGTGGGCAAAGTGATGGTCTGCCCAATGTGGAAAGCAGTAACCACCTTCGGCAAGAAGGACGGACGCGTCCGAAGAACAACCTTGTCTGGATGAACAGACAGAAAGGGAGGTTTGCAAGATAGAGCCTGGAGCTCACTCACCCGCCGAGCGGAGGTGATGGCCACCAGAAAGGCAGTCTTCAGAGTCAGAAGACGAAGAGGACAGTTATGCAGAGGCTCAAAGGGAGCGCACATTAAAAAGGTAAGAACCAAGTTCAAGTCCCACTGAGGCATTACAAACGGAACAGGAGGGAAGAGGTGAGTAATGCCTTTTAAGAACCTGTTAACAACAGGGGACTTGATCAGGGAGCCTGAGGAAGGCCGAGATAGCACAAAGATAACCCTTGATGGTACCCAGGGCAGAACCCTGTTGGGCCAGAGAGAGAAGGAACAGAAGGACCTCAGAAAGAGGGGCAGAAAGGGGATCCACAGCCTTTGCTGTGCACCATGCCACAAATTTGTTCCACCTGCAGGCGTATACCACCTTAGTGGAGGGACGCCTGGCTGCCAGAATCACATCACAAACTTCGGGAGGCAAGTCGAAAGGAATCAACTGCCGCCGCTCAATCTCCACGCAAGCAGGTGTAGACTGGACAGGTTCGGGTGGAGGACCGTCCCCTGCTGCTGCGACAGAAGATCCTCCCGAAGAGGCAGACGGATCGGGGGATCTATGCTCATACTGAGTAGCTCGGGATACCAAACTCTTCGAGCCCAGTCCGGAGCCACAAGAATGACTTGGGCCCGGTCGTGCCGAATCTTCTTCAACACTCTGGGTAGAAGTGGTATAGGCGGAAAGGCGTACAACAGACCGCAACTCCACTCGCGACGAAAAGCGTCGCCGAGCGAGTGCCGCCTTGGAAATTCCAACGCGCAGAACTGATGACATTGCGCGTTCTCTTCGGTGGCGAATAGATCTAACCAAGGCTCTCCCCACTGCAGAAAGAGACCTTGCGCCACTTCCGAGTGAAGACGCCATTCGTGATCCATCATGCACCTGCGGCTGAGTTCGCCCGCCCTGGCGTTCAGAGAACCTGCCAGGTGTTGAACCATCAGGAACATGCCCTGATGTTCCAGCCAAGTCCAGAGGCGCAGAGCCTCCTGACAAAGGGTCCAAGACCCCACCCCGCCCTGTTTGTTGCAGTACCACATGGCGGTGGTGTTGTCTGTGAACACCTGCACTACCTTCCCTTTGACAGAGGGAAGGAATGCCTTGAGTGCAAGCCGGATCGCCCGGAGCTCCAGAAGGTTGATATGGAGCCGGGACTCCGCCGGAGACCAGAGGCCTCTGATCTCCGCCTCTCCCATGTGACCGCCCCATCCCAGAAGGGACGCGTCCGTCACAACTGTATGCTCTGGCTGGGGAAGGGAGAGGGATCTGCCCATGACCCATTGCCGGTTCGAGAGCCACCACTGCAACTGTTTTGCAGTCCCCTCCGAGATCTGGACGTGATCGGACAGGTTGCCCTGGTGCTGCGCCCACTGGAACTTCAGGTCCCACTGCAGAGCCCGCATATGCCATCTGGCATGATTGACCAGCAGGATGCAGGAGGCCATGAGGCCCAGCAGCCTCAGGGTCATCCGTACCGAAACCCAGGATAAAGGCCGAAAGATCGGAATCATAGCCTGAATATCCCGGACTCGCCGTTCGGGAGGATAGGCCCGAAACTGCGTCGTGTCCAGAACTGCTCCGATGAAAAGGAGCTGTGGAGAAGGAATTAGATGCGACTTCGGCACATTGATGGAGAACCCCAGCGAGTGCAGGAGTTCGGCCGTAGTCTAGAGGTGGGAGACGACTGCCTGGGACGAGCCCGCCTTCAGCAGCCAGTCGTCGAGGTAGGGGAAGACTGAAACCCCTGCCCGGCGCAGATGAGCTGCGACCACCGCCATCACTTTCGTGAACACCCGAGGGGCACTGGTAAGGCCAAAGGGGAGCACGGTGAACTGAAAATGCTCGGGGCCTACCGTGAACCGAAGGTAACGCCGGTGGGCCGGCAGGACGGGGATGTGGAAATACGCGTCCTGCAAGTCCAACGCTACCAACCAGTCTCCAGGGTCGAGGGCAGTCAAGACCTGAGCTAGGGTGAGCATCTTGAACTTCTCCTTCCGGAGGAAGCGATTGACGTTCCGGAGGTCCAAGATAGGACGCATGTCCTCCTTGTCCTTTTTGGGCACCAGAAAGTAGTGGGAGTAGCAACCACGCCCTACTTCTGGGGTCGGAACATGCTCGATGGCCCTCTTGGTCAAGAGGGCCGTGACTTCCTTCTGTAGAAGCACCAAGTGATCCCCTGACATGCGGTGGAATTGAGGTGGCATGGCTGGGGGGTGGTCTCGAAGGGGAGGGAGTAGCCCCTTCGGACAATGTCCAAGACCCACCTGTCCGAGGTGATGGTGCGCCAGTGGGGAAGGTGATGGCGGACCCTGCCCTCTACTGGCGTGCCGTGCACCTGAAAGGAGGGACTAGGAGGGCTTGGAGGCCGCGGACGGGTTGGAGGTGGTGGCCTGACCCGCACGCTGGTTGCCCGATCCGCCACGGCGGAATCCACGTCCTCGGCCACGCGAAGACGCCTGCTGCGCGGGCCGGTGGCTGGGCTGCCGTGGCCACGATAGGGGCGAAAAGCAGAAGGCAGCGGAGGGCGTGTAGCAGAAAGGCCCAGGGACTTGGCAGTAGCCCGTGAGTCCTTAAAGCGCTCCAACGCATGGTCTGCTTTGGACCCAAAAAGACCGACTCCATCAAAGGGCATGTCCATGAGAGTATTCTGGACATCCCCTGAAAAACCAGTGGTTCTCAGCCAGGCGTGGCGTCGGAGCGCCACCGTCGTTGCAATCGACCTGCCCAGCGAGTCGGCGGTGTCAAGGCCACAACGGATAGTGTATTTGGCCGCATCCCTTCCTTCCGCAATGGCGCGGGAAAGCAGTGCCTGGACCTCCTCAGGGCACTGGGGCAAAACATCCGCCACCGAATCCCACAGGGAGTGGGTATATCGGCCCAAAAGACAAGCGGTGTTAACAGACCGCAAGCCAGCACTGGAGGAAGAAAAACCTTTCATCCCAAACTGATCCAGGCGTTTGGATTCCCTATCCGGAGGAGCGGTAGGGAAGGCGGTTTGGGAAGCGGAGGCTTGGACAACCAAGCTCTCAGGAGTGGGGTGGACAGAAAGAAACAGGGGGTCGCCCGGAGCGGGGCGATGGCGTCGTGACACGTTCCGATCCACAGGAGCCCCTGTGTTGGGCTTGGACCAGGCGCCCAAAAGAACGTCAGTGAGGGCGTCGTTAAACGGCAGCACAGTCTCCGCAGAGGAGGCTGCCGGCTGAAGCACCTCTGTCAAGATGTTAGGCTGGACCGTCAAAGTAGGGAGCTGGAGACGTAAGGCCCCAGCAGCCCTACGCAACACCGTACCAAAATTGGCCCCCTCCTCCGTAGCCACGGGAGGAGACAGCATGCCAGTGTCAGGGGAAGTATCCAGACCACTGGCCTCCCCTAGACTCTCTGTCCAGTCCTCATCATACTGACAGTTGCGCGTCAGAGGGTCATCAGACCCCTCCCAGTCCTCCTGGTCCTCCTCTGGTTCAAAATAAGGAGGAGGAGGGACATTTGGGACCCAAGGTCCCATCGGCGCCGGCGTCGAGCGACGTCGCTCCGGGTCCATGTCCGGAGCCGGAAGGAACTGGGGACGACGCCGCCCGGAGCCCAGGGCGGCGTCGAGAACGGCACCGGAGACATCGGCGCCGGCGGAGGTGTCGTGAGGTCGACCGGCGTCGATGGGGGTTGTGGAGCCGGGATCGAGGCCGGAGCCGGGATCGAGGCTGGAGGCACGGGCGACGCCGGGGCCGGAGCCGCCGGCGACGCCGGAGCAACCCCATCAGGGCCCGCGGGGCCCGAAGGCGCACCGGAGGGGCCTGAAGGCCCGAAGAGGCGGGCCATGGCCGACAGGAACTCCTGTACCTTGGCCGGATCCGCCCCCGAACCCGGGAAGGGCGGGTATGTCGGGGGCGACTCCACAGGCAAGTCCGGGGCCGCGGGGGCGGGGACGGTGCCGGGAGGGGCCTCAGCCGAGTCGCGAGACCGGCGAGGCGAAGTCCGAGAGCGACGATGCTTCTTGGACTTCTTGTGCTTAGACTTACCGGACGAAGAAGACTTCGACGCCGACGACCGGTGTGCACTCCGCGAGCGACCCCTGGACCTCTCACGCGACCGGGGCTTCCGTGGAGCCGAATGCCGGGCCTCGAGGAGCTTTCGAGACCGCTCTCGCAAAGCTTTCGGGTTGAGGGCCTGGCATTCGGGACAAGACTCGGTGTCGTGGCCTCGGCCGAGGCAGAAGAGACACTCCCAATGCGGGTCGGTGACGGACATCATCCGCGCACAGGCGCCGCATCGCTTGAAGCCGGGCATCCCTACGACACCTTAAAGTTGGAAAAAACAGTGAAAAAATCACCAAAAAGTATGGTCAAAAATTGACCAGGGCACTGCTCTTCCCGGATCTGCGCTTGCTGGCGCGGAAAAAGAAGAACTGACGTCAGCGCGCAGGGGCGGCGCCTAAGTACTGCCCGCCACGTCATCCCGGCGATCACGACGCCGACGACGGACGCGGAGCCGCACGACGCCGCCTACCGACGCGCAAGGGTACTGCTACGCAAAACTTTCCGGATCCAGCCTGACGCCTGGGGATATTCTAAGGTAAGGAATCTATCACTAACGTGTCTCTTTCAGATACGACTGCCGAGCTTATTTGGCCAAAAGCGTCGCCTACTGAGCCGAGAGCGGTGAGTGAGCGGCGCTGCTGGTGGTCGAAGCTGAAGACCTGTGGACTGCGCGCTGCGGAGGGAACGACTGGGCCCGTACGGCTGTGACCTCCGCGAAATCACCGCGAGGTGTGAAAGAGGAGCCCCCGCCGGGGCTGCGGACACGGCTTGCCTGCGGGGTGAAAGTATAAGCGGAGAGCGTCTGCCCTGAGCTGCGGGCTGACCTGCATGCCCCCGTGACCCCCCCCGGCCTCGGGTACGTTGTGCGCTCGGGCCAGGCCAAAGGACGGGCCCAGCCCTACTTACTGGCGGCACTATGCGGGAGAGGACACGGCCTGACTGCGGTGTCTGCCAGAGTGCAGTGAGTGCTGGTTCAGTTCCACTGGTAAGCTTGAGCTTCCCCAGAAGTCTCCTGGCCTACAGAACGAGATACACTTGATCCAGGCCCCAGGATAGATCTGGCCCCACTTGCTGAACCACTATTGCAGGCGCCTGAACTGTGCGGGGGTGATGCGGGCCGGAGGGGTGCTGCCTACATGCATAGTGGGATATAGTACTCCATCAGCCAACCATAAGAGAACGGCGCTGAGACAAGAGAAAATTGCTGGAACACCGGTGGGGGTACTGAAATGGTGAGTCGTTCACACAATTGAGTTGCAAGGCCGAGTGAGAGGGCTGGCTGTCATTGAGGTAACGCCCGTGATAACCCCTAAACCGTCATAGTGACTGGAAGAATAGTGCGACACATATACGACGTCCGGTTTTGTGATCGAGCGTGGGTGTCCTGACGGCGGCTGCGGGGGAAGTGCGATCCAAAAGCCTTCAGAGTCATAATGGGGCAAACCGGATAAAACGCAATCTAGATTGCAATTTGAGCAAGGCAAGTCAGTCAGTCAGAAACAGGGATGAAGATGCTGAGAACGAGACAGAAGAGTGGGGAGCCTCGGGATCGAAGCTGGGACAAGACCTGCGCAAAATCCTGGAAACAATGCAGCAGAGCCTCTCAACGATTGATGGGAAAATAGACTCGCTCTCGTACCGCATGGACCGCATGACGGAGCGATTAGATAAACATGGGGAAAGAATTGACATGGTGGAACGCGGATTTCTGAGGCCGAGGACCAACAAGTGGAAACCGCAAATGCTTGGAGACAGATGGGGAAGCTCTTGGACACTTTACAGCTCAAGACTGAGGACTTGGAGGCACGCTCTAGGTGTAACAATTTGCGCATAGATGGTTTGCCGGAGTCCACCCCGACAGGCAACACGGAGCTATTTAGGGAGAAATTACTTACCAATCTGCTGGGCTGGGACACCTTCTCTGATATTTTTGTCGTAGAGCTGGTGCCTCGTACCTTGAAGCCTAAACCTCCGCCCGGGGCCCCCGCGGCCGCTCATAGCTAGAATATTAAACTATCGGGACAGGGACTCAGCACTGCGGAAATCAAGAGAGTTGAAGTCGCTTCGATATGAGGGAACTGAAATATCACTTTACCCGGATTTCACTATTAAGGTGCAAGAGGCGAGGCAAAAATTCGCTCCTGTGAAGCAATGCTCTAACCCGCTCGCCTGAAGGTCACAATCGACGGCAAAGTGAAGATATACTCGGATCCCAGCAACCTGCAGCAAGCTCTGAACCACATAGCTAAGGACGAGCACGACCGACGATCACCCGTGGTGGCTGAAACTGAGGGGCAAAGACCTAGCACACTGGATCAAAATAACTGATGGAGGGGAGGCTATCACTTCCACAAAGTATTGGTTGTTTGAACAGAAATTCAGCAGGCAGCCATCTGTAAACAGCGTTATGGGTACAACCCAGCAAGTAAGGAGGAACTATGGACTTTATAATGCATAAGACTAAGATACATTAACAGTAAGCACGCGGGGCATTAAAGTATTTGAATGCAACATGACTTAACACCTAAGATCAGGAACTGTAGGAGTCATGTAGGTACATGACGTGTTACAGTGTCCTAAATATGCAGATGACGACATGGATACTGTAAAGGTTGAAGTTATGGAATTAGACGGTGTGTGCCCCGGGGCTCCACAGGGCTGCTGGGCACCTTCCTCCCCAATGTGTATCACACTTAGATGGGAAGTCAAGTGGGGTTGGTTTGCAGGGGGGGGGGGAAGGGTAAGCAACATAAAAGCATGTTGAAGTTTGGGGGACATGCCGTGGGTGGGGAAGGTGGGCATAATAGATTTGCAAGCATGTAACGAAAGTAGCCTAAAGAGTATGTCTAGGACAATGGCAGTGAAGCAGCAGAGACACAGTGATAAAGAGCATGCACTATGAGTGGAAACTGGGACAGTAAGCAATCTAGCGATGTACGAGGGACAAAGCTAAATTTCTTAACATGGCACATCAGAGGGTTGAATGATACACGTAAAATACGAAACTTGGTATCATATTTGCACAGACACCAAATCAATGTAGCGATACTGCAGGAGACCCATTTTACACCACACACAGGGTTGCTTACGCAGAGTAGAATGAAGGGGAATTGTATAGCAGCTGGATTCACTTCACACGCATGAGGCATATTAATATGGGTAAAACAGGGTTCAAACATTAAATTACAGACATTAGAGACTGACCTGGGAGGCAGATATATTATAGCTCACTGCCGCAGGGGCGATTTTTGCGTAAGGCTGGTGGGGATATACAGACCTAATTATGACCACCCTCAATTCTATCGGACATTGCGTAACAAAATTGCTACGTACATGGCGATGCCCACACTCTGAGGGGGGGGGGGATTTAAATTGTGTGCAGTCCCCTGAGATAGATAGGACAAGAGGCCCAGTTCGGCAGCGCTCAGCAGCGGCTAAGGCCATTGCGGCAAGAGCAGAGGCAGATGATCTACTTGATGTTTGGCGCCATTACCACCCACAGGGGAGGGAATGCACTCATTACCCATCAGCCTATGATATACATACACGCATTGACTACTGGTATGCTACCCGTGAGTTAATCCCACACATAACAGAGTGCACGCACTTGGCCCGTACATTTTCAGATCATTCCCCTGTTAGATTACAGATAACACTAGACGAGTTAAAACGACGGGCCAGGATGTTGTATTTCTCACGCTATTCGCTGCTAGAAACAGTGTTTAGGGAAGAACTCTAACAGGAAATAGATCATTACTTTAATACTAACATTGGCAGTGTCCTTAAAATGGCCACCATCTGGGAAGCATTTAAGGTCTATATTCGCGGAGTGGTCATATCCAAACACTCGGGAGTACTTCGCTCCATCAGGGGAAGATTACAAAAACCGGAAGCCGAAATAGCTGATCTGGAGAAGATTGCGCTGAAGGACTCTACTCTGGAAGTGCTGGGCCTCATTAGAAGCAGATAGACAAATATAATGAAGAAGCATTAGCAGAGGTGAATCACTTAGGTAAATATGCAACTGCTAGGGTATATGGGGAGGGTGAAAGACCCAGTGCCACACTGGCAGCATTAACTCGCCCAGCAAAAGGTGCAAATGAAGTAATTGAAATAATAGATGGCCAAGGCACTCTGACCCACGGCGCGGGAAAAATTGCGGATAGATTCCGCGAATATTATACAGAACTTTACACCTCCCACCCCGTGTGCACAGAGGAAACAGCATAAGAATACCTAGAGTATATTAAAATGAGTTGGCTGACTGATGCTCACAGGGAGAGGCTTCTAGCCCCCCTGGGTCCAACTGAGATTGTCGCTGTGCTTAAAGATATGCCCAGTCAGAAAGCTCCAGGCTCGGATGGGCTTACGGTAGCTTTTTAGAAGGAATTTCAGGACCAGCTAATACCGCACCTGGTGAACCTGTTCGAAGAAATGGCCAGAGATGGTGTAATGCCCCCAACTATGAGAGAAGCAATACTGATCACATTGTTAAAGCCCGATACGAAAATATATGCAAAGGTGTTAGCAAATAGACTTGCTCCCCTGCTTCCCTTAGTTGTCGCTCCAGAACAATCAGGATTTGTCCGGGCCGGTCGATTACTAGTAATCTGCGCACGATGTTTTGCACAATAAATCGTCTCGTTCCAACAATTAGTGGTGCAGCTGTATTCCTAGATGCCGAAAAGGCTTTCGACTCGGTGGAGTGGGGGTTCTTGTTGGCAGTGCTTAGGTGTATCGGGGCCGGGGAGGTGTTTATTCAACTCGTTAAGGTATTATATGCTGAACCTACTGCGCGGATACACGTGAACGGGCTGTTTTCCCTCCCCATAAACATCACCAGAGGTACAAGACAGGGATGCCCGCTCTCCCCCCTACTGTATGCCCTTACAGCCGAACCGCTGGCTTGTGCCCTAAGGGAATATCACAGTCACCGCGGATTACGGTTCCCACAATACACACTAATCATATCTCCGTACGCAGATGATACTTTAATATATGTGCACAACACTGAAGGTAACTTAACTCCTATTTTACAGGAGGTGGAACGATTTGGTTTTCATTCCGGCCTTAGAATAAACTGGAGCAAATTGTTAGCGTACCCCTTGACTACAAATACCACTCCACACCAAGCAGATCATCCAATAACGTGGACTTCAGACCCTATACGATACTTAGGTGTACAGATTCACACAGACCCCGAGGTGGTAGTTCAGGAGAATTACGGCCGTGCTATACAGAAACCTTCGGACTCAATTGAGAAATGGATCAGGTTGCCGTTGTCGTTATTGGGGCGTATATTGCTCATGAAGATGATTGTTCTACCAAGACTACTATTTTACTTTGCCAACATTCCAATCCCATTACCAAAGAAATGTTTCCGCACATTGTGCACCTTAATGATTAGGCTTGCTTGGGCAACCGTGAGTGCAATGGGAGACACTGATCAAATCATATTCAGAGTGGGGGCTAAATGCACCAGACTTTGAAGTATACTACAGTGCTGTGCAACAAGTGCATGCTCTGTATTGGAGCCATGCATCTCACGATGCCCCACACCTATACATAGAAAGGGAAGAAGTGTGCCCGAGGACATTGCCCCAACATCTAATGGGGATAGCAATTAGGAAATACCATGTCATAGATCCTGTAGGAACTACCAGATATCAGTTTCATAGAGCGGCAAGAATGCAGAAGTCCGAACTGTTATATTCCCCAAAATTGCCTATAGAGTGGTGCGAGTGGCTGAGGAACCAACGGGACAAATGATTCATTTATGCAATGCATAAGTTAAAAATAAGAAACATGGGAGACTACTTCACAGAAGGGTGGTTAAGAAATGGGATCAAGTGCATGACACGTTGGAGGTAGCTACCCAACTGGAGAGATATCACTTCCACAAGGCGTGGCATGCACTCCGGGAAACGCTGGGGGACAGTATGCAGGAACCACCGGAATACGTGACATATCTATTACAGACACGCTGGCAATATCGACGCTATAACTACTCATTAGATCGGGTATAAATCATGCACATGAGAAGGCCCTACAAGAATGGCGAAATGAGTTGGGGGTAGACATAACAGATGAGCAGTGGAAGTACTGCTGTACTAGCACCAAAAAGGTATCACTGAATGGTAGACACTGCATTGTACATTTTAAATTCCTGCAGAGAGTGTACTATACACCAGCTAGGTTACACAAATATGGGTTGAGAAAAGAAGACAACTGTGATAGGTGTGGAGCGGAAGGGGCACATTTTACACACCTGGCATGGGACTGCCTAGCAATCCATAAATATTGGGCTGAAGAAATAGGTGCATTACAGGATATGGTGGATACCCATGACACCACTAGCGGCACTCCTTGGGTACGTTAAGGCATTACCTAAAAGCACCAGGAAGCTAATAGCAGTGGGCATTTTGTTAGCTAAAAGAAGACTAGCCTTGAGATGGATGCGAGGACCAGTTCCCACATTTGCACCGATCTATCCTATTGTAATACTCAATCAGATAATTATAATGCACTCATACTCACACGAAGTAGACCGAAAAATATCTGGGGACCATACCAAGCATACCTCACTCGCAGGGCCACTGCAGAAACAATCACTGAGTCAGACCAGCACTGGAGTTGGCTAGACGTGGCTGTAACTACATACTTTGAGCGTGTAGAGTACTCCAGTGGGGATTGATGCGGTTGAACAAACTGTAATTTGTGGATACTAAGCGAGGTAACAGAGGGGGGATGGCCACTGCAGGAATGGGGGCGGCGAGAAATGGGATTGTTCAGGTGAATCGTCTTGGGCTTGTACCATTGTTTCTTACTCAAGTATTAATTGTAATAACAATTGTAATAAAAGATGCTAAGTAATGCTGTCTGCTGTACAAGGAAAAGATTGTAAAAGACATAGGCTACTGTATCGATTGATGTGTTTATAAAAAATGAAAATAAACAAATAAAAAAAAATTACATTCAACAGTCAGCGCAGTGATATAGCATTTGGCCATGCTGTGGTGATAAATGTTTACAAAAAAAACAGAGTTAAAGCTCAAGAAGAGCAAGAAGAATTGGTGCTTACATAATCTCTATCACAGCACTGAAAGCAGAAGAAAACCCCCAAAGCTGCTATAGCTAGAGAGGAAGCCGACGAAGCAGGGAGCAGGGAGCGGCTGGCGGGGCCGGCGGATTACTGAGCGTTTACTGAGCGTTTGAGCTCGTATCGCCCACTTACCTTAAAGGCATCAGGGTTCTGTACTCTGGCTATCGCCGCTGCTCCCACGCGGCAAGCAATTACCTGATTAAGACCGCGGGAGAAGCGGTTCGGACCGGGCTGCTGTTTGACCCGCGACCGGTAAACCTACAGCGGTAATTACTCTCCAACTCAACGCCGAGCAAAGCTCCTGCATTGAGCTGCACTGAGCTACAGCTTCCTGCTGCGAGTGAGGGGAGGATCTGGAGGCAGAGGGCGGGTGACAAGCCCAGAGCCTCCAGAGTGTCGTCCAGCACATAGAAGCACTAAAGGGGGTGGGAGGGGAAGAGCGGGGGTTTGAAGCAGCTACTAGCTTACTGCTTGCTGCCTGCCAGTTGCCTGCACTTAACCCCGCCCTAGCCCCCCCATAGCTCCCATAACTCTCAAACATTATTTTGACTGGTATCTTTATCCTACTTACTTATTTGAGAAGACCTTGGTCCCCCCCTAACCCAGACAAACATTTCGGGGACTGGGAGTGCCACCACAGAGAGATTAACAAAGTTACAGAAAGAGGTCATCGGAGGTCCCCTCATCATTATTTGCTGAGACCGCGAGTGCGGCAGCTGACAGTCAGCATCCGCTGAGAGTGGCCCCTGGGGACCTACGGAGGCGGCCCGGTTAGCTCGGGTGCGGCCTGTGGGCTTCCAGGGGAGCCCCACTTGCTAATCACCTGTTGTATACTAGCGCTGTTGAGAGACTGCATTCCTGCTACAGATGCAGATACTGGAAGTATTACTTGTTGTCATCTGCTGCCTTTGCCTGTTATATCCACGGCATTAAACTCCTAGTCAGGGAGAAGAGCTGGCAAACTAGAAGACGATGTTGGGAGCAAATTTCAATACTGGGAAAGGGTGGACTTGTGTTTTCCCGCCCCCACTGTGCTCCAATGGCATATAAGAAACTTAGGACTAGAACTAATGAAAAGATTGGGCACGGGGGGCGTGGCTTGACGCCGATGTGAGGGGAAGCAGACTCCGGAGCTCCGTCTGCGGCTTCCCCCCACTATCAATGATCCTGTACTGCTGAGGTGGCCCCTTACCGCATAACACAGCGCGGAAATCCTGGTGCCCATGTCGGATCGTTGCTGAGGGACATTGGCGCCGCTAAGGGGGTGAAAAAGCAGCTGAATCTCCTGATTGAGCTCCGAGAGCGGCGCAACTAAAATGGCGGCTGAGCGCTGAAACGGAGACTCCCATCGGCTGGGGCATCGAGAGACTGGAGCCCCGTCTGCGAGTGACTGCACGGTGCCTCGGAACACAGACCATAGCGGCTCACTGTAGTGGCGACCGTCCAGAAGGTGAGAGTTGGAGTGGCGGGATCGCCCGAACCTCCCGGTGCTGTCCTGTGCCCTCAAGATGGCGACTGAATACCACGGAGAGGAGATATGGGGCTGGTGATGGCAGAGAGCAGCCTGAAATGGTGAGGTGCTGCTAGCGGGCGAGACTACTGATCGCTGGGACGCGTGTCCCGTACCCGGACCCCGCCGGTGGGGGCGCTAGTGGCGAGCATTGGGCAGTGGCACTGAGGACCGAGGCTGCTGGAGGATAAAGCGGTTGGGAGGTGCTCTGAGACGTGGACCTACGGCGGAACAGACCGCGCTCCTGGGGGGGACAACCTGGGGGGGGCGAGGATATCGGCGGAGCCTTCCTGCATCATATTGCCCTCCCGAGAAGATGGCTGTGGGCCACGGAACGGAGACCTGAAATTGGCGCTAGCGCGTGGTGAGCTGAGATGGCGTGGTGAGGAGATGGTGGATCGCTGTAGGGCCTGCTGGCTATTGTAATGTGCGCATCACACTGAGATCCACGACGTTGCGAGGTGAGGGGGTGACTGAACTGATCCCGCTGCGCAGCGGCAGATGTGAGGGGGCACTGAGATCAGAGACCAGCTGACGACTGGAAGATGAAAGTCTGCTGAACTACACAGAGTGCTGGATGGTGGACTCGCACACGGCACAGGACTGAGTGGTCCGCACCGGCGACTTCACTGCGGTTCATTCCTACTGTGCTAAAATCATGGCAAAAACAAGAGTGTCCCCCTCCCATCACGGACTGGCTGGAACTGAATAACAGAGAGGGAGAAACCACAAAGGTTCTGCAAGGGGGTTGCATCATCTGCTTGCTGACGGAGGTGAGCACGGTGGGGGGAGGAAGCAACGGACCCCTACCACGGCTCTTGGGCCTCTATAACTACCGGTGGGCTTGACGGAATACGAGTGCCGCAGATGCCCTGGAGGACACGTATTCCCATCGTTCACATTTACATCCTCAGAACGACCACGGGTCGCCCCTGATCTTCTCGCCACGTCACTGGGCATATTGGTGAAATTGTTCGGAAGCACTCCAGTGGTCACGTGCAAGCTACTCATGATGGGGAGAGTATCCAGGAAGAAGGGGTTTGCGGCCCTGCGCGTAGAGGGAGCGGAACAACACACTGCCGACGACGAAGTGGTGCCAGAGAGACGGACAGAAAGTGCTCCTGGGGATCCTACCCTAGCTGATATTATGCAGGCCATCACCTCGTCAAGAGAGGCCCTAGAGACAAAAATAGACTCAATAGGAACAGACCTCACCCTGTTGAAAGATGACCACCGTAAACTAAAAGAGAGTGTCCCTCAACGAGAAAACTATGGGGGACATCCCGGAGGCGGTTTCTACATTACAGCGCGCTCTGAAAACTGTGGAAACCAAGATCAAGGTGCTGGAGCTAATGGCAGAGGATAGCGAAGGGCGCTCCCGTAGGAATAATCTGCTCATAGTGGGGATTCCGGAACGAGAAGAGTGGGCAGATGCTGTGCAGTTCCTGGAAGCTTGGCTTAAGGCGGAGGTGGCCCCGGAGGGTCTCTCCCCCTTCTATGCACTTGAACGCGCTCACACAGTCCCAGCACGACCGCCCAAACCTGGAGCTCCTCCCCGCCCGCTGGTGGCGAGGCTGCTTCACTATCGGGATCGAGACCATATGCTGCAACAAGCACGAGAGAAACAGGACTTGCAGATTGGAAATAGCAAAGTGATGATCTTCCCGGATTTCACTAGAGAGGTGCAACGCCAGCGGGCCTCCTACCTGTCCGTTAAGCGGAATCTACGCCAGTTGCGGCTCCCCTATGCCATGCTGTTCCCGGCACGCCTCCGGGTGATTGATAACTCAGAAACGTATTTCTTTACTACCCCGCATGCAGCGTGGGAATGGCTAGAGGTCAGACGGAATACTGGAACTCGTACATCATCTCCGGGCTCGTCCCGGCGGGAGCCGATCACTCCTCCGCCTCTTCCGGGAGCCCTCTCACCGCAGGGACGGAGATTGGAGCGGGACAGAGCGGTGCAAGCGGAGGCCGAAATTAGCCATGGAGACACAAACCCAAACAGAGGTGTCAGCGAGCATGGAACGGACAGGTCCGAGGGCTCTCGGACGAGCAGCGTACATGGGGAATCGGATGCTGAACTCCCGGACGGTACCCCTCAAACTGCAGACGGCATAATATGAAGCACGCCCATCAGGTCGTATGAAGGGGGGGGGGGGGATTCCTGCTGTTGGGAGATGACTTTTGCTAAGACCTGCGCCTGAAGATGGCAACCTGGGAGCACAGATGTGGAAATGGGGGCCACCACCTGAACTAAGGGAGTGGGGGGGGGCCTGGGGGAGATCTGGGTCCAACAGGGTTAGCTCACGCCCCGCCACCTTTTGTGAATTACTGTTCACGCGCAGTAGTTTGGATGGGAACTTGTTTGTTTGTACCTGTCCTGGGGAGGGGGAGTTGGGGAGTTCTTGTTATTGAGGGGATTTGGTTTGGGTCCAGGCATGTCGCTACGGGGGGACTACTACAAGTTAGAACACGACATGAACAATGGGACCCGCCATAGGTATTAAATGTATATCCTGGAACGTTAGGGGGATGCACACCATGATCCGGCGTCATAAAATACACACGTTTCTGGTTCGGAGGGGGGTGCAGATTGCCCTATTGCAGGAAACCCATTTATCGCAGACAGAAGGAGCTGCCTAGCAGCGACGATGGAGGGGACAGGTGTTTTATACTACGTACTCGGCCTTTGCCAGGGGGACTTTGGTCTGGGTGCGAGCGGGAGTCCCTTTTCAGTGTGTTAGGCAAATAATAGACCCAGAGGTCAGATTTGTTGTGGTCTCAGGGAGACTGGACGGGCGGGATATAGCGATAGGGAGTATTTATGCCCCTAATATAGATCAACCTGCATTTTGCACGCAACTTTCACAGACACTAGCTTCAGTGTTAACGGGATCAGTGTTGTGGGGGGGGGGAGACTTTAACAGTATTACTGATGTCAATTTGGACCGATCCCACCCGCCACTTCCTGACGCTCCCACACACAGAATTGCTGAGGCTAGACGAGACTGGCAGCGCCACTGGGGGTTGACGGGCACCTGGAGAGCCCAACACCCGGGGGAGAGAGATTACTCCTACTTTTCTGCCCTACACGAGTTACACGTTCGCTTAGACTCGATTCTGTGCTCCCCGGATGTCCATGGAGGGATCAGTCTGAGTGAATACTTGACTAGGACAATTTCTGATCATAATCCCCTACTGGTGTCCCTGGATTGGGTGCGGATTAGGACTGCAATCCCTAGCTGGCGTCTAAGACCGGAAGCTCTGGAGGATCAGGTGTTTCGGGGAACGATAAGCACCGCTATTGAGGATTATTTCCTCGCTAATGCCAATACAACGACAAGCCCACTCATCGAATGGGATGCTTTTAAAACCGTTATTAGGGGCCGTTGCATCGGAGAAGTAGTGGGGGTACGGAAGGTTCTCCTGCGTGAAGTACAGGGCGCGGAACAGCGACTTAGGGAAGTAGAGAAGGATAGACCGGGGAGAGTAGATAGGCAGGGTGACCTCCTTGCTGCCAGGGAAACGTTGGCGACGCAAGTAGAAAAGTTGAGCTGTTTCGACTATAGGGCCTATATTGCGCGGGCGCACGCCGAGAGGGAGAAGTCTGGAGCGTTGCTGGCTTGGCTGGCCAACCCGTCACGCAGAGGGACGACGATACTGGAACTACGAGGGCGGGACGACGAGGTTTATTACAGCCAGCAGGATATTAACCTCCAATTTTAGGAATATTACACTGATCTGTACCAGAGCAGGCTTGACCCAGCAGTGCTCGAAGAAGAGGGGTTTCTAGAAGATTTAGAACTTCCTAAGATTGATGATGAGGCTGCAGAGACCCTAGGTAGAGAAGTTGAAATTGGGGAGGTTCGGAGCGCCATCAAGCATATGGCCAGGAATAAGACACCGGGGACTGATGGGCTCCCAATTGAGTTTTATTCGACGTACGTAGACATATTAGCTCCCCAACTGGTGGCCCTATATAATAGAGCGAAACGCGACGGCTGTCTACCCGCTTCAACGAGGGAAGCAGTAATCATTCTGCTCTTAAAGCCTGGCAAACCAGCTTGGGACCGCACTGCATATCGGCTCCTCGCCATGCTCAACTTGGACTATAAGATCTTAAGTCGCATATTGGCAAGCCGACTACTAGGTCACATGTCGACGCTTGTACATGTAGACCAGGCGGGCTTTATTCCGTCTAGGAATACAGCAATGAATATACGTAGACTTTTGCGAATTTTGGACGCGAACACGTACAATAAAGAGGAGTCATGCATTTTATCAGTCGATACTGAAAAGGCTTTTGATAGCCTCGAATGGGCGTATCTTTTTAGTGTCCTGAGAGCGTTCGGGTTGGGAGACAGTTTCGTAGCTTGGACGGCTATCCTCTATAAGGATTCTACCGCTAGAGTTAGAACCGGGGGGGGCTGATTTCGGAGGCCTGCTTGGTGGGCAGGGGAACGAGACAAGGTTGCCCGTTGTCGCCCCTCTTGTTTGCGTTGGCAGTGGAACCCTTGGCCGTGCACGCTAGATCAGGCCGCCACTACCGGGGACTAGAAGCGATGGGGCAACCCCAATATATAGCACTATATGCGGACGATCTCTTGATGTTCCTAGCTAACTCTGGAGAAGCTTTAAGAGGAGCCAAAGATCTGCTGGGTAAACTGGGAAGGGTTGCGGGTCTAAAGGTAAATTGGACCAAGACGTGCCTTTTCCCTGCTACTGCGGAGAGGGTTTGCCCACCAGAAACAGAAGGCGTGTTGTGGGAAAACAGATGCCTGACTTATCTGGGTGTTAAAATATATCACGATCCCAGTGACTTACTGGAGGGCAACGTAGGGAGAGCGGTTCGAGGCGCCAAAAGTAGTTTCGAGTTCTGGGGGTCCCTCCCGCTGTCAGTGGCAGGTAGGGTAGCACTATTAAAGATGGTCACACTGCCAAGGCTGCTCTACTATTTCGGATCGCTGCCAATCTGGATCCCGCACAGATTTTTTACCCAGCTCAACACCATGATCACGGGGTTTTTATGGGGCACCGGAAGGCGGAGAGTAGCGCTTGCCACCATGATGAGGCCCAGGGCAGAGGGGGGATTTGCAGTGCCAGATTTCGAAGCCTATTATCATGCAGCTCAATTGCAATGGTTCACGAAATGGATGGCGGGACGCCTCCGGAATACGGATCTCCCTGGAGATTCAGACCCGAGTTTGCAGCTCCTCTCCCGTGTGTTGGTGCGCCTCCCCTTGAGGGATGGGACGGCCCCTTCGGATCTAAGGGCAGTGCGCCGGTGTTGGAATCGGTCCTGTGGTCGGGCGCAGATAAAATCCCCCTATGCTCCAGAGATTCCGTTATTGGTCTGCGAGGCACTACCCCACGGTGGGGACTGGCATAGACTACGGACATGGGGGGAGGCGGGGATCACTAATATCGGAGATTTATATGAGGACAATACCCTGCTCCCTTTTAATGACCTATTAGAACGGTACGACCTCCCAAGAGGGGACTTCCTTCTACATGCTGCCCTGACGGCAGCTATCCGAAAACATTGGCGGGAGGGACTGGCGGAACCTCAGACCTCCCTGGTTTGTCAGTATATAGTGATAGCTGCTGGAACGATTAAAGCGGTCACCTGCCTCTACCGCCGCCTCACTCAGGTGACACGACAACCCCTGACAGCCCTACGTCTCAAATGGGAAGCGGACTTAGGCGAGACCATAGATGAGAAACCATGGGGAGAACTAGTGGTGTCGTGTGGTTTGTGGACTCATGGTCTGCATTGCCTGGCTGCCACGATGCCTCTTTGCGCACGTTACTTTGTGCCTTTGTTTTTCCAGCCTCTGCCCGGCTATTTTAGAACTGTTTGCCTTTCACCTTTCCTCCTGTTCCCTTTGGGTTGCGTCTGCACATCATGTACAAGGTCGAAAAACAATGTCCCTTGTTCTTGCTGATCTGGTCAGCCCCTCACACTTAGACATACCACTGAATGCAGCTGCACTGGAGAAATTCGTGTGCTTTTAATATTGTGATTTTCACTGTTAGTGGTACTTGGAGAAAAACCTTTCCAGAGAGAAGAGCTGTGCTTGTCTGATGATGTAAACCTTGCATCTAGATATTGAGGTATGAGGGTCCGCCTGACAATGGCCAGAGGTCTTCTATTTGTATAATAAACTAGTTAATAGCACGGGGAGGGTGGTATGGTCATTTAGCCCTATATCCACTGCTTTATGAAATGCTTTCCCCGTTTGTATTCTATGGAATTGTAACTATGCTTATTGGTTTATTCTTATGCATTATGCTGATATTACTGGCACGTGTACTGCATCTTAGAGCACGGTAGTTGAAATAAACATTTTAAACTATACAGTGTCTCTGATTACGCACGTTGTGGACAGGTATGAGTGAGTTGTGAAAGGGTGTTCTTGCTCCTGCGAGTCCTGAAAGAGAGAGAGAGACCGTGTTCTGGGTTGTCTAATCATTGGTAGCATCGTTGCTAATGAGACGCTAATGCTAGTCGGGTTGGGATTGTGGGTACTAAGGTGTATGGTTGGTTCACCACTATACTCCGAGGTCCTATTATCCTGTGCATAGCTCTGTGTATGTGCAGAATCCCTACAACATGGCGCCACCAACGAAGTGGGCTGCTTATCTGCGAGACGCTTGAGTAGTACTTGTGCTTGTCCACAACACCCTTCGCAGACGCTTCCGGAGGCGTGTGTGAGGGCGATACCTCCTATATTGACGTTTTTATAGGTTCTTTCAAGCTTGAAGTTGTTAAAAGGTTTTTAAATACAACCCTATATTGTGCTGCCTCATACTATGTTGTCGAATATTTTTCGCCTTAAATGGCTGTCCAAATTGCGGCACATAGCCGCGCAGCGCTCTGAGCTCATTTGACAGCGTATGGAGTGCCTGACGCGGGTGTCGATCTGATCTTTGTGGTACAAGCAGATCCAGCTTACCACTTTGAGGTGTTTTACTCTTGGGTCACCTTTCCGGCGGTGGATGGGACTGATAATTTGTTCCATGAATATACAGCCACCGCTCTTCCTAATGTCTATAAGCCTTATAGGAATCTTGAAGTACCGCTCACGGCATGGTAACACCGTGTTTGGTTTGATGGCGCCCTCCCCCAACCGATTACCTCGGTTCGTTTAGGCCCCTTATCGATTGAAGGGGCCACTTGGCCTGTTTTGGCCGGGTATACCCCACATCCGCGTTATATGACGCTTGCAGTCGCTGACCTGCGTAATATGCATTCGTCTTTGATACGTGTGCATAGAGCTTTAGTACAGTATGTTACAGGCAACATCCAGGGAGCCCCGCCTGGAGTTGCAGCGCATCCAGCTGGACCGGGCGGTGTAACCATAAGTCCCGTCATGGTTAATTCGGTGATGGGCAAGCGCCCACAAAATAAGGATGATTTTCCTTATTGGCTTGCAGAAAAATTTGACCAGCTGGAGGCAGTTTTTCCAAATACTTCTCCTGTGGAAAAACACAGGATTCGGACGATTAGTTTGCCAAATGACTTGATCCCCGAGTTGGCAAAATGCAACAACTGGGGTAAGGTATTCGCAGCAGTATATGCGAAGTGTTTCGGCACCCCTTCCATGACGGTTCTCCCCTCTGTAATTAAACGAGTACAGGATGAGCATGGCCCTGAGGCGGCTGTGGAATTAGGGATGAGACTGGTGGGAGTGTTCGATGTAGTGGCTGATTTGATCCTTGCGAATGTCAAGGGCGATGCAGTTAACTTCTAAAGTAGCTAATGCTTTGGCTTTGATCCCAGAACCGGACAAGCCGCGCGAATTACCGAAAATTATTGCACAGGCTTACAAAACCATTGGCCGCAATAGCCTGGGAGTCAAGCCTTTTGCTAAAACGCAAACACAATCGCAACCACAACCAAAAACTCAATCTGAGAAAGATGAGAAACCGTTCTTTACTAAAAAGAGCTGGAGGTTGAAAAAACAGGGTAAGCAACAGAAGAAGCCGGGGTCGCGAGGCGCTTCCCCAGTTTCCGTCTCTTCTGAACGCACATATGATTTGCGCGATAGAGCAAGAATTAAATCTCCAGAGAGATTTCAAGTCCCTGATCCGCATTCTCCTCGTTCTTCACTGGCACCGTCGACCTCCCAGACAGGTGGAGGAGATCGCCAGGATAGATGCAGGGGTCGAGAGGCTCCACAGGGACGAGACCAACCTCGACAACAAGTCCGAGGGAAACCAGAAGAATTTCAACGTTCTCGCCCACAGTTTCAGAAGAAAAAAGTTGCAGCTGTAACAGCAAGGTATGCCACAGACGGTGAGAACGAGACTCCTGAATTGGACGTGGGCAGTGACGCTCCTAGACAGCGTCGCGGAAGTTACCATAGTGCGGGAGGCACTACGTCCTCATGTGGAGGCGACAGCAACTGATACATTCATTACTGTCGAGACAGCTGACACCAGAGTAGCACCCCCTGACAGACTATATAATATTGTCATTCAAATTGAAGGTGACATACAGCGTGTTATTAAAGGGATTTTTTGGGAGAATCTGACCTCTTCTTACGACATTTTGTTGGCGGAGGCGGATTGGCCGCCCCCATTCGTACTTGCTGCGCGTCGAGGGGAGGAGGTAATCCTTCCGAGCTTTTCTCGTCATGTCCCCAAGGACAAAGCGGAGGCTCTCGCAGCTGAGTGGGCTGTGTCCCTGGCTCCGGCGTTATACCACAACCACGTGGGCTGGGATGAAGACTCTCCACCCCATGATATTCCTTTGCGGTCGCTGCCACAACCCCAATATCCCATCAAGCGGGAAGCTAAAGGTCCCGTTTCCGAAATCCTGACACAGTTAGAATATCAAGGAGTAATTGAAACATGCGTATCACCCATGAATAATCCCCTTTTCGCGGTTTCTAAACCCGATGGATCGTACCGCCTAGTTTTGGATTACCGGCATTTGAACTCTCATTGTCGGACCTTTGCGGTGCAAAATACCCATAGTTCTGCGCTTGTAGACAGTCTTGTTCGTAAAAAATTTAAAACGACACTTGACCTATCCAATGGATTTTACACGCACAACTTAGCCCCGAGTGTAGCCAATGGAGCGCTTTCACTTCCGGTGGTAAACATATCAAATTCCGGCGTTTACCCATGGGCTACAAGAACAGTCCTGGTGTATTCGCCGCCCGTGTTGTCTCTTTGTTAGACAGCATAGACCCAGATGTGTGTTCGTACGTCGACGATATCTATCTGACAGACGACGAATTATGGCCGCATCTTTCCCGAGTGGACCGCATTATTCTTGAATTTGCGGTCTTAGGATACAAATTTAATTTTGCCAAATCTCACATTGCTGAATTTACCGTTTTGTTTTTGGGCTATGAGCTCAATAATGAAGGTAAGGGCTTAGCGCCCCATTTCTTGGAGAAGTGCGCACTTTTGTGCCCTCCAACCACTCTGAAGAAGCTACAGTCTTTGCTGGGTTTTCTGAACTTCGGGCGTACCTACATTCCCGAATATGCCCAGCATATCAAGCCTCTTTATGCCTTGATACAACCTAACTTTTCGAAGTCATGCTGGCTTCCCGAGCATTCCTCTATACTGTAGTCTTTGCAGTCTGATCTACTTGAATCTAAATTCTTGTTGACTCGTGACAACCACACAAACCTGGTGATTAGAATCATTCCAGGGACAGTGGGTTTCACGTACTTAACCTTTAACGAAGGTGACAGTACCGATTGCATACAAGTCACATCTATACACCTCTGCAGAAATGCGCTTTTCCTCTGTGGAGAAAGTTTTGACTGCGGTGCAAATGGCGATTCTAAAAGAACGCGCACTGGCACAGGGAAAACGCATTTTGGTGGTAACACCATATCCTGCCCTTGAGGCAGTGATGAAAGCAAGTGTACCGAACTCTAAGGCTTTGCACCCCCGCTGGATACAATGGGCAACATCTTTGACGTCCCCTGATGTCACTTTTATCTTTGATTCTTCACTTCAGACACAGGAGTTTTTACAGTCTGAATTTGTTCATCCTCCTCCTCTGTCTTTGCTACCGCTTGAGTACGAATGTATTATCTATACCGATGGTTCGGCACAACCGGCCACGGGTTCCAAGCCTGCTTATTCAGCAGTGTGTGTTATTGTTGCGGGGACTATGGTGAACGGAGAGTTCAAACAGACTGTAGTGCACACTCAGGCACTAGGAGACAGTACTGCACAATTGGCCGAGCTGCGCGCTTTGGTGCTCGCACTTGAGTTCGCGAATCCAGATGTGACCACTCTTATTGTATGTGATTCGTACTACTGTGTTCAGTCTTTCAATGACAATCTATTCTTTTGGTCGCAAAACGACTATAGAGATGCAAAAGGCAGCACAATTAAGCATAAAATGCTTTGGGTTCGAGTGGCAGAATTGAAACAACGTCTACCTCTCACACAGGTGATTCACACTCTTGGCCACCAGCGTGTGGGCGCACACGCTGTCGGTAACGGTTTGGCAGATGAAGCTGCCAAATCAGCAGTGGCCACGTGCTCAGTAGCAGCAGTTACAAGATCTATGACTAAAATAGATAATGATATTTTGGCAGCTATTGATGCAACAAAGGAAGGTGCTAATTACCCACGGGGTTTCCCTTCCAAATACTGTTATCAATTAGGTCCCGAACAGGCTCCTTACGTAAGAATTCCAGACGTTGGTGATCGGCTGATTCCCAACGCGGACCGCAGACTTTCCTTGATAACTGCCGCACACGAAGGCATGGCTTCGGCCCATGCTGGCGTGTCTGCGACGGTTTCCATCTTGCAGCAGCGTTACTGGTGGCGTGGTTTATATAAACAGACCTGTACTTATGTGCTTTCTTGCGACGTTTGTCAGCAAATTAAGCCTTCCACGGTTACACGGCCACCACAGACACCGCTCTGCATTTCTAACAGACCCTTTGGGTGTGTTTACCTGGATCACTGCGGTCCATTTTCTTCTGACACTGCATACAAGTACATCTTGGTTGCAGTGGATTCGTGCACACGTTTCATCTGGGTCTGGCCACAACGGAGTGCTGACGCTCGAAATGTCATCAGGGATTTGCGTGTCTTTGTGGGAATTTTTGCCTGCGGCACCTTCCATTCTGACCAAGGTCCAGCGATCGCCTCTAAGGCCTACAAGGACGCAATGGGGTCACTGGGGGTGCAGGTGAAATTTTCCTCTCCATATCGGCCTGAGGGCAATTCGATTGTTGAACGAATGAACCGTGACTTAAAGCAATCCTTGACAGCTACAGTCTTAGGTACTGACAGGAACTGGCTGGCCCATTTGTATACCGTACACTTAATAATCTCCCTAGAAGACCTCTGGGTGGGCGGACCCCATACGAAATGCTCTTTGTCATACGAATGTTTGTGCCTGACCTTGATGGTCTAGACATGGCGGCGCAATCCGCAATCTTTGATGTAGATAACCATTCTACTATGTTACAGGACTTACAAGAAGCCCGAGACAAACTTGCAATCGAACATTTACCTTCAGCCACAGACGCTGCGCTGCAGATTCCGGTTGCCGGCTGGCTTCCGAAAATTGGAGACCTGGTCCGAGAGAAGGTGGAGAACAAAAAAGAATTTGTCCCCTCTTATCGTGCACCGGTTCCAGTCCTTGGCTTGAAGGGTACTCGTACAGTCATCTTACCACCGCTTCCTGGTCGCAAGGAAAACAGATACATCTCAGTGGAAAATGTCAAGCTACAACATCTGGCCGATCCTGAATAGTGTAACACCAGCAGTCTCTTGTCCAGTCATTTCCAGGACAAATGTTTGTGGCCTTCCAGCCCGAACGGTCACTGATGTTGCCATTGAGATGGTAGATTTGCCTGATCGCCTGCTCGACTACCCGGATTCCCCCTGCAACGAGGAGATCGAGTATACCTACCCCACCACCGAGTCCGTGGCTCATCTGCCAACAACGCCACTGAGCCCAACACGTTATTCCTTTGACTCGGATTCCACCTCAGCACTTATCCCGTCCAGATTCAGTATTTTTGTATCCTGGTTCAGAGACAATTTTTTGATCCCACCATGGACATACATCTGGTTGGTACTATTCCTGATTTTTCTGTTCATGTCCATTGGCTTTGTGACAGGTTTTTTTCTACTCATCAATGGTCACTATTTACCAGAACGCTCTGCAGTGAACTGTGTCGCTGGAACTTTGGCTCCGCATTCTTCGTCTCACATCATGAAGCGTGACCACACATTTATGAACATTTCAGCTTTTCCAGTCGCTGATGGCATCGTATGGGATGCGGTAAATTTCCAAATTCATTTAACCAACCGAGATTATTAATGTACCAAATGTCCTTCGTGTTTCAATGGGTGATGTCGTTAAAAGTAATATTCATTCTGACGATTGGGATGTACATGCAGTCAAATCGTTGTTTGCCGATTTGAAATATTATGCTGCTTTCAATGCTGAAGATTTGTACATGAATTCTGCAAGTTATGCCGATTTATATTGTTACCAGCATTGGGGCACCCACTTTCTCCATAAACCCAGTACCCTTCGGGGTACTTTTAATTACACCCAATGGGTACATTGTCCGACACCTATGCCAGGTAGCTCACAGACTCTTAGAAATAAGTTTACTTATTTTACAGACTTTGATAGATCAAACCCTGGGTCATATTATTTTAAATTAAACACTTCTTCCACTCAGAAAATCATGTTGACCCACACCAAATTGCTGTTTTCAGGTTCCTTTTTGAACGCCTTAGCTGTGGGTGGTTATGAGTACTGGCAGGACACCATAGACTTGAAATCTATTTGGGGCTCCAAATCATGGCAGGTACAGGGCACAGAAGCCTTGCACCGTGCTTGCCTAATCCCGGCCCAAATTTTGTTTTTAAATCATACTGTCTATCAAACGACCTGTTGGGGTTTGGCTACTTCCAAGCAATTAAATGCCCCTTCCATTCCCGTATTGTCTTCCACTCCCAACAAAAGCTTGCGCTTCAATATGTCCCTTACCGATTTACAAGCTTTGTTTCAGAACAATTCGTTTAATGTCTCTACGTTTGTTCAGTCGCCCTGGTTGGCTTGGCCCATAGCATCTAATGCATGCCAACTGCGTTTTCATGACACGGATCCTGGCTACAAACAGGATAGGCCAGACCCGAGGTTTTCTGACTCTCGTACTGTTACAACATATTCTGTTGGTAAATTATGTAAACAGTGGTTGCAGCACTCGTCCTTGGATTCTGTAAAACAGCATTTGTCCCTCCTATCAGGCAACATTGATCTGTCCGATTTTGTTCTGGGGCCTCGTGGCCCTCGACCTAAGAGATTCATTTATGAAACTTACAATGAACTCTGGAAGCTTTCGCAAATTGAAGCTGCTTCCCGTCTTCGGGAAATCGATCAAGCAAATTTGGAAAAGGTGCTTGCTGTTGTTGACAATAGTATTAATACCCTGTCTTCCCGCATTTACACATTAGAGAATATTGTATCCTCTGTTGTTGATATTGTACAAGATGATGTTTCTGTGTTGTATCATGGTCAAAATCAATTGCGTTCAGTAATGCAGTTTGCATGGACTTTGCAAACACTTAAACTGGGTAAAGTTCCTTGGCACTTTTTGAACACCTCTGCCTTATTCTTGCCTTTTAATTTAACTGAGAAACAACAGTTCATGTCCATGAAAGATGCAACATACACTCTGTTACATATCGAAAAAATAGAGCCCTTCCCATTCTCTGTTGCAGAATTGGATTCTGCTGTGTGGCTAGTACACAGGGTTATCGCTTTGCCATTTTCTTTGAGTTCAGTTCCTGCATGAAACATTATCCTGCTGGCCGCTTTCAGCCTTTAGGCAGTGCTTTCCTGCATGAACTTTGGTCCCTGCCTTTCATGTATAAATGTCTTAGGGACGGGAAGGAAGTTTTTCTCACGGGGGAGTCATGTGATTCTATTGTGGGTCATTCCCTTATTTGCAAAAACATTAAATTGCACGGAGCTTGTAACGTTTCGGCTCCGAATCTTGCATGTGTTTTGAAGGGCATTCCTGCTCCCGCTATATCTCCTACTTTCACTGTGCTTGCAAATGGTAGCGATCTCCTTCTGAATAATCAGGACTGCTGTGGCATGCTAGCCGGCATACCCTATATTGTAACGGTTTCCCACAGGGTTGTCTGCTGCAAAAATGTGCTTTTTCCTCCCCCGCACGACATCGTAGATAGTTCCATTTGGCCTTCCATTCCGACTTTGAAGGCGGATTTCAATAAATTGAGCAGAATAAAGGCACTATTATTAAACCAGGAGGTTATGCTCACATCCGCCCGGGAAACATTCATTCTCCAGGTGGCGGGTACCCACAGTCAAATACAGGCCCTTTTGAACACGAACCTCCCACAGCATTTCGGTGAACTGATTCACCGTGTTTTCGATGCTTCACGCACCGAAGGTCTTGTGCACTTTTTTAAAGTTGTGGGCTCTGGCCTTGTTACCTCCTTTCAAACTATATTTGGTGTAATACCAGCTTTTATTCATTCTATTTTTTCCAGCGTCTTTGGCGGCTTTCCGTTGTTCCTCGCCTTAGCGGCTGGTGTTTTGCTTTTGATCTGTGGGCTACGCAATGGCTGCACTTCCTGGGGCCCTCCTCGACCACGGTCGACTCCGGATGCTCCGTGAGCGCATCCTCGCCGGCTTCGGCGTCCTGCCATTGGCGACACTCGGTGTGTCATATAGACTTTCTTTTCGCTTTGCGTATTACACTTGCGTGCAACCTGTGATGTCTTGCATCCGATGTCCTTTCTCATGGTCCTTGGATTACTGCCTCTCCAATACGTCTCTGTCTCGCCTGGATTTTGTCCCGTTGGTGGGTCCCTTAGAGGCCCATGAGAACGAGACTGTTCCGGTGCTGGCTACATGGCGCGTGCGGCTGCACTTGGAATTGTGGCACAATGGGATGTCTGGGCGGCTGCTCAGACTCTCCTACAACAAAGTTATATTGAGTATCACGCAAGTTGTCCCGCAATGCTGTTCGCTGCTCCCTCTTGCGAGGAACATGAATGCAGTTTTGATTTATTGGACTGGATGGCATCTCTATTTTCTGACGATTCCAACGATGTCCTCTTGGAAGGTGTGGCGTTTTTCTGCACCTACAATTTTTTGGATTAGGGGGCCTCCGCTTTCGGCGTCCTGCCTCCCTGGACTTTTTTATTCTATTTTTTTTCCTCTCCCGTTCATTGACCTTCTTTTGGGCACATTCAGTCACTGACTCTGCCGTTCTGCTCCATCTATTTGAACTCTGTCTTCGTCCTATGTCTTCACCAATGGACTGACCAGGGGAGGGTGTCGTGTGGTTTGTGGACTCATGGTCTGCATTGCTACGTTAGCTTAGGCCTGGCTGCCATGATGCCTCTTTGCGCACGTTACTTTGTGCCTTTGTTTTTCCAGCCTCTGCTTGTGCCCGGCTATTTTAGAACTGTTTGCCTTTCACCTTTCCTCCTGTTCCCTTTGGGATGGTCTGCACATCATGTACAAGGTCGAAAAACAATGTCCCTTGTTCTTGCTGATCTGGTCAGCCCCTCGCACTTAGACATACCACTGAATGCAGCTGCACTGGAGAAATTCGTGTGCTTTTAATATTGTGATTTTCACTGTTAGTGGCACTTGGAGAAAAACTTTCCAGAGAGAAGAGCTGTGCTTGTCTGATGATGTAAACCTTGCATCTAGATATTGAGGTATGAGGGCCTGCCTGACAATGCCCAGAGGTCTTCTATTTGTATAATAAACTAGTTAATAGCACGGGGAGGGTGGTATGGTCATTTAGCCCTATATCCACTGCTTTATGAAATGCTTTCCCCGTTTGTATTCTATGGAATTGTAACTATGCTTATTGTTTTATTCTTATGCATTATGCGGATAGTACTGGCACATGTACTGCATCTTAGAGCACTGTAGTTGAAATAAACATTTTAAACTATACAGTGTCTCTGATTACGCACGTTGTGGACAGGTATGAGTGAGTTATGAAAGGGTGTTCTTGCTCCTGCGAGTCCTGAGAGAGAGAGACCGTGTTCTGGGTTGTCTAATCATTGGTAGCATCGTTGCTAATGAGACGCTAATGCTAGTCGGGTTGGGATTGTGGGTACTAAGGTGTATGGTTGGTTCACCACTATACTCCGAGGTCCTATTATCCTGTGCATAGCTCTGTGTATGTGCAGAATCCCTACAACAGTGGAAAGGGCCTGGAAAAGTTCTAGGAATGTGCGTTTCCAGTTGATTCACTTCTTTGTCCTCCACAGAGCGTACCTTACCCCGCGTAAGATTACTGAATATTTTGGGGCCCAGTCCACTTGCCCGAGGTGTAACCTGGAGGACGCAGGGTTTTTACACATGTTTTGGGACTGCCCGCTTCTGGGAGAGTTCTGGAGAGAGGTGACGACTAGGTTGGCGGACACGACGGAGCGTGACATAGTGCTGACACCAGGGTGCTGTCTCCTACACTGGTTCTTCCACACTGCCAGGAACAAGGTCACTAGCAAGTTTATAGACCTGGGGTTGGTATTGGCCAACAGGGAAATCACAAGCCATTGGAAAGCGAAACCTGCCCCTAGCGTACTGAGATGGACGAGGGAACTTATAAGATGGGCAGACTGTGAAGGGATCTTTAGACTACAAATGGCCCAAAGAACTGGGAGCGAAAAGGCATCGGAGGCGGCGAGGGCATGGGTGGCATTAGTGGAAATATTGAAACAGCCGAGCGACGACAATGATGTACCCCCTGACGATGAGGGCCCTGATGAGGGTGACTGAGAACGTGTTTTACTGGGCGATCCGGACTGATGCTCGTGTGCGTAGACTATCAAGTTGAGCTCCTGGGCAGCGTGACCCCACTGTGGAACTACAACACCGAGAATAATATGCCCGGTGCGCTGTTGAACTAACCAGCATTATCATGCAGGAAATCCGGTGAATAAGCGACATGCCTGGGTGGAGGGGAGGGTGGATTTTTGGAGGGGGGGGGGGTTCCTTCTTGGTTTGTTAGAGGTTAATTGAGGAGTAGAATACTGTGATGATGACTACCAAATACACGAGGTATCGAGCACTATAGACCTGGAGACTTTAGGCCACACTAGGTGCGCCATTATTTCCTTACGCTGGAACAGGAATAATACCTCCTTGCGGAATGACAATCTGAGAATAGTATGTATACCTATAGCAAGTTGTAATTGGGCTTAGATTGTAAATGTAGTATTCTCTCTGCGTTGCTATTGATTGTTATGCCACAAATCAATAAAAATCTGTTTAAAAAAAATAAAAAATAAAAAAATGAAAAGATTCGGCACGGAACAGCCCTTGATTAAAAACAAATGCAAAGCCCTTCATACAGGAATCGTAACTGGAACCACTGGGATATCAAAATTCTTCTCAGGCCTATCAAAATTAAGTACCCCATTGGTAGGAGTCGGCCAAGAGAAAATTCAGAGAAAACACTCCGTATTGGAGAATGAATCCTTAATACTAATAAATGATAGGGCTCCAGTATTGCATCATGGAATATAGCCGTGAAAGACCTTGAAAAACTAGCATTGATCTTAGAAAACTCACCGTCAATAGTGACCTTGCAAGAGACGTGGGCAATAGCATCCTTTGACCAAAAAGACTATATCATGTATGATCTCCCAGCAGAGGCAGTGAGAAGGGGCCACGCAAAAGGAGGCCTTGCAATTTTACTGAAGGAAGATATATTTTGGGATCAGGAAGTAGTTAATATGTATCTGCCAAATATCCAATGTATTAAAATTAAGTATAAGAAAAAGACTGCTGACTCTATGCACGATCTCCTTATCTTTAATGTTTATATCCCCCCGGGACCTGCGAATGACCATTTAATGATCAAAGTTTTTACCGAAATTGACTCTGTTAAAGATTCCAAAGGATTCCCTTCAGTATTGATTACGGGGGACTTTAATGGGAAAATTTCCAATACCCTATTGTCTGAATGGAGCACTTATGCATATGAGGATAAGTTGTCAATTCCATCACCGTTATTCCCTTCAGAGATCAAGGCTGACAAAAGAGGGAAAATGTTAATCGCCTCGGTGATGGCCTTAAATGGGCTTATACTAAACGGAAGGATGGAAGGGGATATCCCCACGGCTTATACCAGAAAGGGATGATCTAGTACATCCATCCTCGATTATGTAATCTGCAGTCTGGATCTCTATGGGATGATGCAAACCCTGAACGTTAAAACTGCAAAAGTAAGCGACCATGCAATTTTGTTATTGACAACCGAGATCCTGTTACAACCCTCAGATACATGGTCTCTGACACAGCAAAATGCAACCACAGAAATCTACTTCAAGAACGGGCAAATAAAGTGGAACTCTAAATCAATTTCAAAAATAAATTCCGCTATTATTTCTTCAATATTGACTAACAGTAGCACAGACGCCAACCCAATAACAGCCTATGAGAACACGATTGAAGAGACAGTGGTCCCATTGACCGCCCACACAGTTAGGAGCGGGATGAGTAAGGGTCAATTAGCCCCAAACCACTCAGACAGCATAACCTCTAACTTAAATAAATTGAATAGGCTGCAATTTTTAAAATATTCTGGAGCCAGACAGAAAGAGGTTGTAAAGTTGAAAAAAGCGCGTCAACGGCAGAAGGAGAAAACTAGGCGTGCACAAACTGATAAAAACTGGGTGGACATTCAAATAGCAGTGAACCAAAAAAACAATAAGGAATTCTGGAGGATCGTAGCAGAAGCAACAGGCGCACGGAAAGCTAGTAACTCCTCTCCAGTTCCACCATTGGAGTGGGAAAAATATCTCAGCGAGCTCTATAAGCCAAATCTTTATGACCTGGCAAATTCATTACAATCCGGCTACAGAAAAGAGGAAAAATTCCTTGATATGAAAGCACCATCAGTGAAAGAAATATCACTACATATAAAGGCAGCAAGATCAACTGCAGCAATAGGTCCAGATAAATTAAGGTTCTTCAAAGCAACCCTGAAGTTTTTGGCTCCGGTATTCCCCCACTGTCTTTCCACCGGGAGAATCCCAAAATCATGGCAAGGGAGCATTGTGGTGCCTATCTTAAAAAAAGGATCTTGACTACTCCCCAATAACTACAGACAGATAGCCCTCTTGGTTGCTACAGGGAAGATCTTTGCTAAATGCGTGCTGGAACATCTGAAAGACTGGGCATTTTCTACAGGAGCGATACCAACGACTCAGGCTTTCTTTCGACCAAAGCACTCTGTGACGGATAACATCGCAGTGTTACAAACAGTCATAGACAAATATGTAGTAATGAAGAAGCAAACGGTTTATTGTGTTTTTGTCGATTTTACCACTGCCTTTGACCGCGTAGACAGGCCAACTCTATGGACTAAGCTAGGGAAGCTTGGAATACCGAACGACTTGCCCACCATAATCATGGCATTACATTCTGCAACTTGGTGTAAAGTTCAGCTGGGGGTAAAAAAGGGTTGACAGGGCCTATTGCTATGAGGAACGGCCTTAAGCAAGGCTGCGTCTTAGCCCCCATTTTATTTTCCTTATACAAAAGTGACCTCCCAGAGTGTTTACAACCAATCAATAACGTCCCACCAAAAATAGCCTCCTGGAATATGCACATTTTAATGTACGCTGACGATGTAGTAATAATGGATCTTACACTGGTAGGTTTACAAAGAAATCTTAATGCTCTAGATAAGTATGCTAAAGACAATTATCTTATACCAAATACCTCTAAAACTAAAGTCCTCCCCTTCAGAGGTAGAAAGCACTACCTGTACTATAACTGGGCATTAGGTAGGAAACCTCTAGAGGTTGTTAAAGAATATGCTTACCTGGGGAGAATTTTCACTTAGACCTTACAAAATTCGCCCCACCTTGGACACATCAGCCCAAAGGCTGAAGTTGGTGGACTATTGAGATTCTATTCCTCCTCAGGTAATAGACATTTCGCTCCTATGCTTGAGGTCTACCGCTCAAAGATACCACCAATTTTACTATATGCTCTGGAATATATCCCGATTAAGGCATGGCACCGACTGAATGTAAAAGAAGGGACTCTACTGCGTAAATTGCTAAGAGTCAGTACCTGTCCAAGCAATTCGCCTTGAGCTATCTATAGACAGCGTGTATGCAAAAGCCATTATAAATATACTTCACTGGGCCTATAATCTTTTACATGCAGACCAAGGGACCATAAGGTATGTCCTGAAACTGGAGACTTTTAGAGTCAATGCACCCCAGCACACTTTTAATAAGAACTTAAATATTGCACTAACTCAGTATGGCTGCACGATTGCACTATTGAAATCTATGACCCCTTACATCTGAAGCTTTATCTAAAGAACCTGACCACAAGATAAAGCTATGAGTTAGATTTAGACCACTGTTCTCGGCTAAAATATTATTCACACTTTGTAGATACTCTACAATATAAAACTCCACAACGGTACATTCGCTTTTCATTAGAGCACATGGTCAGGCGTACCATAATTTTAATGAGGCTAGGGATCTTACCCTTGAAGACCCTGACTTTTAAATGGGACAAATCATATAATTCCACAGAAACTTGTGATTTATGTAATGGAGGATGGCAGGATTTAGTACATGTTTTATTAATTTGTCCAAACTTGATTCTGGTAAAGGCCCGGCGCCGGCATATAAAGCCCATATGTTTTAGACATAATCTTAGATCTGCAAGAAGTTAAATTGAGTTTTGCAAATCTCCGTCAGATGAATTTACCTGTTATAATTTATATACGTTTTTTAAAAGTTTCTTAAAATTGTTTTAATATTGAATACTACAACTGTTTTATCATTTTTTAATCATGTATTTGTTGACCTCAGTTGAGGTCTAAATCAAATTCAATAAAATTCTGAATTTTGAAATTCTGAATTCTGCTATAGCACTACATCAGTGCACAACCTAAGAAAATGAATACTTGTGTGACATCACAGCAGGAACCCACTTCTGGGCATATGCCTAAAGAAAGCAGATTACTTGTAAGCTGAACATCTTTGTAGCGGCTGTTCATTCAACAAAACTCTGCAACTTCTGCACCCACGAAGCAGCATCCCCTGACTCTCTAGCAACAATACCCTCCCCAGATTAAAAAAAAAACTGTTTTCACAAGTTATAGTGCTAAAATTACTGACAGTATAAAATTGTACATGAGCAAGTTTCACAAGTGGTATTTTCCAGAACGACGTTCTAAATGACCTCTTACATTGTGAGCTCCAGCAAAATGTTTCCTTGGAAACAACAGCCCTATCAGTGTGCTATTCCATAGATAAACAAGCATTGGCATAGCTAATAGGTTTCACCTATGCAAAATCTATTGGTTTTGTCAATGTTTTTCTTTTTATATGTTGCACATCAGTTGAGCTTCTGTGCAACATGGCTTCAAGTAAAAAAAAAAAAATTTTTTTACAAAAAGTGCTATGACGTGACAAGCATTGACTGCGTCATATCGTGTTTTTTTTTTTTTACTTTAAGCCATGTTGCACAGAAGCTCAACTGCTGTGCAACATGCAAAACACTGACAAAGCCAATAGATTTTGCATAGGCGAAACCTCTTGGCTTTGCCATTGCTTTATACAAAAACACTTTCAAACTCATGTTCCTTAATGCATGCATGTGAGGCAGCATACGGACAGATGGGCTAGAGAAGTTGTGTTACCCTGCGCTAGCCATTTTTCTGGACTGCCTTACATTTTTATCCAGTGAAATAGAGGATATGTAGGTCTACCGGAGGTGCTCCACATTTTGACAGACCTTCAACAAGAGCTTACACTTGACTTACACAACGCAGACCCAAAGAATTTATATTAGTAGGGTTGAGACTTTCTAGGACATACCCTCACTGCAGCTAACTTAATTTGTAATGTTTATAGTCTCAGTAACAAAGGGAACAACTACAATTTTCAAGAGGGGTAGTGAAGCATGCATGCAACCATCAAGATATCAACATATTTAAGAAAACATTACAGGTAAGTAACTGTATTTTCAAGAAGTACATTCTATGTGGGGAGCAGGAAAGATAATTAACAAATCAGTCAGGAATTCTCATATGAGATACCCCACCCCCGAGGTACCAGCCCTTCCCCTGCACATAACCCCAACAATGTAATGGTGATTCAGAGTCGGGAACAACTCGAAGTACAGCATAAACATAGCACAGGTAAAACAGAGCGGTGTTAGAGCAGAATCAGCAATCAGAAAACGGCTGTAAGGCAGGAAGGGTTGGGGGACGGGGCAAGCAATGAGGAGAGAGGAAAGAACGCAATAGCGAGTGGGGGTGGGGTTGGGGGTGGGTGCCATGGACAATGTGGGAAGAGCGCTGGGAAGGAGAGGAGATGGCCTGCAGATGCACTCCTATAGAATGCTAGATAGCGAATTAAAAACAAAAAAAGGACCTTCCAAGTTCGTAAAAGTGGAAGGACGGTGGCCACTGGCCAGTGACTGGAAGCTGTACTTGGGCTATGCTCTATCACATGGACAGTCAAAGCAGGTGGACATGCAAAGCGAAAGCAGACCACATGCAGACCAATCAGAAGCATGTGAATAAGAGTGACACTGGATTCAACAGATGGTACGCAAAGGTAGTGGGCGAGTTCTAAGCCCCTTTTAATATATATATATTTTTTTTTCAACAAGAGATTTCGCAAGCACAATGCAAGCGCTATGCAGGCGAAACATAAATATATTTAAATGCTCCATTAAGTCAGGAGTACCTACCAGTGTCGAGTACCCTTCTTCATCTGACTCCGGCTGAGATAAATCAGATTCACTTCTTGATTTATTTAGTCTGTAGCTTGGGCCGGAATGTATCAAGTGACTTTCTGCAGAAAGG